>JBBGZY010002156.1:0-305000 GCA_037952925.1 Lithobates clamitans
AACAGGGCCAAATTACGGGACCTAAAAATCTCCATAGGCAATGCTTTTAAAGTCTTTACAGGTTACCAGTTTAGAGTTACACAGGAGGTGCTGGAATTATTTCTCTCACTATGTTTGCGGTGATACCTCGCATGTGTGGTGCGATTGGCGTGTAAATATGCGTGTGGGACATACGTGTGCGTTTAAACGTGAGCATGGGGGGAATTTAACTTTGTTTTTTGTTTTTTTTTCATTTTGCAGTTTTTTTTCTATTTAATTTTTTTTTTTTCATTGCTGCACCTTTTTTAACTTTTTTTTTTGATCAACTTTATTACTATTACAAGGCATGAACAACATCCCCTGTAATAGCATGGTGGGCAGTTGACAGTTCTTCTTTATGGAGAGATCTGAGGTCTATTAGACACCAATCGGTCAGATCGGTAACGGGCAGGTAACCAAAGAGCCGGAACAGGAAGTCACTAAATCCTCGCCTCTTGTTTGTGACGTCACACAGGAGTGCCTGGTGAAGGCGGCGGAGGGAGGGGGGGTATATATGTGCATGTGTGTGTATATGTATGTATATATATTAGAGCTGCACGATTCTGGCCAAAATGAGAATCACAATTTTTTTGCTTAGAATAAAAAAATCACGATTCTCTCACGATTCTCGCGGCGTAAAATCTTTCACATTATACAAAAAAAAAAAAAATGGAGTAACTTTACTGGTTAGATTTTTTTTTTTTAATTCATTAAAGTAATTTTGTCCAAAAAAATTGCATTTGAAAGACCGCTGTGCAAATACAGTGTGACATAAAATATTGCAACAACCACAATTTTATTCTCTAGGGTGTCTACTAAAAATATATATATGTTTGGGGGGTTCTAAGTAATTTTCTAGCAAAAAAAAAAAATGATTTTAACTTGAAACCAACAAATGTCAGAAAAAGGTTTAGTGTTTAAGTGGTTAAACTTTTTTTTCACTTACACACAAAGTCTATTCCATTGACAAATTGTTACAATGTTTATACTTAAGTTCAACTGATAAAGAATGTTGTGATTCCTGGCAGACTGCCCAGTTTTTTCTCTTCCTTTCTTTTGAGGGCTTCAGCAGAGAGAATTCTTTGCATAGAAAGAATTGTGAAACACTTTAGTCGAGATCGCGATAACGATTCTTGACGATTAATTGTGCAGCTCTTATATATATATATATATATATATATATATATATATATATATATATAGAGAGAGAGAGAGAGAGAGAGAGAGAGAGAGATAGATATAGATACATATATATATAAACACACACCCAAAAGGTGTTCCGAAGTCAGACTGCATTGCGGGTTCAGCTCAACTCGCACAATTTCAAACCGGCAATGCAGTCCGACTTCGGGGGGGCGATTTGACAGACCTCTGTGTGGGGGTTCATGCACAGATGTCTATTCAACTTGCCCCCCGAAGTGGGCAAAAGTAGTACAGGAACTACTTTTGAGAATCGGCGCGGCGTCGCACTGATGCGGACGATACTATTGCCGGCAATAGCCGCCGATTTGGCATGCGCTTTGACATGTCGAATCGCATGCCAAATCGGCCCAGTGTGAACGTGGGCTCAATGCAGGACATCTTTTGTGCACAAGATCTGTCCCCCTCTCACACAATGCCTGACTGATGCCATCACTTTGACCCCTTTCACACTGAGGCCCTTTTCAGCCGTTTTAGCGCTAAAAATGGTGGATGAAAAGCGCCTCTCGAGTCTCCTCAGTGTGAAAGCCTGAGTGCGTCCACACTGGGGGGCGGGGCGCTTGTGGGACGGAAAAAGTCTTGCAAGCAGCATCTTTTTGGTGGTTTGGGAGGGGTGTATACACCCCTCCCAAAACGCCCTGCCCATTGAAATGAATGGGCAGCGCTGCCGAAGCGCCTGCAAAGCAATTCGGCAGCGCCGCTTTTCAGGCGCTTTTAACCCCTTCTTTGAGGTTAAAAGAGCCCCGCTACCACCCGCAAAGTGGTGCTGCAGCGCCGGTAAAGCGCCAATAAAATGAGTGCTGCTTTACCATTACAGCAGGGTGGTCTAGGTGTGAAAGGGGTCCTTCTACCTTTTGTTCAGCATCACTCGCATTGTGTAAGACGCCTTTTACACTGAGGCGCTTTACAGGTGTTTTTTTTTGCGCTAAAAATAGCGCCTGTAAACTGCCCCTTCTGTGCTGTCACACCTGGGCGGTGCGCTTGCAGGACAGGAAAAAAAGTCCTGCAAGCAGCATCTTTGGGGCGGTGTATACAGCGCTCCTCCACCACCCCTGCCCATTAAATTGAATGGGTACCGCTTTCAAAGCATCTTAAGTGATTTGAAAGCAGTGCTAAGCGGGCGCTTTTAACCCCTTCTGGTAACAGCAGTGAAGCTCCGCTAAAACTAGCGCCGCTTTACCGCTAAGGCCCGCACCGCTCCAATGTGAAAGGGGTCTCTAAGGCCTCATTCACACTGGGGCGTCGGTGGTAAAGCAGCAGTAAAGCGGACGAAAAAAGGGTTAAAACCATCTGCAAAGCGCTTTGACGGCGGTATACACACCGCTCCTTCGTCGCTCAAAAGATGCTGCTAGCAGGACTTTTTTTTACCGTCTTGCCAGCGCACCGCTCCAGTGTGGGAGCCCTCGGGGCTTTCACATTGGAGACAAAGCAGCGGCTCTTTCAGGACGCTTTGCAGGCACTATTTTTAGCACTGTAGGGCCTGCAATGGGCCCCAGTGTGAAAGGGGTCTAAGAGAGACTGACCAAACCATGCTTTCATCATGATAAGTCTAAAACATTGTCAGGTAGTATAGAAAAGAAAAAAACATTGGCAGGCTGGCATTGTGTTACTCACCTTTCTAGCAGTCCAGGTTCTTTTACGACACCAGGCAGTGGGGGTCTCCTTCAGCTCCTCCCCCTTCACGGTCACATGACCTGACCCTCATTTCCTTTGTCCAGAGCCTAATAGGAGGCTGGCCATGGTGAGCGGCACTGGTGTTGTGGACTGGCACACTGGCACAAGGAGCAGCCCAGCTGCCTTGAGAGTGGGGACCCGGGACTCTGGCCGAAAGACATGCGGCCGCCTCCGTGGAGCTGGCTGCAGATAGGCTGGCGGAGGATGAGCACGGCCGGCCCTAGCAGCTGAGACGTGACATGCAGCCCCCGGCCCACCGGGCATATGCTGGTGTGCCCTATGGCCAGTTGGGGCCTGATCCTAAATATAGAGCCATTTATCTAACTGTCCATCCAGAGCCTCTGGTTCATAGACCAGATACATCCTAAATATAGAGCCATTTATCCAACTGTCCATCCAGAGCCTCTGGTTTATAGACCAGATACATCCTAAATATAGAACCATTTATCCAACTGTCCATCCAGAGCCTCTGGTTTATAGACCGGATACATCTTAAATATAGAACCATTTATCCAACTGTCCATCCAGAGCCTCTGGTTTATAGACCAGATACATCCTAAATATAGAACCATTTATCCAACTGTCCATCCAGAGCCATTCCTCTTATTTCCTAATTCATGTGAATGTTGGGTTCCATGTGTGGTCCGCCATTCTTGTAGACCTCAGTTAGTTCTTTGTGTTTATGACCCGTATTTGTCTCTTTTTGTACACCGTATTGTATGTAGTTTGATCATCTGTAACATTTGGTATTTTTGTTGTAGAACGCTGGCGGTGGGAACGGCGTGGACCTCTCGGTGCTGAACGAGGCCAGGAACATGGTCTCCGACCTGCTGGTGGACCCCTCCCTCTCGCCCCAAATCGTCTCATCACTACGCAGCATTAGCAGTCTAATGGGGACGTTCTCCGGCTCTTGCCGACCAAAAGTCAACCCTTTCACCCCCTTCCCCGGGTTCTACCCGTGTGCCGAGATGGAAGACCCCATGGACAAAGGAGAGAGAAAGTTCCACAAGGTTCGGGAGGGGTTTATCCTTGTGTAGATGTTTCGGAAGGGACAGAAGATCCTGGCCAATCTACCCACACGTGGCTGGGGCCTTTGTGCAAATTCTCAACCCCTTTTTCTGCCATAGCAAACGTTGAATGTTGTGGTTTGGTACTCGGTAAAGAAAGATCAGAGTAGTAGCAGCAGTAATAATAATACCCATAATGAGAGTTCATATTATGAGGGGATTGTTGGTGCTTCTGTGTTCCTAAGGGGCCCATTCACTCTACTGTGTTCTGGTAACGCACCCATTACAGCATCACACATTACATGCATTGCTTCAAAGGGTTTTGGGTCATTCTCAATGCCACCCCAATGATCGTTGTCAATGTGCATTGCGCTGCCAAAAACCACATCAACCCATGTGCAATCGTCCTGCACAGAGCAGCCCCAATCCCTCTCTTCTGGGGTCCCCACCCCGGCTCACTTGGGTCCTCCCCCTCGTCAAGTGCCCCCATAGCAAGTCGCTTCCAGTACTGGGCCAAGGTCTTCTGGAGCCCAGGATGAACATGCCAAACTAACTGCCTCCCATCCCCCCAAGATGTATGAGCACTATATCTATATCTATATGTCAGCAACCCCCCCCCCCCCCCAAAAAAAAGCAATTGAGCACTAACCTGCATGCTTACCATGTAATAAGCATGTAGTGTAATGTAAGCATAAATCCCCCCTCCCCCCCCAGTACAAATGCACTTCCCCTACTGAAATCCACTTAGCATAAATGCCCCCCCCCAAAATTAAATCACCCCTTCTACCACAAATCCTTTACCCTTCAAATCCCTCAAAATTCCTCTTCAAGTACACATCCTTTCCCCCCACTCCAAATCCGCCTTCCATCACAAATCTCCCCGAACCCCCTACTAACGCAAATCCCCCCCCCCCAAAAAAAAATTCTCCTCCTAGCACAATTCCCCTCCCACCTCTACCATATCACCACTTCTAGCGCAAACCCCCCAAATCCTTCCTCCTGGCAATAATCCTCTTCCCCCATCCCCCTTCCAGCACAAATCCCCCTAAATCACCACCCCTAGAACACCCTCCAAATTTCCTCCTCCTAGAACAATTTTTACCCCCTGCTGCCCCCCCAAATTCCCCCTTCCAACACAAATCCCCCTCCTCAATCACCTTATTGGCACCCCTACACATACCACAGTGCCCTGGGCATCCACCCCTCCTGCCCACCCCTTGTGCCGGCCCTGGCCGCTTGCTATTGGCACTTATGTGTGCACACTACCCCCGCTCTCTCCTTACTGGCTGTGACTGATAGCAGTGGGAGCCAACATCTCCCGCTGTTGCCTCTCTGTCCAATGAGGAGGGAGAGAGCTGCTGCTTTCATGCACATCGCTGGATGAAGATGGGGCTCAGGTAAGTATGAGGGGGGGGGGGGGAGGGGAGCCTGCATGCAGAAGGTTGTTTTACCTTAATGCATAGAATGCATTAAGGCAAAGACCCTTCTTCCTTTAGATCGACTTTAATTCACCGCAGAGGACCAGCTTGGTGTGAATGGGCCCCCCAATGTAAAACTGTGACCTATGGGTAGAACCTCAGATGTCTTCTCGGCCTTTGGCTGGGATTGTCTACAGCAAGAAGAGGAGGATGGGGGTTGTACTACTTAAGAAATACCGCAAACCAGTAATGATCTCCTAAAGCGGACTTTCACCCTAAAGGTCATGTTGTCCTCCCCCCTCTCTTTTACAATTAGACACCCACTATTCATCCTGTGAAACCACCCGTACATTCGTTCTGTGTGAATGAGCGCAAAAACAAATGTTATTGGGCTATTTTCTCTTGGGCTCGGGTGTTATTCTTTAGCATGACGTTTATCAGGGAAAATACTGCACTATGGCCACTAGATGGAGCTTGTGATCATAGAAAATACATATTTACTGCGATCATCAGCTCCACCTAGTGGCCATAATGCAGCGCCTCCTAGTGGCGATGATGCTGATACACCCCCCCCCCCCCTCCCCGATTCACATTATTCTGTATGAAGGAAGAACATCCAACCTGGAGAGAAAATGGCCTAATAACATTCGATTTCACTCCCATTTACACTGATTTTGACGAACCGCTCTGCAGTTTATTTGAATAAATACACCCTATAACAGGGATATGTAATTAGCGGACCTCCAGCTGTTGCAAAACTACAATTCCCATCATGCCTCTGCCTCTGGGTGTCATGCTTGAGGCTGTCTGTGTCTTGCTATGCCTCATGGGACTTGTAGTTCTGCAACAGCTGGAGGTCCGCTAATTGCATATCCCTGCCCTATAATATACAGTGGGGGGAAAATAATGATTGGCTCCCCTGCAGATTGTGTAAGTTTGCACTCTTACATAGAAATGAAGGGTCTATCATTTTTATCATAGGTGTATATTATATGATAGAGACAGAATATCAACCAAAAATCCAGAAAAAAACAGTTGGTTTTGCACAGAGTGGCCCCGTTCCTCCTCCTCCTCCTCCTCCTGGGGTCCCTCAGCGGTCCTCCTGGCTCCTCCTCTTCTCGAGTGCCCCGTCGGAGAAGCGCTCTCCTTCAGAACACCCGTGCGGGTGCCCTCTCGTGTCCTGCTTCTGCATCCATTGACACAGAAAGCAGAACTCGGCCCCGCCCCCCCGGCGCCCGCATCATTGTGATTTGATTGACGGCAGCGGGAGCCAATGGCTGCACTGCTATCAATCTATCCGATCAGGACACGAGCACACCAGCCATAGCTGGTGTGCCCGTCCCTGGGGGGGAGAAAGACAGGGCTCAGGTAAGTAAAACGGGGGGCACTGGGGGGCTGCAGCATGAGAGAAGGTTTTTTACCTTAATGCATAGAGTGTATAGAACCTTGAGGGTTTACCTCCCCTTTAATTCTCGGCATGTTGGGTATCTGTTTACTCAGTGCAACCTCGGCTTTTATATTTGCCCCCTAAAACTTACTTTTATTTTTTTTTTTACTGAAATTTTTGTTTTTCCTAGATCTTTGCGGTAGTATCGTGTAACAAACAATTAGAACTACCGCTATTTTATTCTCTAGGGCAGTGATGGCGGACCTCGGCACCCCCAGATGTTTTGGAACTACATTTCCCATGATGCTCAGGCACTCTGCAGTGTAGTTGAGCATCATTGCAAATGTAGTTCTGAAACATCTGGGGGTGCCGAGGTTCACCATCACTGCTTTAGGGGTGTCTGCTTTCAGAAAATATATCATGTCTGGGGGGGTTTTATGTAATCTTCAGGCCTAAAATGCAAAAACTGTTCTGGCTGTGGAAGGGTTAAAGGATAAGTTCACCTTCGGGGGGCATATTACATGTTCTACCCGTAAGCTTTGCTAAAAAAAAAACTGGCTCCCAACTTTTTTTTTTTAGCCGGCCCCTAGACTCAAAGCTAATTTTTCCAGCCCTGCTTTAACCCATCGCTAAGATTTTTCAGCATGCTGGACTCAGTGTTGGTTTGTGTGTCTGGGGCTCCTCGGATAAAGACGCTCCTTCATTTCTTCTGCAGGGACTGAACAGCCGCAGCAGCCTGCCCACCCCGCAGCTGCGCCGGAGCTCTGGAGCGTCGGGTCTGCCCTCCATGGAGCTGGCGGCCTCCCGGTGGGAGCGCAGTAATGGCAAGCGTTCCCACCAGGATTACAGCAGCTCAAGGTGAGGACATTCTTCTTTTTCTGACTAAAATTTCATTATGAATAGAAATATTGTAAGAGGAAGAGGAGCAATTTTTTTTTTTCTGAAGTATCTGACCACATTTATGTATTTATTACACAGTATAGACACAGAATATCTGGTCATTCTGAAGATTGTCCAGCAGAGGGCGCCTTTGAGCATCGCTCCAAATTGTTTGACACTGATAAAGGAAGCTCCTCTGTAATCTGTGTGGAGCTCCGAAATTTTGACTTTTGTATTTTATTTTATTTGTTTTTATATGAACTTGAGTTGACTGACCAGGAAGCTTCTTTTTTTTTTTTTTTATTGTTTAGATTTTCTTAAATGCATCACAAAGCAAATGTAATTATCGATCACCATATATAATTATACAATTCTATTTATAAATTATGTGAAATATGAGACATATTCAGTTTTTCCATGGGAAGCGAATGGAACCAAAAACAAAATACCAATCAAATGATTTTAATAAAATGTCACGATTTACAGTGCATCCGGAAAGTATTCACAGCGCTTCACTTTTTCCACATTTTGTTTTGTTACAGCCTTATTCCAAAATTGATTAAATTCATTATTTTCCTCAAAATTCTGAAAACAATCCCCCATAATGACAACGTGAGAGAAGTTTGTATGAAATTTTTGCAAATTTATTAAAAAGAAAAAAAATTCCATGTACATAAGTATCACAGACTCCTCCCATGTACATAAGTATCACGGACTCCTCCCATGTACATAAGTATCACAGACTCCTCCCATGTACATAAGTATCACGGACTCCTCCCATGTACATAAGTATCACAGACTCCTCCCATGTACATAAGTATCACAGGCTCCTCCCATGTACATAAGTATCACAGACTCCTCCCATGTACATAAGTATCACAGGCTCCTCCCATGTACGCAAGTATCACAGGCTCCTCCCATGTACGTATCACAGGCTCCTCCCATGAGCGCAAGTTTCACAGGCTCCTCCCATGTACGTAAGTATCACAGGCTCCTCCCATGTACGCAAGTATCACAGGCTCCTCCCATGTACGCAAGTGTCACAGGCTCCTCCCATGTACGCAAGTATCACAGGCTCCTCCCATGTACGCAAGTGTCACAGGCTCCTCCCATGTACGCAAGTATCACAGGCTCCTCCCATGTACGCAAGTATCACAGGCTCCTCCCATGTACGCAAGTATCACAGGCTCCTCCCATGTACGCAAGTATCACAGGCTCCTCCCATGTACGCAAGTATCACAGGCTCCTCCCATGTACGCAAGTATCACAGGCTCCTCCCATGTACGCAAGTATCACAGGCTCCTCCCATGTACGCAAGTATCACAGGCTCCTCCCATGTACGCAAGTATCACAGGCTCCTCCCATGTACGCAAGTATCACAGGCTCCTCCCATGTACGCAAGTATCACAGGCTCCTCCCATGTACGCAAGTATCACAGGCTCCTCCCATGTACGCAAGTATCACAGGCTCCTCCCATGTACGCAAGTATCACAGGCTCCTCCCATGTACGCAAGTATCACAGGCTCCTCCCATGTACGCAAGTATCACAGGCTCCTCCCATGTACGCAAGTATCACAGGCTCCTCCCATGTACGCAAGTATCACAGGCTCCTCCCATGTACGCAAGTATCACAGGCTCCTCCCATGTACGCAAGTATCACAGGCTCCTCCCATGGACGCAAGTATCACAGGCTCCTCCCATGGACGCAAGTATCACAGGCTCCTCCCATGTACATAAGTATAAAGGCTGTGATACTTATGTACATGGGAGGAGCCTGTGATACTTATGTACATGGGAGGAGTCTGTGATACTTATGTACATGGGAGGAGCCTGTGATACTTATGTACATGGGAGGAGCCTGTGATACTTATGTACATGGGAGGAGCCTGTGATACTTATGTACATGGGAGGAGCCTGTGATACTTATGTACATGGGAGGAGCCTGTGATACTTATGTACATGGGAGGAGTCTGTGATACTTATGTACATGGGAGGAGTCTGTGATACTTATGTACATGGGAGGAGTCTGTGATACTTATGTACATGGGAGGAGCCTGTGATACTTATGTACATGGGAGGAGTCTGTGATACTTATGTACATGGGAGGAGTCTGTGATACTTATGTACATGGGAGGAGCCTGTGATACTTATGTACAGTGGATTTTTTTCCTTTTTAATAAATTTGCAAAGATTTCATAAATCTTCTCTCACGTTGTCATTATGGGGGATGTTTGTAGAATTTCAAGGAAATAATGAATTTAATCCATTTTGGGAATAAGGCTGTAACATAACAAAATGTGGAGAAAGTGAAGCTCTGTGAATACTTTCCGGATGCACTGTATAAAAATGCAACAAAACTTTCAGATAAAGAATACAAAGTATTGTATCTGAATCTTCCAACCCAATTTTCCTTTTTGTATTCCAGCGGTGATACGATAATATCGCATTGGGATGAAAAAAAAAAAACCCACAAGAGACGTCAATTAAGAGGACTTGTGATGGTTGTTTGGGGGTTGGGTGGGCAGAAGGACAAGGGTGTCGGGGAATAGCAGGGAAGGATAGGGGTGTGGCAGGATGGTCA
This sequence comes from Lithobates clamitans, assembly GCA_037952925.1. Taxonomy (NCBI): domain Eukaryota; kingdom Metazoa; phylum Chordata; class Amphibia; order Anura; family Ranidae; genus Lithobates; species Lithobates clamitans. The sequence goes on from JBBGZY010002156.1 coordinate 10,165, forward strand.
GGGGTGTGCATGGGAAGCAACACTAGAAATACTCTTGCACATTAGTATGGTAGCCCAGCACCTATTGGAGAGATGATCCACTTCTCAGGATATTGTTTTTGGCTTTGCTGCCCTCTAGGGGTGGGGTGTCCTTACTGTCACTAGAAAGATAAAAAGAAAAAAGGGCGCACCATCCTTATCCCAAATGTATTTATTTTGTACAAAAATATTAAAACTACTCATAGGCTCTGAGGAAGAGGGTAGAAACACGTCAGTCAGTAGGGGCCCCTTGTGTGGTTCCCCCCCCCCCCCTGATCTATAGATTGCAGATTCCAGGACGGTGTAAGCCATGGACAAATGGTCTGTACAAGTGTATCTCCATCTTCATGCTTGTGAGTAGCTTTAATATTTTTATACAAAATAAATACATGGGGATAATGCACTTGGCTGGTGTGCCCTCTTTTTTTTTTTCTTTTCTTCTCATCTCTCTGGTGTGTCTGGGAAAGGCAAAGCTGAGTGGGAAGTGGGGTGCCAGAGGAGGGCAGAAGTGTGGGGGTGTGACAGGGAAGGTCAGAGGCGTGCCTTGGAAGGTCAGAGGCGTGCCTTGGAAGGTCAGAGGCGTGCCTTGGAAGGGCAGGGGTGTGGCAGGTACATGACAGGGAAGGTGGCGTGAAAGGGGTATGACAGGGGATGTCACGGTTGTGCCAGTGAAGGGTGGGAGTATGGCAGGGGTGTAGGATGGAAGTGACAAGGAAGGGCGGGGGGGTGGCAAGCAGGGGCAGGTACATAAGGGGTGTGACAGGGAGGGGCGCAGAGGAGGGTAGAAGTGTGTGAGGGAAGGGGGGTGGGCTATGACGGGGAAGGGGTCAGAGGTGTGTCTTGGATGGGCAGGGAAGTGGGGGTGTAACAGGAAAGTTCAGAGGTGTGTCTGGGAAGGGGGGGGGGGGTGCTGTAGCGGAGAAGCGTAAGGGTGTGACAGAGAAGGTCAGAGGTGTCTTGGAAGGGCAGGGGTGTGGCAGAGAAGGGGTCAGAGGTGTGACAGGTAAGGGGGTATGTAGCAGGGAAGTTTAAGGGTGTGCCTGGGAAGGGGGAGGGGGGCAGTGACGGGGATGGGGTCAGAGGTGTGTCTTGGATGGGCAGGGGTGTGGCAGGAAAGGGGGGGAGGGGTGACGGGGAAGGTCAGAGATGTGCCTGGGAAGAGGGAGCTGTGACGGAAAGGGGTCAGAGGTGTGTGTTGGATGTGCAGGAGTGTGGCAGGAAAGGGGGGCGATGGGGAGGGTCCGAGGTGTGCCTGGGAAGGCGGGGGGGGCTGTGACGGAAAGGGGTCAGAGGTGTGTCTTAGATGGGCAGGGGTGTGGCAGGGAATGGGGGGTGTAGCAGGAAAGGTCAGAGGTGTGTCTGGGAAAGGCGGGGGTGTGGCTATGACGGGGAAGGGATCAGAGGTGTGTCTGGGAAAGGCGGGGGTGTGGCTATGACGGGGAAGGGATCAGAGGTGTGTCTGGGAAAGGCGGGGGTGTGGCTGTGACGGGGAAGGGATCAGAGGTGTGTCTGGGAAAGGCGAGGGTGTGGCTGTGACGGGGAAGGGATCAGAGGTGCGTCTGGGAAAGGCGGGGGTGTGGCTGTGACGGGGAAGGGATCAGAGGTGTGTCTGGGAAAGGCGGGGGTGTGGCTGTGACGGGGAAGGGATCAGAGGTGCGTCTGGGAAAGGCGGGGGTGTGGCTGTGACGGGGAAGGGATCAGAGGTGTGTCTGGGAAAGGCGGGGGTGTGGCTGTGACGGGGAAGGGATCAGAGGTGTGTCTGGGAAAGGCGGGGGTGTGGCTGTGACGGGGAAGGGATCAGAGGTGCGTCTGGGAAAGGCGGGGGTGTAGCAGGAACAAGTTGGGGTTTTTGCAAGGAATGGTGGGCATGGCTCGGAAAGGGGCGCGGGATATAATAAGAAGAGTTTCCGTACTCTTGGTGAGCAGTTATTGAAATGACTTTTATGTCATGCGATGATTGCACATTGGAGAGATGTTGCCGTCCCTCTTCAGCAGTGACAGAATGGAGGGACGATGTGCCAGCAGATTTCGCTTTCCAAGTGCAGTTTAGACAGAATTGTCTGCGGAAATGACTCGGATGGTGACTATTGATTAGAGTCGCCATAAATCCCCCTTTTCACCGCATTCTATTCTTATCCGTGTATTATTTTGGCTTTGTAAAGTAGATCTAAATGGGATCATTAAATAAATGTATTAAAACATATTCCTTCCATGATGCCATAAAATGACACCGACCGAATCGAGAATTTTAGAGGAAATGCTAAGCATGGCGTTTGTGTGCCTGGTGGGTCCCTTGTCCAGCTTAGAGGCGTTGGTTCCTTATCCCGCTTAGAGGCGTTGGTCCCTTGACCCGCTTAGAGGCGTTGGTCCCTTATCCCGCTTAGAGGCGTTGGTTCCTTGTCCAGCTTAGAGGCGTTGGTCCCTTGTCCCGCTTAGAGGCGTTGGTCCCTTGTCCCGCTTAGAGGCGTTGGTCCCTTGTCCCGCTTTGAGGTGTTGTCTTTGCTGACGAGAAGTGTTATTGTTCAGCTGGAGCCGCTGATTGGATGGCTGTCCCTGAATGCCAGTTCCCCCCGGGGGGCTTCTCTGGCTGAGATCACATGACCCATGTCTTGGCACTGGTACCAAATATAACCGTATACAGCGAAGCCGTTGAGAACCATATGAAATGCATATATCAGGGTACTTGTGACCTGGGGCCCGGGTAAATTCAGTACTTTTGCCAGGACTGCATAGTGGGAGGCTCCAGGTAGTGTCATGTGGCTTGAGGTTATTTCTAGAGCATCATGGGAGCCCCATAGTGCAGAGAATATGGCTGTACAAGTTCTGGGCAGAGCCGGGAAGGATTTTGGAGACCACTTGGTAAATTATCTAAAGCTGAGTACAAACATCTGAGGGGCCCCCCCTGTGGAGCCCAGACTTGGGAAATAAGATACCCTTAAAGGGCCAGCTCCCACCAAGTGAAGGGAGTTACCAGTTACAGGGTGCCCCCAGTATTCCAGAAGGCTCTGGGTTTTCTGGAAAGAGAAGAAAAGCAGACTCTGCCTGCTTTCAAGACTGCCTCTCTGATTGAACTTTCATTTAACCCACTCATACAGCTGGGTGTATAGTTTGCCTTGAGCTACTGAGCACTGTAAATAACTGCTTTATAAGGAGAGCTTATTATCAGTACCTATGGCAGGCTGAAATATGCAGTTTCTGGACACTTTACCAATTGGTTCTTGTGTTTGGGGACATATGCGTTCAGAGAAGTTTGCCCCGGATGTGACAATTCACGCCCCCTAAATACGAGTACCTCTTAGTACAGCTTCCAGCTGCCGTGTATTTCGGACTGTCATAGATTTTTGCAGGCTGCTGGCAGTGGGGCAGGATTCTGCACCTGTGCCTCCCCGGGCAGGAAAATGCCGGGATTCAGGTCTGAACCTAGCCTGTCTGATGTGGGGGTGCAGGAAAAAATGCCAGGGAGGCAAAGAATGCAAGGTCAGCAGGGCAGTGTATAGGGGGCCAGCAGAGCAGTGTATAGGGGGCCAGCAGGGCAGTGTATAGGGGGCCAGCAGGGCAGTGTATAGGGGGCCAGCAGGGCAGTGTATAGGGGGCCAGCAGGGCAGTGTATAGGGGGGGTCAGCAGGCCAGTGTTCAGGGGGGGCAGCAGGGCAGTGTATGGGGGGGGGCAGCAGGGCAGTGTACGGGGGGGGCAGCAGGGCAGTGTTCAGGGGGGGCAGCAGGGCAGTGTATGGGGGGGGCAGCAGGGCAGTGTTCAGGGGGGGCAGCAGGGCAATGTACAGGGGGAGGGCAGTGTACAGGGGGGGGGCAGCAGGGCAGTGTATGGGGGAGCCAGCAGGGCAGTGTACAGGGGGGGTCAGCAAGGCAGTGTACAGGGGGGGGCAGCAGGGCAGTGTACAGGGGGGGGGGCAGCAGGGCAGTGTACAGGGGGGGCCATCAGGGCAGTGTACAGGGGGGGCCAGCAGGGCAGTGTACAGGGGGGGCCAGCAGGGCAGTGTACAGGGGGGGCCAGCAGGGCAGTGTACAGGGGGGGCCAGCAGGGCAGTGTACAGGGGGGGCAGCAGGACAGTGTACAGGGGGGCCAGCAGGGTATTGTTCAGGGGGTCAGCAGGGCATTGTGCAGGGGGGTTCAGTAGGGCATTGTGCAGGGGGTCTCAGCAGGGCATTGTGCAGGGGGTCTCAGCAGGGCAGTGTACAAAGGGGGTCAGCAGGGCAGTGTACAAAGGGGGTCAGCAGGGCAGTGTACGGGGAGGGGGGGGTCAGCAGGGCAGTGGATAGGCTCAGTAGTTTGTAAGGGCAGTGGACAGGGGACATCAGGGCAGATGATAGGGTTAGCAGGGCAGAAGACAGGGGTCTGCTGGGCAGATAATGGAATGTCAGCTAGGGCTGTGTACAGTAGGTCAGTAGGGCAGAAAATAATGGCCAGCAGAGCAGATGACGGGTCAGCAGGGTGCAGAATGAGTTGGCAGGGCAGAGGACAGCCCACCCCAGCACCCCCTAGATCTGGCCATGCCAAGCTCTAGTGTGCATGAGACCTAAATTCTGAATAAGTTTAATATAATTATTTTTTATTTAATATAAATAGATTTTGATCGGTCAGCCGCCGTGCCTTCGCTGTTACCATTAATATTTTCTTTATTATCATGTTCTACTTTCTGCAGATGTTGGTAAAGCCGTCTATTCTCTGTCCGTTGTCTCCCTCATCTATGAATTCTTATTTTTGCAGCCAAGGATCGTATCCAAACGGGCCCTTCACCTCCAACCTGCTGACCATACCAAAGCAGAGGTCGTCATCGGTCACCCTCACCCCGCACATGGGCACCCGGAGAGCTGGTAGGTGCAGAGGGGGGTGGAGAGGCGGCATCCGCTCAATAGTACACCCCCTATGGAGACATTTCTACATTTCCACTATGGGCTCCAGTTTATTCAGTGATAACTTTGTCATTATTTATAGAGGTGCTTCACCATCCCCCCAACCCCCTCCCCCCCCCCCTACCACCACCACCACGTGGTGTCACGTGGCAAAAACTGCTTCACCGCCCAACCTGGAGACGCCATCTTGTTTGGAGGCTGGCTGAAGGGGGGGGGGGGGTTTGCCTGATGAATAAAACATAAAAAAAGTTCTGTTTTAACATAACAAATTATTACACACATTGTTTTTAGAGGACACATTAGGCTTTCTTTTGGCCAAATTTTCTCTGTAGGCAAAAAGACATTTTTTTTTCTGTTTTGACCAGTGTTCATTTAGAAAAAAAAAAGATTACTATAAATAAAATATATGCATTTTATTCTATAATTTGTTCTGTTTAAATTTCCATCTTTTCTCTGGTATAGGCAAAGGTATTTAGAAATTAAATTTAAAAAAAAACTTAAATAAAACTTTATTCTAATTTGACGCCTTCCTTCCCTTCTCCCTTTAGCTCTTATGTTTCTGCTATTTTTCCGGTATAATGCGTGGCAAAGTTATTTATTTTTTTTTAAATCTTAAATGCAATTTAATTTAAATTTCTAATTTGACCCCTTCCTTCCCTTCTCCCTTTAGCTCCTATTTTTCCGTTATTTTTTTCTGGTATAAAGCATATCGAAGTTATTTAAAAATCGACATAAGAGATGCATCCCGAAAACTTTGCTGAAATATCTCTTAGGTGCAAAATCCTTAAATGGTTAAAGTTTATCCAAAGACAAATTGATTTTATTTTTTTTGGGTGGCATGCAGAAGGGTTTCTATTTTTATTTTTTATTGCGGCCTGTGTCCCAGTTAGAGAGATTGACCCCCCCTTTTTCTCTATTTGCATTGGTGAGTGTTGTCACTGGGACTGTAAGTAATGAAAACTGCAAAATGTTATGGTTATTACCTGAGCAGGAAGAAAGGGAAATCTTCCAATGGGGTCACCTGTCTGTGATGGAAATTTCCCTCGCTTCGTAGAGTTCTCTCACTTCCTGTTGTGTCTTCAGGGCAGGAAGTGAAGGAAAAATTTTCACACCATGAGAAATGAACGGACTGGTTTTAACTTCTTTCTCGATCTTTAACAAAAATGAAAAGTTTTGACAATACATAAAGTTTGGAGTAAACCTGATCAATATATTTATATACGGTATATAGAATGTAAGAGAGAGAAGTCATCCAATAGCGGTAGTCGGGGGTGGCTGTGGGTCCCGGGACCAGCGGAATGTATTCACCCTCCTACAGGAGTCTGACCAGCTCGCCGCTCTCTCATCATTCTCCGTCTCGCTGTTTTCCAGGTACTTCTCCCAGCCTGAGCCCCGTGAACTCGCCCAGCCACACGTCCGCCTTCACCCGATCGCCTATAGAGTTCCCCGACACCGCGGATTTCCTCACCAAACCGAGCGTCACGCTACACAAAGCTATGGGGTATCCGCACACTTCTCAGGATTTCCAGACACAAAACAGACAACCTGCAAGCCATATTTGTAACAGGTATAAAATTTATTATTATTGTACATTTATATAGCTCTGACATATACCGCAGTGCTGTACAGAGATCACTGAGCCAATCACATCAGTCTCTGTACCAGAGGAGCTTACACTCTAATGTCCCCTCCCCCCACAGTCACATCAGTCTCTATACAGAGGAGCTTACACTCTAATGTCCCCTCCCCCACAGTCACATCAGTCTCTGTACAGAGGAGCTTACACTCTAATGTCCCCTCCCCCACAGTCACATCAGTCTCTGTACAGAGGAGCTTACACTCTAATGTCCCCTCCCCCCACAGTCACATCAGTCTCTATACAGAGGAGCTTACACTCTAATGTCCCCTCCCCCACAGTCACATCAGTCTCTGTACAGAGGAGCTTACACTCTAATGTCCCCTCCCCCACAGTCACATCAGTCTCTGTACAGAGGAGCTTACACTCTAATGTCCCCTCCCCCACAGTCACATCAGTCTCTGTACAGAGGAGCTTACACTCTAATGTCCCCTCCCCCCACAGTCACATCAGTCTCTATACAGAGGAGCTTACACTCTAATGTCCCCTCCCCCCACAGTCACATCAGTCTCTGTACAGAGGAGCTTACACTCTAATGTCCCCTCCCCCCCACAGTCACATCACTCTCTGTACAGAGGAGCTTACACTCTAATCTCCCCTCCCCCACAGTCGCACACTATTATTATTATACATTTATATAGCTCTGACATATACCGCAGAGCTGTACAGAGATCACTGAGCCAATCACATCAGTCTCTGTACAGAGGAGCTTACACTCTAATGTCCCCTCCCCCCACAGTCACATCAGTCTCTATACAGAGGAGCTTACACTCTAATGTCCCTATAGTGATGCACACAGTAGTGGGATTGGTAAACTGTGTTGGTGTTTCGGTTGGAGATTCAGTGGTGATTTTCGGGTGATTATTGGTTATTGATACGCAGATTAGTGCTTAAGAAAATGTGATTGTGAAATGAAATCTTCTGCAGATTATCCCATCACTGACCTCTCCAGAGAGCTGCAGAACATCGCTCCGCCCCTCCCCCTCCAGACTGATCCATAGTGAGATATTCTGCAGATGATTTGCTTCTATAGTTGAAGATTCACAATTTGCAGAAGAAAATAGAATCCATAGAAATGTATATATTGTATCTTCATCCCCAGACTTGTATGCAGAGCCCTTCCCCCACCTTTCTACTATTTTCTCTTCTCCAGTTGTGGACACAAAGTTTTTAAGTCTTTTTCAAGTTCTGAACCGACGGCGGAAACCACGAGCGCGCAGTCCGGTCCTGAGAGCCAGGCAAGAAAATCAGGTGAGAATCCCGACATCCGTCACTTTACTGACATGACAGCGTCCGGGCAAGTCATTCTGACCCCCAACCTGTGGACATTTAGATACCCCCTACCCTGATCACACCCCCCAGATACCCCCCCACCACTCTGATCACACCCCCCAGATACCCCCTACCCTGATCACACCCCCCCAGATACCCCCCCACCACTCTGATCACACCCCCCAGATACCCCCCCACCACTCTGATCACACCCCCCAGATACCCCCCCACCACTCTGATCACACCCCCCAGATACCCCCCCTACACTCTGATCATACCCCCCCACCCTGATCACACCCCCAGATACCCCCCCTACACTCTGATCACACCCCCACCACCCTGATCACACCCCCACCACCCTGATCACACCCCCACCACCCTGATCACACCCCCCAGATACCCCCCCTACACTCTGATCACACCCCCACCACCCTGATCACACCCCCCAGATACCCCCCCTACACTCTGATCACACCCCCACCACCCTGATCACACCCCCCAGATACCCCCCCCCTACACTCTGATCACACCCCAGATACCCCCCCCCCACTCTGATCATACCCCCACCACCCTGATCACACCCCCCCTACACTCTGATCACACCCCCACCACCCTAATCACACCCCCCCTACACTCTGATCACACCCCCACCACCCTGATCACACCCCCCAGATACCCCCCCTACACTCTGATCACACCCCCCAGATACCCCCCCTACACTCTGATCACACCCCCACCACCCTGATCACACCCCCCAGATACCCCCCCACCCTGATCACACCTCCCAGATACCCCCCCTACACTCTGATCACACCCCCACCACCCTGATCACACCCCCCCCTACACTCTGATCACACCCCCACCACCCTGATCACACCCCCCAGATACCCCCCCTACACTCTGATCACACCCCCACCACCCTGATCACACACCCCAGATACCCCCCTACACTCTGATCACACCCTGATCACACCCCCCACATACCCCCCCCCTACACTCTGATCATACCCCCTTCTGATCACGCACCCCCAATCCTCCCCACACTCTTAACACACCCCCAGATACCACATCCCACCCTTCTGATCACACCCCCCAGATACCACATCCCCCCCCTTCTGATCACACCCCCCAGATACCACATCCCCCCCCCTTCTGACCACACCCCCCAGATACCACATCCCCCCTTCTGATCACACCCCCCAGATACCACATCCCCCCTTCTGATCACACCCCCCAGATACCACATCCCCCCTTCTGATCACACCCCCCAGATACCACATCCCCCCTTCTGATCACACCCCCCAGATACCACATCCCCCCTTCTGATCACACCCCCCCAGACACCACATCCCCCCTTCTGATCACACCCCCCAGATACCACATCCCCCCCTTCTAATCACACCCCCCAGATACCACATCCCCCCTTCTGATCACACCCCCCCAGACACCACATCCCCCCTTCTGATCACACCCCCCCAGACACCACATCCCCCCTTCTGATCACACCCCCCAGATACCACATCCCCCCCTTCTAATCACACCCCCCAGATACCACATCCCCCCTTCTGATCACACCCCCCCAGATACCACATCCCCCCCTTCTAATCACACCCCCCAGATACCACATCCCCCCTTCTGATCACACCCCCCCAAACACCACATCCCGCCCCTTGTGATCACACCCCCCAGATACCACATCCCCCCTTCTGATCACACCCCCCAGATACCACATCCCCCCTTCTGATCACACCCCCCAGATACCACATCCCCTCCTTCTGATCACACCCCCCAGATACCACATCCCCCCTTCTGATCACACCCCCCAGATACCACATCCCCCCTTCTGATCACACCCCCCAGATACCACACCCCCCCTTCTGATCACACCCCCAGATACCACACCCCCCTCCTCTTGATCACACCCCCCAGATACCACACCCCCCCCTTCTGATCACACCCCCCAGATACTCCCCCACTCTAATCATAACGCCTTCTGATAACACACCCCAAATCCCCCCCATGCTCTGATCACACCCCTCTAATACCCCCACCACTCTGATCACCCCCCCCCCAGATACCCCCCACTCTGATCACACCCCCCTGATACCCCCCTTCCCACTCTGATTACACCCCCCTGATACCCCCCTCCCCACTCTGATTACACCCCCCTGATACCCCCCTCCCCGCTCTGGCTACACCCCCCTGATACCCCCCTCCCCGCTCTGATTACACCCCCCTGATACCCCCCTCCCCGCTCTGATTACACCCCCCTGATACCCCCCTCCCCGCTCTGATTACACCCCCCTGGTACCCCCCTCCCCGCTCTGATTACACCCCCCTGGTACCCCCCTCCCCGCTCTGATTACACCCCCTGGTAACCCCACTCTGATCACACCCCGCTAATACTCCCCCCCCACTCTAAACACAATCGCACCTCCTGTTACCCCCCTCCCCACTCTGATCTCACACCCCCATAACCCCCCTCCCCACTCTGATCACCCCCCGATATTCCCCCACCCTAATCAAACCCCCTGATACCCCCCTCCACCCTAATTACACCCCCCTGATACCCCCCTCCCTGCTGTGATCACACCCCCCTGATACCCCCCTCCCTGCTGTGATCACACCCCCCTGAATACCCTCCTCCCCACTCTGATCACACCCCCCAGATACTCCCCCCCACTCTGATCACAATCATACCCCAATACCCCCCTCCCCACTCTGATCACAATCATACCCCAATACCCCCCTCCCCATCCTGATCACACCACCCTGTTATCCCCCTCCCCACTCCAATCTCACACCCCCGAAACTCCCCACTCTAATCACACCTCCAGATCTCTCCACTCTGATCACCCGCCCCCCCCCCCGATCTCCCACCAGATCTCTCCCCTCTGATCACACCCACCAGATACCCCCCTCCCCCATCACACAGGGACCGGGGGGGGGGGTTAGCTGTGTCCCACGCAGGCAGGGGAATATCTCCAGCAGCATTTCCATTGCAGTCTCCTCCACCCCGACCTCCTCATCCACTGGCACCCCCTTGTCTCAAAATTTTAATTTGGGGAAATCAAACCTGTTCCAATACTTTTTCTCTTTTGAATTTTGAGTTTTGTGTTTCCTGTGAAGGTGAATCCTCCAGCAATCCCACCGAATCTGTGCACTTAAAGGACAAACTTCAAGATAGCCGAGTCCAGGGAGACCACAGGACGTCATTGGAAGACGACGGACAATACTTGGAGAAAACGCCGACCAACCAGCAGCCTGAGGTACCCGGGGCAGAATCCGGCCACCAAATTCATGGGCTTCAAGCCAAAGCAGAAGAGGGCGCCGTAAGGGTGTAGTAGTTCAAAAAGTCCCAAAGTTCTTAAAGTAAAATTCTAGCTTCCCATAAAATAATGTGCAGCTTCATTCATTATAATTGAATCCATACTTCCAGTTTTCTCTCAGACCCTTTGTAAGGTCTCACAAATACCCGTTGATCCTGCCAGAAAAGTCCACCTAATGCAGCATCCTGTAATGGGGTGACAACAGTGCTGCACTGCTCCCCAATGTTTCTACTGTAGTGGGAGGAGAAGATATTGTGTTCTCCAGCTTATCAACTTCTGGCCAGTATCAATACCTCCAATTTTTAGATGCCACCAGCCCTTGGTGGACTTGTGCCAAATCACAGCCCCAATGTAAATTCAAATGTAGCCCAATAAAGGAAGAGATGGAGGAACCATAGTGTATTACCCTAAAAAAAAAAATCCTGTATGTATTAAATATAGTAATACTGAGAAAGGGAAGGATCTGCCATCCCCCTGTGGACATCTATGAGGATGAAACGCGTAGGGATGGGGCTTTGGCTCTGAGGTCAGCATGCATGTGTCGGGCAGCATGCCGAGTTTTTATGCTGCTATGTGCTATATATAGCCTTACTTTTGTAAACTGAATGTAATTTTTGGTGACATTTGGGTAGACAGCTGTTATTAGAGTCATTTTATCATATCAGGATTTATGGATTTTGAATAGATTTTGGTTCTGGTAGTAAACAAAAAAAAAAAAAAGACTGAAATGTGTTTTGCTTTAACTTCCCTGCTAACGTAATTATGACACGCATTGAGAGCTACTTCTAAATGAGGTTTTTGATGGCCATATTAACCATTTACACAATATTACCAAAAGTATTGGGACGCCTGCCTTTACACGTACATGAGCTTTAATGGCACCCCAGTCTTAGTCCGGAGGGTTCAATATTGAGTTGGCTCTGCCCTTTGCAGCTATAACAGCTTCAACTCTTCTGGGAAGGCCGTCCACAAGGTTTAGGAGGGTGTCTATGGGAATATTTGACCATTCTTCCAGAAGCACATATGTGAGGTCAGGCACTGATGTTGGACGAGAAGGCCTGGCTCGCAGTCTGCGCTCTAATTCACCCCAAAGGTGTTCCATGGGGTTGAGGGTCAGGACTCTGTGCAGGCCAGTCAAGTTCCTCCACCCCAAACTCGCTCATCCGTGTCTTTGTGGACCTTGCTTTGTGCACTGGTGGGCAGTCATGTTGGAACAGGAAGGGGCCGTCCCCAAACTGTTCCCACAAAGTTGGGAGCATGAAATTGTCCATAATGTCTTGGTATGCTGACTCCTTAAGAGTTCCCTTCACTGGAACTAAGGGGCCAAGACCAACCCCTGAAAAACAACCCCCACACCATAATCCTCCCTCCCCCCAGCACCATAATCCCCCCTCCCCCCCACATCATAATCCTCCCTCCCCCCAGCACCATAATCCCCCCTCCCCCCCACATCATAATCCTCCCTCCCCCCCACATCATAATCCTCCCTCCCCCCAGCACCATAATCCCCCCTCCCCTCCTCACACCATAATCCCCCCTCCACCCCCCCCCACACCATAATCCCCCCTCCACCAAATGATTTGGACCAGCGCACAAAGCAAGGTCCATAAAGACATGGATGAGCGAGTCCCTTAGTAACCCCGAGAGATGGTTGTGTGTGAAAATCCCAGAAATACTCAGACCAGCCCGTCCGCCACCAACAACCATGCCACGTTCGAAGTCACTTCAGTCCCCTTTCTTCCCCCCATTCTGATTCTCGATTTGAAATTCAGCAAGTCGTCTTCACCGCGTCTAGATGCCTAAATGCATTGAGTTGCTGCCATGTGATTGGCTGATTAGCAATTTGTGTTACCGAGCGATTGAACAGGCGTACCTAATAAAGTGGGCGGTGAGTGTAAGCTCCTGATATCGCTCTATATATTATTATTACTATAATGATCGTTTCTCTTTATCATCTGGGTGGGAATGTTGGAACTCGCAGGTCACAGCGGATTATTCTTTACATTTTTCATTAGATTGAGGAGGAAACGTCTCTGGATCTGCTCATTGAGGATCAGGACTCCTTACTGGAGAAGTTGGACAATTGGAATTTTCCAATCTTCAGTCTGATGGAGAAGACGGGAGGGAAGTGCGGGAGGATCCTGAGTCAGGTGAGTGCCGCTAGTTGGGGGATTGTGCCGCCCGGATATTACCGGCGACGGCCATTGTTGGTGACATCTTTATAAAGTTAGGGGCCTTCCGTAGGGTTCATGATGATTCTTTTGATGGCTGAGCAGTTGAATAATTATTATTTTTAGTAGTATTTATACAGTGCCTTGAAAAAGTATTCATACCCCTTGAGATTTCCCACTTTTTATGATGTTACACCCAAAAATGTAAATGTATTTTATTGGGATTTTATGTGATAGACCAACACAAAGTGTCACATAATTGTGAAGTGGAAGGAAAATGATAAATGATACAAATAAATATGTGAAAAGTGTGGGGGAGGGGCATTTGTATGGCGCCCCCCGGAGTCAGTACTTTGTAGAACCCCCTTTCTCTACAAGTCTTTTTGGGGGTGTCTCTACCAGCTTTGCACATCTAGAGAGGACATTTCTGCCCATTCTTCTTTGTAAAATATCTCAAGCTCTGTCAGATTGGATGGAGAGCGTCTGTAAACAGCAATTTTCAAGTCTTGCCACAGATTCTCAATGGGATTTAGGTCTGGACTGTGACTGGGCCATTCTAACACATGAATATGCTTTGATCTAAACCATTCCATTGTAGCTCTGGCTGGATGTTTCGGGTCGTTGTCCTGCTGGAAGGTGAACCTCCCCCCCAGTCTCAAGTCTTTTGTAGACTCTAACAGGTTTTCTTCTAAGATTGTCCTGTATTTGTCTCCATCCATCTTCCCATCAACTCTGACCAGCTTCCCTGTCCCTGCTGAAGAAAACCATCCCCACCACATGATGCTGCCACCACCATGTTTCACGGTGGGGATGGTGTGTTCAGGGTGATGTGCAGTGTTAGTTTTCCCCACACATAGCGTTTTACTTTTAGGCCATAAAGTTGAATTTTGGTCTCATGTGACCAGATCACCTTCTTCCACATGTTTGCTGTGTCCTCCACATGGCTTCTCACAAACTACAAACAGGACTTCTTATGACTTTCTTTCACCAATGTCTTTCTTCTTGTCACTCTTCCATAAAGGGCAGATTTGTGGAGAACACGACTAATAGTTGTCCTGTGGACAGATTCTCCCACCTGAGCTGTGGATCTCTGCAGCTCCTCCAGAGTTACCATGGACCTCTTGGCTCTTCTCTGATGAATGCTCTCCTTGCCCGGCCGGTCAGTTTAGGTGGACGGCCATGTCTTGGTAGGTTTGCAGTTGTGCCATACTCTTTCCATTTTCCGATGATGGATTGAACAGAGCTCCGTGAGATGTTCAAAGCTTGGGAGATTTTTTTATAACCTAACCCTGCTTTATACTTCTCCACAACCTATCCCTGACCTGTCTGGTGTGTTCCTTGGCCTTCATGATGCTGTTTGTTCACTAAGGTTCTCTAACAAACCTCTGAGGGCTTCACAGAACAGCTGTATTTATACTGAGATTAAATGACACACAGGTGGACTCTATTTACTAATTAGGAGACTTCTGAAGGAAATTGATTCCTCTAGATTTTAGTTAGGGGTATCAGAGTAAAGGGGGCTGAGTACAAATGCCCCCCCCCCCCACACTTTTCACATATTTATTTGTATCATTTATAATTTTCCTTCCACTTCACAATTATGTGACACTTTGTGTTGGTCCATCACGTAAAATCCCAATAAAATACATTTATGTTTTTGGTTGTCACATGAGAAAATGTGGGGAATTTCAAGGGGTATGAATACTTTTTCAAGGCACTGTATATTGCCCTTATATATAAATGTGCAGCGCTAAAGAAGGTCCTATTCATTATGACTGTTCTTATTTAGCGCTGAACATTTATATATTATTTTTTCACTTGCGATTGTCATTTGCTGTCTTGTATTTAGGTGACGGCGCGGTGTTGTTTACTTTCTCACGCTGTGTGTTGTTTTATCTCCTGCAGCCAATTTCATTTAACTATTCAGCGTCTCGTTAATTCATTACCCAGCTCGCTAATTTACTTAACGGCTCATTAATTCACTGCACAGCTCGTTAACATAGCAAACGGCTCGTTTGTTTAACTGCTTATTTCTTTACTGTACAGCAGATCCCATTTATTGATAAACGGCTCATTTCTTTACTATAAAGCCGCGTACACACGATCGGATTCTCCTGATGGGAGTTGGCGGAATATCCGACCGTGTGTACGCTCCGTCGGACAATTGTTGTCCGATTTTCCGCGGACAAATGTGTGTTGTCAGATTTTCCGAGCGTGTGTACACAAGTCCGTCGGACAAAAGTCCAAAGTACAAACACGCATGATCGGAAACGAGAAACGAGTCGGAAGCGGTCGGTCTTGTAAACGAGCGTTCGTAATGGAGAATTAACATTCGTGACGCGGCAAATAATCAAATATCTGGAAACGCAGCGCACAATTCTCTTCTTCTTTAATGGGATAATAATGAAGCTGCTTTGCTGGTGATAATGATGGATTATTGCAAACAAATTTTCAAAGGCTTTTTTTTTTTAGTGATATCAAGAATAATATTATTATGTTTGTTTGTTGTTTTTTTTTGTTTGTTTGTTTTTTTTTGTTTTTTTACCACAACACCATTATTATCCTGTAGTTTTTAAGAACAAAGATACAATGTTGGTGTCTCTTGTTAATGTTACATTGTAATTTTTAAATGTAACTGCCGACTCCCAAACTGTCATTTGAAGTAAAACACACAGCCAAGTATTATTCTACACTATGTTTTTTTATTGTGCATTAAAAAAAGAAAACAAATAAAATTAGACATGTTATCTGCCAATAGAACTTAACCAAAAAGTGCATTCTATCAAAAATATAGAAAATATACCAAATCAAATCATTATTATTCAACCAAAAAATAAAATAAAAGCCTCATGCATGTGTCCTGCTTCTTAATATAGGGGGTCAGCAGTGCCAAGAGTTGGTGAAAGCAGAGGGGTCCGTCATCCGGAGATAATTCCGAAAAATCATCCGGATTATTCTCCTGGAGCTCCCGCAGCAAAGGCATATGACATCATTGGTCACCATTAATAAAGCAACCAATTTTTGGTCCAAGAACTCCTCCTCCTCCTGTTCCTGGACTGGACTTGGGTCAAAGCAATAACTCCAAGGCCAATAATAAATAACACGATCTCTCCTCCGATTCCAAAACACGGCTGGTTGACGAACGGGCCGCTCAGAAACGAACTAAAAAGCGCCAAAACGAAAAAGCGCGAATCGACTCTCGCCAAACTTCTACGAACACAAAATTAGCAGAAGGAGCCTAAAGGGTGGCGCCAAAGAACCACGTAGTACGTCGCTACGTTCGTGTTTTGTTGGCCGACAATTCCTCGCCGTTTTTGTATGCAAGACAAGATCCAGGCACACGCCCTTCGGAGAAAAGGCTTTGCGGAAAATCCGGTCGTGCGTACGAGGCTTAAAGCTCTTTCGTTCAATAATCGGCTCGTCCATTTAGTAGACAGGTTATTTATTTAATAAAGAGCTCATTTATTTAATATTAAAGGTCCATTCATTTACCGAGCTGCTCCTCCGTATAATAAAGAGTTCCCTCGTTTTCTGTACATCTCATATACCTAACCAACAGCTCATTCACTTCCTAAGCAGCTCATTCATTTAGTAAACATCTCATTTATTCCATAAAGAGAGAATTCATTCGATACATTAAGATGAGAAATGAGGAGATACTTAATCTTCCGGTAGCCGGTTCCAAGCGTCTACTACTCTTGTAGAACTTTCCAACTTCGCTTCTGAGTTTTCCTCCAGCCAGTCGTCCCGAAATCAATCAATTCTGGAGATTTCTCGTCTTTTTTTTTTTTTTTTTCTCATCTTTTTTTTTTTTTTTTCTCTTTTTTTTTTTTTGCATCGGACCCCGGAGGCTCATTGGAGGATTATAATAAATATGACTTGCAGAAAGTCCAACGTTTATTGATTTCTTTGTGGCGCTAGAATCATTATCGGCCTGACAGCTTTTTTATCATGAGTAACATTTTTGGCTCGGCCGCCGCCCAATAAAACCGTTTCATCCGAAATTGTCTAATGCATCTGAAGTAGATTGTTGGGGGTTGCGTGCCAAATCGCCGAGTTGAGATCATCCGCCTCCGAAATGATGGAATGAGTTAGCCGGGGTCTTTCGAGGATAGCGGCCGGAGTAATTAGACAGATTGCCCCCCCCTACACACACGCGCACGCGCACCCAACCGCCACTTCATTTAGATCAAACTTTTTGTAAGGCCACCACTGCCGCCAATCACTTTTTTTTGTTTTTTTAATGGCGGTCAGTGGAGAGGAGAAAAAATAAACATTTTTTTGGGTGTTGGAGGTTCATACGATGGATCTGGTGATTGAGGTTTGGGGTCCCGATCTCCTTTTTTTTTTTTTTGGGGGGGGGATACTCTACATAACTCTGTCGCAGGAAATTGGCGTTTTTTTACATGAAGGGGAGCGGCTTCTGCTAAAATCTTCATTTCAGGAAGCGACTTTCAAGGTGATTTTATTTAACCACCTCAGAAGCGGGCACTGTCACCCCCCTCCTGCCCAGGCCACCTTTCACCTTTCAGCGCTGTCACACTTGGAATGACAATTACGCGGTCATGTAACGCTGTACACATAGGACATTTTTATTTATTTTTTCACACAAACAGAGCTTTCTTTTGGTGGTATTTAATCACCTCTAGGCGTTTTAAATTTTTTGCTAAAAAAAAAAACTAAAATTTCGAAGAAAAAAAACGTTTTTCTTAGTTTGTTAGAAAATATTGTAAATAAGTAATTTTTCTCATTCACTGATGTGTGCTGAGGAGGCTGCACTGAGGAGGCACTGATGGGCAGCACTTGACTGGCATCACTGCTGGGCTCTGACTGGCATCATTGATGGGCGGCACTGATGAGCAGGCACTGAAAGGCAGCACTGGAAACACTGCTGGGCACTGATTGGCATCACCGCTAGGCACTGATTGGCGGCACTGATGAGCACTGCTGGGCACTGATAGGCAGCACAGATGGCTGGCACTGATGAGCACTGATGGCGAGCACTGATGGATGGCACAGATGGGTGGCACTGATGAGCACTGATGGGTGGCACTGACTGGCATCACTGCCAAAATGTCACTTTTTTAAAATTTATATATGAAAAAATTAAAATCCCCAGTGGTGATCAAATGCCACCAAAAGAAAGCTCTATTTATATGATATAAATGTCATTTGGGTACAGTGTTGTATGACCGCGCAATTACCAGTTAAAGTAGAGCAGTGCTGAATAGCATATAATGGCCTGGTCATGAAGGAGGGTAAAACTTTCCCGGGGCTGAAGTGGTTATAGCTGGACTCCACAATACACATATTAATGACAATAATGGGAGCGGATTTACCTACAAAAGGATTTATTTCAGCTGGTGATCGGATCTGCCTGTGTGATCATTCAGATTGGGGGGGGGGGGGGGGGAGGGGTCTTCAAATTACAGCCCACAATTGGCCTGGATGGAAACTGGTTGATATGTTTATTTCCTATGATTTTTCAGCTCCATCTAGTTGTCTGAAATCTGGAAAATACTGCATTATGGCCACTAGATGGAGCTGAAAATCATATTAGGCAAATTACTGGGATTATTTGTGATGTCTTTCACAAATATTTTATAAGTAGACTTCTATGTAGATGCAAAAAGATATATATATATATGTAGTTTATATTAAAACATGCCAAATTTGCAAAAACCAGATTACAAACAATCGCATTTTTACACATTTATTTGTAAATATTAAGTCTTTTCGTGTAAATTATACTCGGCAGCCCATGAAATGTCGTTTTCCTTCCCTCATTTATGTGTAACACAATGTAACAAAATTGTGAAACAGTAAAAATGTTTTTATTGGGTATTTAGAGTCAGTTTGCTGATACTTTATGACTGCTCTGCTGTATATAATCGCTAAGCTTCCCCCTCCGGAGAGCGATCGGCGGTGTCTGGATGCTGAATATTTAATGCTCGGCTGCACGGCTCTCCTGGATTTATAGTTCTTCTCATCTATTGAACATAGACTTAAAGCAGAACTCCGGGCAAACCGCTAAGTATACAGATGGAACACTTGCTGTATAAGAGAGCTGTTCTATCTGTGAAAGGATTTGTATTTCTTGTCCCTCCAGTCCTGAGATTTACACAGCTCTGCCACACAGCACTGTCCTGGGGAACTTCATTTTTAGTTTTCTCTGCGGCAGTTCAGTAACACTTACAGGTCTTCTCACTCTTCCAGTTTGTGATTGGACAGCGAAGGGAGATGAGTTTATCTCTCTGAACTCTTTATACTGCAGTATAGCTGATTGCTGCTTCTCCCTCCCCCAGTCTGAGCCCTGCTGTACAGGGACTCTAAATGGTC
The DNA here is from genome assembly GCA_037952925.1 of Lithobates clamitans. NCBI lineage: Eukaryota > Metazoa > Chordata > Amphibia > Anura > Ranidae > Lithobates > Lithobates clamitans. The sequence continues at coordinate 29,802 of JBBGZY010002156.1, forward strand.
AGTACTAGGTACTTATGCCCCTTGTTTTTTTAAAAAAAATACATTTAATGATTACAGAGCTGCATTCATTAGTGTTTCTTTATATCTGCCTGCATGGAGTTCAGCTTTACCCCTACCCAGTGGCGTCGCTAGGGGGTGGCTATTGGGGCTATAGCCCAGAATCTAATCTAGGGCCCATAGCCCTGAGTCTCTTACCTAGGGTTGGTTCTGGGCTCCATCTGCTCAGCTGGTGTCCGGGGAGGAACGTGACTATTTAATCATTGTCCTGATGTCCACTTCTATACCAATCTGCCGGGCAATGTCATTACCGGGATCTGCAGCACGAAGATTACTCGGCCGGGACTATTTGATGATTTTCAGGCTCAGTAGGAGTAAATCTTGTGTTCTGCTTCCGGACAATTACATTGGCTGGCAGATCGGTATAGAAGTGGACGTCGGGGCAATGAATACATTGTCAGAACTGCTGACTATTGATAAGAACTTGTGTCTGATAACATTATCTAGTCGTGTTCCTCCCCCGGCCACCAGCTGAGCAGATGGAGCCCAGAGCCCGGTCCGGTCCGGATCACTACAAGCGGTAACCAAGTAAGTGAGCTGAGGGGCTAAACAGTCCTGTTGCTTCCCCCGGCCCCATTCTGAGCAGAAGTTTTTTTTATAATTGCTGCAAACATGCAGAATATAAGGAAGGGGCTCTCTGGGGACCCTGATGCAAGAGGCGGGCTCTCTGGGGACCCTGATGTAAGGGGCGGGCTCTCTGGGCACCCTAATGTAAGAGGCGGGCTCTCTGGGGACCCTGCTGTAAGAGACGGGCTCCCTGGGGACCCTGATGTAAGGGGCGGGCTCTCTGGGGACCCTGCTGTAAGAGACGGGCTCTCTGGGCACCCTAATGTAAGAGGCGGGCTCTCTGGGGACCCTGCTGTAAGAGACGGGCTCTCTGGGCACCCTAATGTAAGAGGCAGGCTCTCTGGGGACCCTGATGCAAGAGGCGGGCTCTCTGGGGACCCTAATGTAAGAGGCGGGCTCTCTGGGCACCCTAATGTAAGAGGCGGGCTCTCTGGGCACCCTAATGTAAGAGGCGGGCTCTCTGGGGACCCTAATGTAAGAGGCGGGCTCTCTGGGGACCCTGCTGTAAGAGACGGGCTCTCTGGGCACCCTAATGTAAGAGGCAGGCTCTCTGGGGACCCTGATGCAAGAGGCGGGCTCTCTGGGGACCCTGATGCAAGAGGCGGGCTCTCTGGGGACCCTGATGTAAGAGGCGGGCTCCCTGGGGACCCTGATGTAAGGAGGCGGGCTCTCTGGGGACCCTGATGTAAGGAGGCGTGCTCTCTGGGGACCCTGATGTAAGGGGGAATTCGCACTCAGATATGTAACAATTTTTATATATATATATATATATATATATATATATATATATATATATATATATATATATATATATATATATATATACACACACATATATTTTATATATCTGCGTATGACTTTCTTACTTTCCCAGCCAGGCCAATTCTGACATTTCTTTGCTACATTAAAAAAAAATATATATATATATATATATTTCCCCCACATACATTTTTATTGAGTTTGTAGAAAGTGATACAAAGCTATGAGAAGCTACAAAGTGAACAATAGCATCCAGGATGCAAATAACTATACAGAGTACAACCCCCAAACATTATATATATATATTTTTTAGCAGAGACCCTATAGAATAAAATGGTGGGTGTTGCAATATTTTATGCCACAGTATTTGTGCAGCAGTTTTGAAACGCAATTTAAAAAAAAATACACTTTTAATACATTTCAAACACTATTTAATACCATTTTTTTGGTAAAATATACAAGATGATGTAACACGGAGTAAATAGATACCAAACATGTCATGCTTTAAAATTTGCCCATGAAAGGGCGCCAATCGACGGTACCTAAAAATCTCTGTTAGCGATGCTTTAAAAGACAGGTTAGCAGTTTAGAGTTACACACGAGGTCTGGAGATAAAATGATTATTCTTGCTCTAAGGTTCGCAGTGATTCCTCACGTGTGTAGTGTGATCTCAGTTTACATATGTGTGTGCGACTTACGTATGCGTTTACATGTAAGCACAGGTGGGAGGGGGCGCAATACATTTTTTAAAAATTTTTTTTATTTATTTTATTCAAAACTTTTTTTTTTTCTTTACACTGTCCCTATGATTTATTTTTATTTTTTTTTAATCAATGTTGTTGCTTTGAAATCATTTTCAGGTCTCGGGGAACTCACACTAAGAACTATATCAGTAGCTCATGACACAAAAATAAGATCAAAAATTTCTAGGTATAAAAATAAAAATGTGGCGTAGTCAGAATCTGGCGCCAAAGGAAAATAATGTTTCACCTCCAACTCCAAATGAAATCATTTTCAATAACAAATCACATCATTACAGTGATTAATAATAATGTCCTGAAGAGGAAGACCGGCTCCCTTACATTGGTGGGCAGTAGGGATGAGTTGAGGTTTGGCTGAACCTGCAGGAAGCTGTCATTTGACAGCAGGCAGTATAGAACTTTCTGCACAGAACGAAGGGGCAGGGATGCCGTTTACATTGTGGAACTAATATGGCCACAAGGACATATTTTGACAATGTCTAACAAAGTTCTGTGGGAGTTCCACGGCTGATTCCCACATGACATCAGGCCACAGTCCCTCGTTTGTTCGGGCTGATCGGACATTGGACTGAACCTTTGCTCTGTGTTCCCTAACCAGGGTGTTTTCTGGGTTCCCTTGAGGTGCCACAAGCACGGGACCCAATATGCCTGGGATCAGAGCCACGAGTGGCCACCATAACCATTGATGCTGTAGGACCAGAACGCACAGCGTTCTTCATTAGTGTGGTGATGGTAGCCAGCTCACACACACTGGATAGCAACTCATGGCTATGATTGGAGGAAGGGCCTGGCTCTTCCAGCCCCGCCCCCCTCCACCTTCCGCCCTCTGCAGAGCTGCTGGAGCCAAAAGGTAAGGGCTTGGATGTAAAGAAGTGTAATCGGGGTCTCCTGTGATGGGGGGGGGGGCTCTCATGTATAAGGGGGGCCTTTGAAGAGACTTTGATATGATGGGGGGACCTCTGTTGTGAAGGGGGAATCTAATGTGATGCGGTACCTCTGTTGTGAATGGGTGATCTGAAGTGATGTAAATAGGGAACTCTAAAAAATGATAGTGGGGATCTGATGTGATGGGGGGACCTGTGTTGTGAAGGGGAGATCTGATGTAATTGTAAGGGGGGGGGGCTCTCATGTAAAGAAGTAACTCTGACACGATGGGGGGACCTCTGTTGTGAAGGGGGGGGGTCTCTGATATGATAAGGAGACTGACGTGATACAGGGACCTCTGATGTGTTTGGGGGGGGGCTCTGTTGTGAAGGAGAATCTGATATGATGGGAGGGGGGCTCTCATTTAAAGAGGGAACTCTGATATGATGGGGGAACCTCTAATGTGACGGGGGGAATCTGATGTGATAAGGAGACTCTGACTTTATGCAGGGACCTCTGTTGTGAAGGGGGAATCTGATGTGATGGGGGGACCTGATGTGATTGGGGGGGGGTTGCTCCTATGTAAAGAGGGAACTCTGACATAATAGTGGGAGCTCTGATGTGATTGGGGGGCGCTCTCATGTAAGGAGTGAACTCTGACATGATGGGGGAACCTCTGATGTATTGAGGAGACTCTGACTTGATGGGGGAACCTCTGATGTGAAGGGGGTGCTCTGATGTATTGAGGAGACTCTGACATGATGCGGGGGCCTCTGATGTTAATGGGGGGCTCTAATGTGATTGGGGGGGGGCCTCTGATGTGAAGGGGGGCTCTGACATATTGAAGAGACTCTGACATGATGCGGGGGCCTCTGATGTGAAGGGGGGACTCTAACGTGATTGGGGAGGGGGGCTCTGATGCGAAAGAAGGATTTTCATGTGAAGTTAATTTTATGAAGGAGGTTGTGGGCCTTGTCCCAGGCTCAAGTTTCCCTTTGATAACTAACATTTAGGTTTTTTTACATTTTATACTGGGGGGGGGGTCCTTGGGATTTTGCATACTTTTAAAGGGTGCTGCAACAGAAGAGAGGTTGAGGAATGCTGCCTTAGCTCCTCCTTCGTGGTCGGTGGAGAAACCCTTTCTTACATTGGTGGTCAGCGGGAGAAGGAAACCCTTACATTATGGTTAGTCAGAGGAAGAACGTGGACATTGGACAGTACAAAGAATGATGATAAAAAATAATAATTGGTGTCATGCCGTTGGCTTTGTCAAGTGGTGTTGACCCTAGAACTGTTCAGATGCCATCAGATGGAAGGTCAGTCTTCCTCATGCCAAGAAACCCCTATTAGCCTCTAGAGCAGGGGTCTCAAACTGGGGCCCACCAGCTGTTGCGAAACTACAAGTCCCATGAGGCATTGCAAGGGTGACAGTTACAATCACGACTCCCACAGGCAGAGGCATGATGGGACTTGTAGTTTCGCAACAACTGGAGGGCCGCCAGTTTGAGACCCCTGATCTAGAGGAACCCTAGAGATTCCATTACTCTGTCTGATAATGGCTGCTCTTATTAATACCCAACAACCTAAATACTCTAAACCTCATCCCAACCCCTAAGGGCCCATTCACATCTTCGCATTGCACTTCCATGCACTATTGCAGCAGCAGGCAGACGTTTGGTGTAATATATTGCCAGTCTACAGGGCACCATGGAAATTGGCACCAGTCAGTGTCAATCTCCGCACCTTGAGGAATTAAACGGCGATCCTTTTTTTTTTTTTGCTAACTGGAACATTCTGGTTGTGGATAGTCTGACACCATTTATAAAATCTTTATTTTTGTTACAACTTTGCAGGTTTCCTACACCTTGTTCCAGGATACAAGATTGTTTGAAATCTTCAACATCCCTCAACAAGAATTTCGTAACTTCTTCCAGGCATTAGAGAACGGTTACAGAGACATCCCCTGTGAGTACCCCGCACACAGCTTGTATGAAGCATGTTGGCATCTAGTTATTGAGGACCTACAACCCTCACCATCACACCTATATGAACTTGTTGGACACCCCCAAACCATGCTCATTTATATGGAGTTGACCCCATGTCGTGGCCTCAAAAGTTCTCTTAACTCTGTGAGGTTTGCTGATTGTGAGTGTGTCAGGACAGAAGTGAAGAGACTAAAATGCATATTGTGAGCATCAGTAGTTGGATAGGATAAGAATAAAGTATTTATCATGGTCTCTTTCTGTAGTTTGCTTCACTGCTGGAACTACCACCCAAGCAACCCCCTCGGCTGCTACAAGGCCTGAGCTGGGAAGGCCCAGATGGTTCCTCGGAGATGAGAGCCAGTGGGCACAAGAAAGATCAGTGGCAGCTCATCAACTCGCCACCGTTATATGTAAATATAGAAGCCAGCAGAGGAAGTCCTCCACTACTCCCATCCTCTGCAGCTCTGACTGATCCAATGCAGAGCCTGGCACCTCCGCCACCTCATTACACACGCCATGCTGTATGTTCCCTATTCCACACCACCTCATTCCACACGCCATGCTGTATGTTCCCTACTCCTCCTCATTCCACATGCCATGCTGTATGTTCCCTATTCCACACCACCTCATTCCACATGCCATGCTGTATGTTCCCTATTCCACACCACCTCATTCCACATGCCATGCTGTATGTTCCCTACTCCTCCTCATTCCGCATGCCGTGCTGTATGTTCCCTATTCCACACCACCTCATTCCGCATGCCGTGCTGTATGTTCCCTACTCCTCATTCCGCATTCCATGCTGTATGTTCCCTACTCCTCCTCATTCCGCACGCTATGCTGTATGTTCCCTACTCCTCCTCATTCCGCCTGCCGTGCTGTATGTTCCCTATTCCACACCACCTCATTCCGCATGCCATGCTGTATGTTCCCTACTCCTCCTCATTCCGCATTCCATGCTTTATCTTCCCAATTCTGCATCTCCTTGTTCTGCATTCTATGCTGTATATTCCCTATCCTGAATTTTCATTCTGTATGCTTCCTATTCCACAAAATCTCATTCCGTATATATATATATATATATATATGTATATATCATGATTTTCATTCCCTATTCCACACCTCATCAATCCGTATATCATGGCGTATGCTCCGTATTCCACACCTCCTGGTTCCATATACCATGCTGTATGTTCCCTATTCCACACCTCCTCGTTCTATATATCATGCTGTATGTTCCCTATTCCACACCTCCTCATTCTGTATACCATGCAGTATGTTCCCTATTCCACACCTCCTCGTTCTATATGTCATGTCATATGTTTCCTATTTCACACCTCCTCATTCTGTATATCATGCTGTATGTTCCCTATTACGCACCTCCTCATTCTGTATGACATGCGGCATGTACCCTATTCTGCACCACCTTATTCCATACGCCATGCTGTATGTTCCTTATTCCACACCTCCTCATTCCGTATCCCATGCTGTATGTTCCCTATTCCACATCTCCTCATTCCGTACACCATGCTGTATGTTCCCTATTCCACATCTCCTCATTCCCTACGCCATGCTGTATGTACCCTATTCCACACCTCCTCATTTCATACACCATGCTGTATGTTCCCTACTCCACACCACCTCATTCCATATCCCATGCTGTATGTACCCTATTCCGCACCTCCTCATTTCATACACCATGCTGTATGTTCCCTATTCCACACCTCCTCATTCCGTACACCATGCTGTATGTTCCCTATTCCACACCTACTAATTCCCTGCGCCATGCTGTATGTACCCTATTCCGCACCTCCTCATTTCATACGCCATGCTGTATGTACCCTATTCCACACCTCCTCATTCCGTACACCATGCTGTATGTACCCTATTCCACACCTCCTCATTCCGTACACCATGCTGTATGTACCCTATTCCACACCTCCTCATTCCGTACACCATGCTGTATGTACCCTATTCCACACCTCCTCATTCCGTACACCATGCTGTATGTACCCTATTCCGCACCTCCTCATTTCATACGCCATGCTGTATGTACCCTATTCCACACCTCCTCATTCCGTACACCATGCTGTATGTACCCTATTCCACACCTCCTCATTCCGTACACCATGCTGTATGTACCCTATTCCACACCTCCTCATTCCGTACACCATGCTGTATGTTCCCTATTCCACACCTCCTCATTCCGTACACCATGCTGTATGTACCCTATTCCGCACCTCCTCATTTCATACACCATGCTGTATGTTCCCTATTCCACACCTACTAATTCCCTGCGCCATGCTGTATGTACCCTATTCCGCACCTCCTCATTTCATACGCCATGCTGTATGTACCCTATTCCACACCTCCTCATTCCGTACACCATGCTGTATGTACCCTATTCCACACCTACTAATTCCCTACACCATTCTGTATGATCCCTATTCCACACCTCCTCATTCTGTAGGCTATGCAGTATGATCTCTTTTCACCATCACCTCATTCTCTATCTATGCTGTTCCCTTCAGTCTGAGACCAGGAGGCCGTCTAAGCTCATTTGTCCTGTTTAGCTAGATTGTGATAAGTCATCTCTTCCATCTCGAAGACTCGGCAGGAGAAGGGCACTGTGGACATCTGTTGGGTCAGGAAGAGTGAGGACTATGAACCGAAATCTAGAGCTTTCAGGTTGTCCTTGTATATAACCCTTCTGGTGAGCCTTCTGACCATTGTGCTGATACAGATACTGCAGGCATAGCCGTTTTGTGAGAATGGTGACCCTTCTGAGCCCAGGATGGAGGCCCCTGGGAAAGAAATTGCTTTGCCAAAAGTATATTTTGTATCTGATGTTACAAACCCGGCAAGTGTAGTGGATGAGGTTCCTGAAGTGAGAAGTTTGTGTCTTGTTGGATATCTGGGCAGCCCAGTGGTTGGCATTTTGCCTTGCAGGCTCCTTGGTTCGAATCCCTGCCAGGACACTATCTGCATGGAGTTTGTATGTTCTTTCTGTGCTTTGTGTCCATTTCCTTCGGAGACTCGGATTCCCTCCCACACTCCAAAGACATGTTGGTAGGTCAATGGCTCTTCTCTAAATAATCCCTCGTATGTGTAGTAATATGAGGCAGGGACCTTACACCTATGCAGAGAATCGCCTACATCTATAAGAGAACACCGCGTTCCGCCATTTCACTCCTATGGAAGGCTGTATGCGGGAATGTCCCAGGAGATTTGGTATATGAGAGGTCCCTGTGCACAAACCCTCGATGCTCAGTTATACACAACTCTATGATTGTATTATGTTACACTGATCGTTATGGTACTGGTGACGGTGATGTTAGGTACTGATAGTGTTTAGTAAAAATCTGCTAAAACATCTCCTCATTCTTAGGGATAGGAGGCTATTATGTGTTAACGCGTTTTGATCCCTGCCAATAAACGCAGCAGAGATTTTGTTCCTTCCCTGTGAAAATAGAACATTTTATATCTTCCTAATCAGAATAATTTAACATTTTGATACTGAAAGTAACAAGAATTGTATCTGTTTTGCAGACCATAATCGGGTACACGCCACTGATGTGCTGCACGCGGTTTGGTATCTGACCACGCGGCCGATTCCAGAGTTTCAGGAACTATCCAGTGAGGAGACAGGTAAGAGATGATTGATGGAATACATTATCCGGACATCTGATTGAAGGAGATCGAAGTGCTGATAATAAAATGTTTATTCCGGGAATCGCTGCGCCCGATCTACCGTCATCCTGAGTTACATAAAATCCTTTGTAGCCGGATCCGTCCAGCTTGTCACATCCTGTCCTTTTCACTCCTCCCCTTCATGCTTTAGTGCTGGTGGGTGGAGCTCCAGGAAGCTCAGAGAGGGTGGAGCTGGAACCAGGGAACACATTGGTTGATTTTTTCTTTTTTTTTTTTAGATTCAGGGCCAATGAGGATTGGGTAGCTCTCCCTCCTTTCCCGCACTCCTCTCCCTCACTCTCTCTTTGCCCCCACCCACCCTTTTCCCGCACTCTCTTCCCGCCCACAACCTCCATTTTCCCAGACTCTCTACTCGCCCACACCCACCCTTTTCCCGCACTTTTTTCCCGCCCCCACCCACCCTTTTCCCGCACTCTCTCCCCACCCACACCCACCCTTTTCCTGCACTCTCTCCTCACCCACACCCACCCTTTTCCTGCACTCTCTCCTCACCCACACCCACCCTTTTCCTGCACTCTCTCCTCACCCACACCCACCCTTTTCCTGCACTCTCCTCACCCACACCCACCCTTTTCCTGCACTCTCTCCCCACCCACACCCACTCTTTTCCTGCACTCTCTCCTCGCCTCTACCCACCTTTCCCGCCGCACTCTCTCCTCACCCCCACCCACCCTTTTCCCGCACACTCTCCTCGCCCCCACCCACCCTTTTCCCGCACTCTTTACTCACCCCACCCACCCTTTTCCCGCACTCTCTACTCGCTCCACCCACCCTTTTCCTGGACTATCTACTCGCCCCCACCCACCCTTTTACCACACTCTCTCCTTGACCCTCCCACCCTTTGCCCGCACTCTCTCCCCACCCCCTCCCACCCTTTGCCCGCACTCTCTCCCCACCCCCTCCCACCCTTTGCCCGCACTCTCTCCCCACCCCCTCCCACCCTTTGCCCGCACTCTCTCCCACCCTTTGCCTGCACACTCTCCCCGCCCCCCGCCAACCTTTTCCCTCACTCTCCCCCCGCCCCCACCCACCCTTTTCCCGCACTCTCTCCTCGCCCTCATCCTCCCTTTTCCCGCACTCTTTCCTCGCCCCTACCCACCCTTTTCCTGCACTCTCTCTTTGCCCACACTTTCCTCTCCCTCACTCTCTCCTCGCCCATATCCACCCTTATCCTGCACACTCTCTTCTCGCCCCCACCCACTCTTCTCCCGCACTCTCTCCTCGCCCCCCACCCACCCTTTTCCTGTGCTCCATTCCGCTCTTTCCTCTCCCAAACCCTCTTTTCCCTTACTTTCTCCTCTCCTGCACCCTCTTTTTTTTTTCCCTCGCTCTCCTCTCCCACACTCTCTCTTCTCCCTCGTTCTTTCCTCTCCAGCACTTTCTCCCCTCCCACATTTTCCTCTTCCGCACACTCTCTCTTCTCCTCCATTCCCTCTTCTTCCTCACTCGCTTCTCTCTTCTTCCTCACTCGCTTCTCTCTTCTTCCTCACTCGCTTCTCTATCTCTTTTCTCCCCCTATCTTTCTCCTTCTCTTTCCAGCTTCATTCTCCCTTCTTTTTCTACTTCACTAAAATGTATCTATCTCTCTCCTTCTCTCTTCTGAACCCCGTCCCGCTTATCTCCCTTACGCCCCCCCTTATCTCCCTTCCACCCAATTTCTCTCTTCTCTCTCTCAATCAGTTTGCTCTGCCCTTCTCTCTGTTTCTGAAATTTAAATTGGCTTCATTGGCAGAACCAGACACATTTATTTATTATAGGTATTATTGGGAGGGTGGTGGAAGGAATTACTCCTAGGACATCACTAGGGGTAAAGATAAGGGGAATAGAAGGTGACTCCAGAAATGTTATCAGGACACCTCATATTCTCTTTTAATACAAAGGGGTGCAGGGGGTTAAGTCCATGTTGGGTATTGGAGTTCCTCGTCATATCCCTCTGTCACATATATTGTGCGTCTATTTTGGCTCCTCTTCTCCCTGCAGAATGTGGAGTTTCCTTTTCTATAGATGTGAAGTCCGGGATGAGAGTGAAGAGTCTCTGGAAGTGAGTGTCCCTCACTGATGAGCATTTGAGGCCCCAGTGCAGGAAGTGATCCTCATCCTCCAGGCCCCCCCATGGTCACTCCGCTGGCACAGTCTACTCTCCTTGGGTTTGTAGATCTGTCTGTGTCCTCTGATTGGATTTCCAGGCGGTGGGTGTTCTGTCTGTACGGGATCAGGTCTGTCTGTCTTTGGGGTCTTGTAGCACCTCCAGGTATGGGGCCAGTTTGTAGTCTCCCTGTAGTGACTGGTAAGTAGGTCTTTTCTGGGAGTTTATTTCATTTCTTTATTCTCCAACATACTTTTATTTGGAATCATTATGTCTTTTATTTGAGATTTTATCAGGCCGCATTGTTTGGAATTTTGTATGGGCAAGGAGCTGATGACTTGTAGGTCGCATGATTTGGACTGATTCTAGTAGGTCAGCAAGGCTTTATGGTGGTATTAGTTGGGGCTGCTTTTTAGTAGCTGGTCCCAGTATGATAGCACCTTCTTCTATGCTGCCAACATTAAGAAGAATCTACTCATCTCCTCGCCTGGCAAGCACGGTTGTAGCTGCTCCGATGGACTTTGAGGAGAAGCTTGCAGAATTCCAGATAGAATATTTCGGATGGCATGGAGTCCCATTTGGATTGTTCTGGGTAGGTGACCAGACTCGAAACTTCACTACCATGAAGGATTGGGGTGATGCAACTGTCAAAGGTGTTACTGGTGGTTTTCGGTGGTATGGTTGTCTCCTGATGGCATAGAAGGTTCTGCGTGCCTTGTCTTTTAGGACCTCTATGGCTGGCAGAAACCTCCTGATTGGATCATTTCTAGACCAAGGTATGTGTAGCTTTTCGATTCATCAAGACTCCAGTTGGTTAAAGTAAAAGAAGAGTTCTTGATTTGTTAGGTGTGACTTTTTTGTTTTCTTTGGGTTGATAGGTAGTGCCCATGTGGCACTGTATTTCTCCAGCACTTTTAGACTGTCTTGTAGGCCTCTCTGTGTTGGTGACAGTGGCGGGAGGTCATGTGCATCCAGCAGGAAATTCACCTCGGTGTCATGTCCAGGTGCTGAAGAGGATTCTAGAGCTCCAGCCAGTCTCTCTCGCTCTCTCTGTTTCTCTCTCTTGTTTTATGACCTGTTCCTATCTGGTTAGTTGATTGATGAGGAATTGCTGATCTCTCCTGATCTCCTGCCAAGTGTCCGGCTGGGTTCCATCATCTCCCCCCCCCATCCCTTTCCCCGTGAGTTCCTTTGCTGCAGTCAGCATCTTGCTGGCACTTGCTCTGCATTAGTCTAATATTTCTTTACATAATTAGGAAATTAAACATCTCCAGCTAAAAATACCCCGGCCTCGCCATCTCCTCCTGATTGCAGCAGCTCGGGCGGAGGGGAAACGGCAGCCGCTTGTGGTGATTCATGGCTGTGACGCTGGTGGGATGATTAATCTCAGTGAACGGAGAGATCCCAGTCCCAGATTACACAGCAGATCTGCCGTGGCCCCTTTAAGGGATTATTTATGTATCCGTCTCCACATCACGGGAACGGATTGCCCTGTGCAGTGGTGTCGCTATGGGGGTGCTGGGGATGGCTGATATCCGACCACGATGGTGTCACCTCCATCCACGATTGGCACGCTGGCGTTGACCGCATCATTTACAGGACCTGGTTTGGGGTGCGCACCGTGACCATGCGCTGCCAGCCCAAAACACATCGATCGTCCTACCCCCCACCTCAACCCACCGCATTATGAAAACGTGAGTGTTTTTTCTGGGGCTGAGTGATGATCGATTGTTTTCATTGATGTGAGCAAACTGATCAGACTTGCAACTAGGGGAAGGCGGAATTGGCAGCTCCTTGAGCCCTCAAAGCCAGGGTGCCACTTCACTTTTGTTGAGAGAATAAAAAGATTTTCCACCATTTGATATTTAGACCTCTGTCAGTCTGTGTTGAGACAAGGCCTCCCTTAATCAGTCTGCCCCAAATCCCAGCCACCTCTGGTCACTGTGCGCTAAGACCTGGCCTCCCTCTGTCAGTATGCACTGAAGCTCAGGCTCCTCTGTCAGTCTGCACCAAGGCCCAACCTCCATCTAACAGTCTGCACTAAAGCTTGGCATCCCCCTTCACCTATCCTTCCTCTATTATTCACACTGAAACTTGGCCTCCTTCTGTCAGTCTGCACCTGAACTCTGCCTCCTTCTATCAATGTGTACTGAGGCCCAGCCTCTTCTATCACTCCAAAGCCCGGATGCCCTTGGTCAGTCTGCACCAAAGGCCAGCCTCCTTCTCTCCATTTTTACTGAAGTCTGACCTCCCTCTGTCATTGTGTACTGAGGTTCAGCCTCCCTCTGTCAGTCTGCACCAAGCCTTTTCCTCCCTCTCTCACTGGGCATCGTGGACCCTCCTCCCTCTCTCACTGGGCACCGAGTTCCGTCCTCCCTCTCTCACTGTGCACCGTGGCCCGTCCTCCCTCTCTCACTGGGCACCGAGTTCCGTCCTCCCTCTCTCACTGGGCACCGAGGCCTGTCCTCCCTCTCTCACTGGACACCGAGGCTGCCGTCCCTCTCTCACTGGACACCGAGGCTGCCGTCCCTCTCTCACTGGACACCGAGGCTGCCGTCCCTCTCTCACTGGGCACCGAGGCTGCCGTCCCTCTCTCACTGGGCACCGAGGCTGCCGTCCCTCTCTCACTGGGCACCGAGGCTGCCGTCCCTCTCTCACTGGGCACCGAGACTGCCGTCCCTCTCTCACTGGGCACCGAGGCTGCCGTCCCTCTCTCACTGGGCACCGAGGCTGCCGTCCCTCTCTCACTGGGCACCGAGGCTGCCGTCGTCCCTCTGTCGCTGTGCACCGTGGCCCGTCCTCCCTCTGTCGCTGTGCACCGTGGCCCGTCCTCCCTCTTTCGCTGTGCACCGAGGCCCTTCCTCCCTCTGTCGCTGGGCACCGTGGGCCGTCCTCCCTCTGTAGCTGGGCACCGTGGGCCGTCCTCCCTCTGTCGCTGGGCACCGTAGCCCGTCCTCCCTCTGTCGCTGGGCACCGTGGCCCGTCCTCCCTCTCTCGCTTGGCACCGTGGCCCGTCCTCCCTCTCTCGCTGGGCACCGTGGCCCGTCCTCCCTCTCTCGCTGGGCACCGTGGCCCGTCCTCCCTCTGTCGCTGGGCACCGTGGCCCGTCCTCCTTCTGTCGCTGGGCACCGTGGCCCGTCCTCCCTCTGTCGCTGGGCACCGTGGCCCGTCCTCCCTCTGTCGCTGGGCACCGTGGCCCGTCCTCCCTCTGTCGCTGGGCACCGTGGCCCGTCCTCCCTCTGTCGCTGGGCACCGTGGCCCGTCCTCCCTCTGTCGCTGGGCACCGTGGCCCGTCCTCCCTCTGTCGCTGGGCACCGTGGCCCGTCCCCCCTCTGTCGCTGGGCACCGTGGCCCGTCCTCCCTCTGTCGCTGGGCACCGTGGCCCGTCCTCCCTCTGTCGCTGGGCACCGTGGCCCGTCCTCCCTCTGTCGCTGGGCACCGTGGCCCGTCCTCCCTCTGTCGCTGGGCACCGTGGCCCGTCCTCCCTCTCTCGCTGGGCACCGTGGCCCGTCCTCCCTCTCTCGCTGGGCACCGTGGCCCGTCCTCCCTGTCTCACTGGGCACCAAAGCCGGTCCTCTTACTGGGCTCTGAGGCCTGTCCTCCCTCCCTCTCTAACTGGGCACCAGCACTGAGTGTGGTGACTTTATCCCCGGCTGTCCTGCAGATTGTGCTGAGCAGGGAGAGACGCCACGATCACTTCACATCCTGGGATGGCCGTTCTCCCTCTACCACTGTGGCCCCTCCTCCCTCTCTCACTGGGCACGGTGGTCCCTCCTCCCTCTCTCACTGGGAATCGTGGCCCCTCCTTCCTCTCTACCTGTGCTCTGAGGCCCCTCTCACTGGGCACCGTGGCCCGTTCTCCCTCTCTCGCTGGGCACCTTGGCCCGTCCATCCTCTCTTACTGGGCATCATGGCACATCCGCCCTCTCTTACTGGGCATCGTGGCCTGTCCACCCTCTCACTGGGCACCGAGTTCCGTCCTCCCTCTCTCACTGGGCACCGAGGCCTGTCCTCCCTCTCTCACTGGGCACCGAGGCTGCCGTCCCTCTCTCACTGGACACCGAGGCTGCCGTCCCTCTCTCACTGGACACCGAGGCTACCGAGGCTGCCGTCCCTCTCTCACTGGACACCGAGGCTGCCGTCCCTCTCTCACTGGGCACCGAGGCTGCCGTCCCTCTCTCACTGGGCACTGAGGCTGCCGTCCCTCTCTCACTGGGCACCGAGGCTGCCGTCGTCCCTCTGTCGCTGTGCACCGTGGCCCGTCCTCCCTCTGTCGCTGTGCACCGTGGCCCGTCCTCCCTCTGTCGCTGTGCACCGAGGCCCGTCCTCCCTCTGTCGCTGGGCACCGTGGCCCGTCCTCCCTCTGTCGCTGGGCACCGTGGCCCGTCCTCCCTCTGTCGCTGGGCACCGTGGCCCGTCCTCCCTCTCTCGCTGGGCACCGTGGCCCGTCCTCCCTCTCTTGCTGGGCACCGTGGCCCGTCCTCCCTCTCTTGCTGGGCACCGTGGCCCGTCCTCCCTCTCTCGCTGGGCACCGTGGCCCGTCCTCCCTCTCTCTGGACACCGAGGCTGCCGTCCCTCTCTCACTGGACACCGAGGCTGCCGTCCCTCTCTCACTGGGCACCGAGGCTGCCGTCCCTCTCTCACTGGGCACCGAGGCTGCCGTCCCTCTCTCACTGGGCACCGAGACTGCCGTCCCTCTCTCACTGGGCACCGAGGCTGCCGTCCCTCTCTCACTGGGCACCGAGGCTGCCGTCCCTCTCTCACTGGGCACCGAGGCTGCCGTCCCTCTCTCACTGGGCACCGAGGCTGCCGTCGTCCCTCTGTCGCTGTGCACCGTGGCCCGTCCTCCCTCTGTCGCTGTGCACCGTGGCCCGTCCTCCCTCTTTCGCTGTGCACCGAGGCCCGTCCTCCCTCTGTCGCTGGGCACCGTGGGCCGTCCTCCCTCTGTCGCTGGGAACCGTGGGCCGTCCTCCCTCTGTCGCTGGGCACCGTGGCCCGTCCTCCCTCTGTCGCTGGGCACCGTGGCCCGTCCTCCCTCTCTCGCTTGGCACCGTGGCCCGTCCTCCCTCTCTCGCTGGGCACCGTGGCCCGTCCTCCCTCTCTCGCTGGGCACCGTGGCCCGTCCTCCCTCTGTCGCTGGGCACCGTGGCCCATCCTCCTTCTGTCGCTGGGCACCGTGGCCCGTCCTCCCTCTGTCGCTGGGCACTGTGGCCCGTCCTCCCTCTGTCGCTGGGCACCGTGGCCCGTCCTCCCTCTGTCGCTGGGCACCGTGGCCCGTCCTCCCTCTGTCGCTGGGCACCGTGGCCCGTCCTCCCTCTGTCGCTGGGCACCGTAGCCCGTCCTCCCTCTGTCGCTGGGCACCGTGGCCCGTCCTCCCTCTGTCGCTGGGCACCGTGGCCCGTCCTCCCTCTGTCGCTGGGCACCGTGGCCCGTCCTCCCTCTCTCGCTGGGCACCGTGGCCCGTCCTCCCTCTCTCGCTGGGCACCGTGGCCCGTCCTCCCTCTCTCGCTGGGCACCGTGGCCCGTCCTCCCTGTCTCACTGGGCACCAAAGCCGGTCCTCTTACTGGGCTCTGAGGCCTGTCCTCCCTCCCTCTCTAACTGGGCACCAGCACTGAGTGTGGTGACTTTATCCCCGGCTGTCCTGCAGATTGTGCTGAGCAGGGAGAGACGCCACGATCACTTCACATCCTGGGATGGCCGTTCTCCCTCTACCACTGTGGCCCCTCCTCCCTCTCTCACTGGGCACGGTGGTCCCTCCTCCCTCTCTCACTGGGAATCGTGGCCCCTCCTTCCTCTCTACCTGTGCTCTGAGGCCCCTCTCACTGGGCACCGTGGCCCGTTCTCCCTCTCTCGCTGGGCACCTTGGCCCGTCCATCCTCTCTTACTGGGCATCATGGCACATCCGCCCTCTCTTACTGGGCATCGTGGCCTGTCCACCCTCTCACTGGGCACCGAGTTCCGTCCTCCCTCTCTCACTGGGCACCGAGGCCTGTCCTCCCTCTCTCACTGGGCACCGAGGCCTGTCCTCCCTCTCTCACTGGACACCGAGGCTGCCGTCCCTCTCTCACTGGACACCGAGGCTGCCGTCCCTCTCTCACTGGACACCGAGGCTGCCGTCCCTCTCTCACTGGACACCGAGGCTGCCGTCCCTCTCTCACTGGACACCGAGGCTGCCGTCCCTCTCTCACTGGACACCGAGGCTGCCGTCCCTCTCTCACTGGGCACCGAGGCTGCCGTCCCTCTCTCACTGGGCACCGAGGCTGCCGTCCCTCTCTCACTGGGCACCGAGGCTGCCGTCCCTCTCTCACTGGGCACCGAGGCTGCCGTCGTCCCTCTGTCGCTGTGCACCGTGGCCCGTCCTCCCTCTTTCGCTGTGCACCGAGGCCCGTCCTCCCTCTGTCGCTGGGCACCGTGGCCCGTCCTCCCTCTGTCGCTGGGCACCGTGGCCCGTCCTCCCTCTGTCGCTGGGCACCGTGGCCCGTCCTCCCTCTGTCGCTGGGCACCGTGGCCTGTCCTCCCTCTCTCGCTGGGCACCGTGGCCCGTCCTCCCTCTCTCGCTGGGCACCGTGGCCCGTCCTCCCTCTCTTGCTGGGCACCGTGGCCCGTCCTCCCTCTGTCGCTGGGCACCGTGGCCCGTCCTCCCTCTGTCGCTGGGCACCGTGGCCCGTCCTCCCTCTGTCGCTGGGCACCGTGGCCCGTCCTCCCTCTGTCGCTGGGCACCGTGGCCCGTCCTCCCTCTGTCGCTGGGCACCGTGGCCCGTCCTCCCTCTGTCGCTGGGCACCGTGGCCCGTCCTCCCTCTGTCGCTGGGCACCGTGGCCCGTCCTCCCTCTGTCGCTGGGCACCGTGGCCCGTCCTCCCTCTGTCGCTGGGCACCGTGGCCCGTCCTCCCTCTCTCGCTGGGCACCGTGGCCCGTCCTCCCTCTGTCGCTGGGCACCGTGGCCCGTCCTCCCTCTGTCGCTGGGCACCGTGGCCCGTCCTCCCTCTCTCGCTGGGCACCGTGGCACGTCCTCCCTCTCTCGCTGGGCACCGTGGCCCGTCCTCCCTCTCTCGCTGGGCACCGTGGCCCGTCCTCCCTGTCTCACTGGGCACCAAAGCCGGTCCTCTTACTGGGCTCTGAGGCCTGTCCTCCCTCCCTCTCTAACTGGGCACCAGCACTGAGTGTGGTGACTTTATCCCCGGCTGTCCTGCAGATTGTGCTGAGCAGGGAGAGACGCCACGATCACTTCACATCCTGGGATGGCCGTTCTCCCTCTACCACTGTGGCCCCTCCTCCCGCTCTCACTGGGCACGGTGGTCCCTCCTCCCTCTCTCACTGGGAATCGTGGCCCCTCCTTCCTCTCTACCTGTGCTCTGAGGCCCCTCTCACTGGGCACCGTGGCCCGTTCTCCCTCTCTCGCTGGGCACCTTGGCCCGTCCATCCTCTCTTACTGGGCATCATGGCACATCCGCCCTCTCTTACTGGGCATCGTGGCCTGTCCACCCTCTTACTGGGCACCGTGGCCCATCCTCCCTCTCTCACTGGGCAGCGTGGCCCGTCGGCCCTCTCTCACTGGGCAGCGTGGCCCGTCGGCCCTCTCTCACTGGGCACCGTGGCCCGTCGGCCCTCTCTCACTGGACACCGAGGCCCGTCATCCCTCTCTCACGGGGCACCGTGGCCTGTCCTCCCTCTCTCACGGGGCACCGTGGCCTGTCCTCCCTCTCTCACTGGACACCGAGGCCCCACCTCCTTCTCTCACTGGGCACCGAGGCCCCTCCTCCCTCTGGTAATTTGTGCCAAATTCTGGCATCCCCTGTATTAGTCTATGCCAGGCCTCTATCCCCCATTGTACAGAGAGCTTAGCAGGGTATCTATGTTGGCTGAGTGCTGCCTTGGAAGACAGTGAACAATTCATCAGCCGAGGAATAAAGCCTCATAGCATAATGCAGTAGTCGGGTATCCGGCGTCTGCCAGGACAGGTCTGAGCACAGTACACGGCTCTCTGTGTCGGTGCCAGCACTGAGTACAGTGACTTCATCCCCGGCCGTCCTGCAGACTGTGCTGGGCAGGGAGAGACACCACAATCACTTCACATCCCGGGACAGCCCAGCGCCAACCCGCCACCTCCGACCTCTTCACATAGAGGCAGAAATATGAGGAAATTATGAGGGGATTCCAAAATATGGTCAGTCCTATCCAGATACTAATCCTGAAAACAAACCACAGATTTCCATCCAATTATTCCTCACTACACACCTGAGGTCAGCGATGAAGCTGATATTAAAGGTCTCTCTATTGTATTTTATTCATGGCTGTGGGAGGGATCATCACTGCGTCACTCTGATACAATCCTCCTCCTTGTGTGTCATTTTGTAATTATTTCTATACTAGAGAACTTGCAGAGAAATTGGGGGGGGGGGGGGGTCGGAATCTACCTTTAGGAAAATGTCCAAATGTTCATTTGTAAGTCCTTTGATGCCCAAAGCCCCTCTCATCAATCAGTAAATGGCATGCTGTATGAAATTAAAGGGTAAAGGGGATTATAGTGAAGCAATAGCGCCCGACCTGCAAGGGATTAAATGATGATAAAATTGACTATATGTGTTCAAAAAAATGGGCAAAACAGGGACAACAAATATGGCAACCTTGACAATACGTGGACACCTGTGACAATACGGGGCAACAAATGGGCAACTATGGCAATACAGGGACAACAAATGGACAACTGTGGCAATACAGGGGCAACCAGGAGGCAACTGTGGTGTTACAGGGGAAACCAAGAGGCAATTGTGGCAATACAGTGACAACAAATACATAAACCAGGCCATACATGAGCAACAAATACTCAATTCAGGCAATACATGGGCAACAAATACACAATTCAGGCAATACATGGGCAACAAATGGGCAATTACTGCACTGCGTTGGCAACACATGGACAATCCTGACAATGACACCAAATTAGCAATCTTGACGGTGCATGGGCAACTGTGACAAAACGGGCAACAAATGGGCAACTGTGACATCATGAGGGCAACAAATGAGCAAACTTTAGAATATATGGGTAATAAAACATGTAATATTGACAATACATGGGCAACAAATGGGCAATTCTGACAATTCAGGGCAACAAATGAACCATCTTGTCAATACAGGGACAGCAATCGTTATAATATGTGGACAATAAATAGGCAACACTTGACATTAAATGGGCAATTGTTACAATGTCTTGGCAACAAACGGCAACTCTGACAATACAGGGCCAACAAATGGACAATCTTGACAATACATGGGCAATCATTAGAATATGTGGACAATAATTAGGCAATCCATACAATACACAGGTAACAAAAGGGAAATCTTGACAGCATGTAGGCAACAAATGGACAATTGTTATGGGGTTCATCCTGGCTGTTACTGTATTTAGCGATGTTCCTAAGTAATGAGTGACTGTTTTTTTTGGCACAAGTACAGGTAAAGGGTAGGCGAAAGGAGCTACCCCAGCCTCCATGTGCCTTTATTAGACCATTTAATCCTTAAAAACACACAAAAAAATTAAAACTGCTCCCACCCACCTTCTATCTCCTATATCAACTACCCTGTAGAAGGAAGATGCTTATACTTTCTATTCTTGGGGTGCTTTAGTCTAATCATGTGATTGGCTCCCAGGGGCCTGCTTCAGGGGATAGCCAACAGTGGATGCCCATAGTAAAGCCTATGGGAGACGTCACTGCTGTCAGGAACCATGAAACAGACGGAGACAGAAAATGTAGTAAAAATCACACCTTTTAATAAAATGGTAAAAATGCTACAACTGGAAAATGTAGCCAAATCGGGCAGTCAGAACAAGCTAGGAAATCAGGAAGCCAGAGATCAGCGTAGTCAGAGGCTGCAGACAGGATCAGGAACCAGAAGGGACGTCAGCCAGGCAAGTCTTCAACAGCAACACAGCAGAGAGTCTCTAGATATGTTGACCAAGGCAAAGGCAATTGATGAAATGAACTAGGCAGTTCAAATAGCCAGAAGGGGTTGGCGGTGGGCTTGACTGACGAGCAGGGGATGATCAACAGGTGAGCCAGTGTGGAACGATGAGTACTGGCAATTAACTGATAGCTGAACACAGAGAAGGGAGGGCTGAGAGCCCAGTCCTGACAACTGCCTAGGCATTCCAGCCGCTGTTGGCGCTCTCTCGTCTCCCCTGAAGCCAGCTGCTGGGGAGATCACAGGACTAGACGGAGGCGCTCTGAGAATAGGTAAGTATATGAACTCTTCTTTTACAGGGTAGTTGGTATAGGGGTTAGAAGGGGGCTGGGAGCCGTTTTAAGCTTAGTTAGAGCCTGGATTTCAACTTTCCAATTTCACCTGAATGGACTCCAATGCAGTTTGCCGCAATATCCAAAATTCTGGCAAAATTAAAAAAATATATAATTCCCCGCTTTGTGGCTATAACATCCTCCACTCTTCTGGGAAGACTTTCCACAAGATTTTGGAGGGTGTCTGTGGGAGTTCATATCCATTTGTGAGGTCAGGTACTAATGTTGATTAGGAAGACCTGAGTCACACCTTGGGCACAAAAAAAAGACCTGGCATGCAATTAGTATTCCAATTCATCCCAAAGGTGTTCAGTAGGGTTGAGGTCAAGGCTCTTTGCGGGACACTCGAGTTCCTCAACACCAAACTGGCCAAATCATGTCTTTATGGAGATGTTGGATGAGAAGACCTGGCTTGTTCCAATTCATCTCAAAAGTATTCGGTAGGGTTGAGGTCAGGGCTCTGTGCGGGACACTCGCATTCTTCCACACCAAAGAGGTCACACCCTGTCTTTATGGAGTTGGCTTTACACATAGGAGGGGGCAGTCATGCCGGAACAGAAAAGGGTCTTCACTGAACTGTTACCACAAGGTTGGAAGAGCACAATTGTCTACAATGTAGGCAGTTTTAAAGCTGCTCTTCCTTGGAATCACCCAAACTCCTTTGGAGGAGAAAAATAGATATTGCAGACAAATTTGAAGAGTTCCAATAAAGCTATTTCAGCAGTTTTTTTTTATGACCACAAAAGGGGTTAGATAATTGTTTAATGCTGACAAATCAATAACTTTTTCAAATGCTTTTTAGGAATAAAACATTAAGTTTGAGGTTCCAGGGAGATGACCTCCCATCCTTGGTCATATGACCTCGGGGCCTCTGCTGGTTCCCCTCACCAGAGAGCTTTTTGTATATATGCCTATAGAAGGTGTACAAAGGGGGCAGTGACATCATAATTCTGGTGGTACTTCCCCATTGTGGTGTTTATGTAGGAATATATCTACATGTATTCCACAGAGCAGAACCATAGCAGTGGAACATCAAGTCCTTCACCATTCTCTCCAGGGAAAAAAAGTTTTAGGTAGAGTTTTTTTTTTGTTTGTGACACAGTATTGGCCCACAGCATGTTTTCTTCATCTCATCTCTTGGCATTTTCTCTTTGTTAGATATTGTCTTATTTTTGGTGTTTTCCTCTCTCTAGATGCAGACAATTTGGGCCCCGCTCATGTCTTTCTGACCTCAAAGAGCTGCCAAGCCACTGACGACAGCTATGGATGCTTGGCGACTAACATCCCCGCCCTGGAACTCATGGCGCTCTATGTGGCGGCAGCTATGCATGATTATGATCACCCGGGTCGCACCAATGCCTTTCTTGTGGCCACAAATGCTCCACAGGTGAGTACAGTTTTTTATTTTTTTACATTTTTTTAATTTTCTCATCCCAGTCCTTGGAGGTTCTCCAGGCATGGTCATCCGTGGATCCTTTTCTGTCATAATCACCTTGAAAATACTTTCCTCTCCTGAATTTAAACCTCTGAAGATTCTCTTTTGTGCTGATCATGGAAGATCCTGACATTGATCACGAAAGATCCCTCTCCTGTCTGGATGCTGATAGAAAATATCCTACCTTCATCATGTTGCCAGATTTATAATCATTATCTTCAGTCTTCATCTATCCTATCACTTTTCAAGAGTCCTTTTGAGACCTTTCTGTCCAGAACCTCTCCTGTCATGATTACAGATCATCCTCTCTTGTCCCAGATCTTATCTTCTGCTTTCTGAACTTCTGCCACCTCAATTCTGATCCTCTGCCTTCCCGGCTCGGGCCCCTGCCTTCCCGACTGGGGCCCTCTGCCTTCCCGGCTGGGGCCCTCTGCCTTCCCGGCTGGGGCCCTCTGCCTTCCCGGCTGGGGCCCTCTGCCTTTCCCGGCTGGGGCCCTCTGCCTTCCCGGCTGGGGCCCTCTGCCTTCCCGGCTGGGGCCCTCTGCCTTCCCGGCTGGGGCCCTCTGCCTTCCCGGCTGGGGCCCTCTGCCTTCCCGGCTGGGGCCCTCTGCCTTCCCGGCTGGGGCCCTCTGCCTTCCCGGCTGGGGCCCTCTGCCTTCCCGGCTGGGGCCCTCTGCCTTCCCGGCTGGGGCCCTCTACCGTCCCTGCTCGGGCCCTCTCAGCTCGGGCCCTCTACCGTCCCAGCTCGGGCCCTCTACCGTCCCAGCTCGGGCCCTCTACCGTCCCAGCTCGGGCCCTCTACCGTCCCAGCTCGGGCCCTCTACCGTCCCATCTCGGGCCCTCTGTTGTCCCATCTCGGGCCCTCTGTTGTCCCATCTCGGGCCCTCTGTTGTCCCATCTCGGGCCCTCTGTTGTCCCATCTCGGGCCCTCTGTTGTCCCATCTCGGGCCCTCTGTTGTCCCATCTCGGGCCTGCGCCGGCTCGGGCTCTCTGTTGCGCCGGCTCGGGCTCTCTGTTGCGCCGGCTCGGGCTCTCTGTTGCGCCGGCTCGGGCTCTCTGTTGCGCCGGCTCGGGCTCTCTGTTGCGCCGGCTCGGGCTCTCTGTTGTCCTGGTTCGGTTCCTCTGCCTCCCCGGTTTCAATCTTCTGCTAGCCCAGTTTTGATCTTCTGCCATGGCAGTTTTACACCTCTACCTCCCAAGTTCTGATCGTCTGCTGTCCCTGATCTTATCCTATCCTATTTCTGATCCACAATGATCCTCTCCTAACCAAAGTCTTCCAGGATCTTTGCCCTTTTTTACACCGATTACAAGGAATCTGTCCCGACTCAAGGATCCTATATTGTTTTGACCCTCCTCTTGGGATCCCCATTTCTTCTAACCATATTCCTGTAAAAAATGATATTGTTTAATTTCTGATCTTGGAGGATCATTTTCTATCTGGAGTCTGATTGAGGGGGATTTTCTCCTCCCTCTGTCCCAACCCTGTTTTCATCTCCTGAGATTGATGGTTGAAAGACACTCCTCTGTGTAGACCCTGATCCCTTGAGGATACTTTGTATATCTAAAACTCATCTTGCTGGAGATCTCCGATCCTCCTGCAGAAACAGAAGGGGGGGGAAAGAGAATTTGGCATAACATCTGTTTATGGCCCCATTCATTTCAAAAAGCCGATTATTCGGTTGGGCTCATTTTGGCGGCTTACGAGAAACATACAGACCTTTTCTTTGTCATCTGCGCAGTCAGTGGTTATTAAATTGGACGCACAGCGCCAGTCGCCTTCCCTGTCCCGTTTTGGCCGAGAACTGAGGGCTGTTTGCTGGAATCTCTGTAATCAACCCTAGAAAGGGGGGGGGGGGGGCTGTTGAAAGCCAGAGCGCAGAGATAGACGCACGTCCGGCACTCATCTTCTCCGCTTGATTAGAAGCCGCAGAACACGGATTCACCCTCAAGGATAACCTGATTATGGTGGATCAGCTGAGTGCCGTTTTAATCCCATTATGAAGATCGATTTGACATGGCCACGAGGGAGGCCCGAGACATTTTTCAGCATAGACATTAAGGCTTCTAAATTGGTTTAACGTTGAATGATTCAACTTTAGCTTTATGATTTATCTTATTTTATGTTTAACCATGAAGTGCAACAGGTCTTCCTGGCCGGAGGAGGGGATGGAGGACTCTTTTCAATTAAAAAATAACTTTACCTTCAGTAATGCCATTTTAAAGGGGTTGCTTAGGTCTTCAACAATTATAAAATTATTTTTAATGTTTACAGTTGTGCTCAAAAGTTTGCCTACCCTGGCAGAAATTGTGAAATTTTGGCATTAATATTGAAAATATGACTGATCATGCCAAAAAACTGTCTTTTATTTAAGGTTAGCAATCGCATGAGGTCATTTATTATCTCATAGTTTTTTGGATCCTTTTTAAATCATAATAATAACAGAAATCACCCAAATGGCCCTGATAAAAAGTTTACATACCCTGGAAGGTTTGGCCTTGGTACAGACATAGAAGGTGGCACTCACACAGGTTAAAATGGCAATTAAAGGTTAATTTCCTACATTTGTGGCTTTTTTAAATCACAATTGGTGTCTGTGTATAACTAGTCAATGAGTTTGTTAGCTCTCACATGGATGCATTAAGCAGGCTAGACACTGAGCCATGAGGAGGTAGAAAAGAACAGTCAAAAGACCTGCGAAACAAGGTAATGAAACTTTTCAAAGATGGAAAGGGATATCAAAAGATAGCCAAAGCCTTAATTATGTCAGTCAGTACCGTTCAATCACTTAAGAAGTGGAAAATGTGAGGATCTCTTGATACCAGGCCAAGGTCAGGTAGACCAAGAAAGATTTCAGCCACAACTGGCAGAAGAATTGCCCAGGATACAAAGAAAAAACCCCTATAGGTAACCTCAGGAGAAATACAGGCTGCTCTCCTAGTGGTAGTGTGGTTGTTTTCAAGGAGCACAATTCAACGATCCTTGAACAAAAAAGAGCTGGTTGAGCTGCTGGAAGCAAGCCTTTGCTGCGCCAATGCCACAAAAAAGCTAGATGAGGCGTGTCAAGGTGTTGTTGAGGATATTGTAACCAGGCTTTTTGTGAAACGTGGACAGTAAAGGCTTCTTCCTGGCAACTTGACCATGCAGCTCTTTTTTGTTCCAAAAATCGTTGAATTGTGCTACCTAAAAACAACCAAGCCATCTTTTTCCAGAGCAGCCTGTATTTCTCCTGAGGTTACCCATGGAGGTTTTTTTGTATCCCAAACAGTTCCTGTGGCAGTTGTGGCTAAAATCTTTCTTGACCTACCTGACCTTGGCTTGGTATCAAGAGATCTCCAAATTTTCCACTTCTTATTAAGCGATTGAACAGTACTGACTGGCATATTCAGGGCTTTGGATATCTTTTTATATCCTTTTCCATCTTTTTAAAGTTTCGTTACCTTGTTACGCAGGTCTTTTGACTGTTCTTTTCTACCTCCTCATGGCTCAGTGTCTAGCCTGCTTAGTGCATCCATGTGAGAGCTAACACACTCATTGACTATTTATACACAGACACCAATTGTGATTTAAAAAGCCACAAATGTGGGAAATTAACCTTTGCCATTTAACCTGTGTGTGCCACCTTCTGTGTCTGTACCAAGGCCAAACATCCCAGGGTATGTAAACTTTTTATCAGGGCCATTTGGGTGATTTCTGTCATCATTATGATTTAAAAAGGATCCAAAAAAACTATGAGATAATAAATGGCTTCATGTGATTGCTATCCTTAAATAAAAGACAAAATGTTTTTTTGGCATAATCAGTCATATTTTAATTATCAATGCCAAAATTTCACAATTTCTGCCAGGGTATGTAAACTTTTGAGCACCGCTGTATCGAATGTAATGTCTGAAATCGGTCTTCATTTCCAATTTGTTCTTTGTTCCTCCCGCTGACGCGAACGATGGGGCACTATTCCATCCACTGACACGAACGATGGGGCACTATTTCTTCCACTGACGCGAACGATGGGGCACTATTCCTCCCGCTAACATGAACGATGGGGCACTATTCCTCCCGCTAACATGAACGATGGGGCACTATTCCTCCCGCTAACATGAACGATGGGGCACTATTCCTCCTGCTGACACGAACGATGGGGAACTGTTGCTCCTCTAATACCAAAGAGTGGAAACTGTGTACTTCCACTAACACCAGGAAATTTTCTACTGCCACTGACCAAAGCCTGACCCCCGTAAAGTCTGAAGAACAGTAAAAGGGCCCTTTGTTTAGAAAGTTTGAAGGCCACACATTGGCCTCCGGACGTCGATGCTCAGCTGGATCTTATCTCTCTACTCTAACCCCACAGCGGCGGTTAGGGTCAACGAAACCAGGTCGGGTTATTTTAACATTCGAAATGGTACCAGACAGGGTTGTCCCCTGTCTCCTCTAATCTTTCTTCTTACCTTGGAACCTCTGCTCTGTAAGATACGGGCCAACCCCCAAATAGAGGGCTTCCGTAAAACATCTGGAGCCCACAAGGTCGCCGCTTTCGCGGATGACCTTATCTTCTTTTTGGCTGACCCCATTGCCTCACTCCCCGTCTTGCTTCATTCCTTGAGGGAGTACGGAGCTTTGTCTCTATTTAAAATAAACATGTCTAAATCCTCCATGCTTAATATCACACTGTGCTCGCAAAATATCCGACAATTGCGCCTGAACTACAAGTTCCACTGGGCAACCGATACTATTCCGTACCTAGGAGTGGCCATCACCGCGGACCCCGCCGACCTTTACCAAGCAAACTTTGCCACTCTTCTACACAGACTTAAAACAGACCTGCAACATTGGCACTCCCTCACTCTAACGTGGTTTGGACGCTGTAATGCCATCAAGATGACGGCTCTCCCGAGGATACTCTATCTCCTGCAGGCCCTCCCCATACATCTCCCGCCCTCCTTCTTCAAGCGAATCGACGCACTTTTCCGAGATTTTGTCTGGTCGCACAGGCAGCCTCGCATCAAATTACAACTACTTTATATGGCAAAACGTAGGGATGGGGTGGGACTACCAGACGTAAAAGCCTACTACAGGGCAACACATCTTACCAGACTGATAGACTGGTACTGCCACTCAGAGGCCAAACAATGGGTCACTATGGAGATAGAGGACTCCGATGGTACGGCTAGGAGTTGGCCGTGGCTTTCCACTCCGATCCCGAAGATCATCGCCGAACACCCAACTCTGGGAAACACATTAAGAGTGGCCAGAGAAACCTTTCGTAAAACCCTGATATCACCTATTCCTTCCCCTATGGTGCCGATACTGGGCAACCCTGATTTCTTGCCGGGCTGCCAGGGACCGATCTATAGAGCCCTATCGGAGGGAGATAGATGGCCACACCTCTACGACCTCCTGGATTCCGGTGGCCGGCTCAGGACGGCCGCGGGAATAGAGGACCTGGACACGCCATTGGATTTCCTGAGCGGTCTCCAACTGCGTAATTTCTTACGCCGAAGTGCTCAGACTTTAGGTCCCCCACGCCCACTCACGGAATTGGAACGTATCTGCCACCGCAGGGAGCCCGTACGCCACTCTCTGTCCTCGATCTACCTCTCTCTGATAGCCCCGGCTGAGGGCTTTGTGCCCCCCTTCCTCACTAAATGGGAGACAGAATTAGGAGTGCATTTTAATGAAGCACAAAGGGAAAAGATCTTACATTTTGCCCAAAAATCATCTCTAGCCACAAGGGTCCAGGAGACATGCTACAAGATTGTGACCAGATGGTACAGAGTACCATCCACTCTTCATAGGTTCCTCCCGCAGGTACCAAGTCTATGTTGGCGTTGTGGAGCAGGAGAAGGAACAATGTTGCACATTTTCTGGGACTGTCCCAAGATTAAACCTTTTTGGAAAGAGGTGACAGACACGACCGAGCGTTTAACGGGCGTCGCACTGGGGGGAGATCCCGGGGCCTGTTTGCTGCACCTATCTAGAAGTCCAATTAAGAAATATAAAGCCTCACTCACTATACAACTACTCAATGTGGCTAAGGCCTGCATCCCTCTATTTTGGAGATCGGAAACCCCACCAACGAAGATCCAGTGGTATGCCAGGGTTAACGAACTGCGCGACATGGAAGATCTTACGGCCACCCTGCATGACAGGGAGGAAACCTTTCGGGAGACCTGGCGCCCCTGGCAACACTTCATCTACTTCGAGGCTTACCTCCAGGAGGTGACTTAGCGTGGACACCCCCCGTTATGAGGGCCCCGCCTGGCTGGAGGGTGGCACCGCCACCCTCTTCTCTTTACCTCTCTCTACCCCCCTTCCTCATCTTCTTCCCCTCCTACTCCATCTCTCCTCTCTATTTTCCTTGCCCCTCCCTCCCTATTGTCTCCCGCTTTTACCTCTTCCCTTCCCCCCCCCCCCACCCTTCCCGGCTTCTCACACAATCCCCTATACTCTTCCGGCTTAGGGAAGATCTGATCAGATATATTGAATATCATGGTCTACATTACTTCATGTTAGTTGCCCTTTGCCGGACTCTACTGATCGGCAAGGAATATCTCCACCCCCGGTCAGTGGAGAGTTTCTCTCTTTGTTATTTTAGTTCACCCTTTTACCTGTCGATAAAGGATAATTACACGAGTCACCAGTTTACACAAGGCATGTCTCAGGGAAATGCTTGCAAATGGACACTAAGATAATCATTACATTAGACCCTCCCATGCACACAGGCTCCGCCTTCACCATACAGATTGTGTAAACAAGAGGATTGTTTATGTGTTAGATCTCTAGTCGACGACAGTTTCTGTTAAAATCCTCTCCCTACCTCTGTTTTATATTATCCATTAAATGTTATAGAACTTGACAATATGTAATTCAAACTGTAACAAGCATTCTTGAAATTAAAATAAAGGAATTTAAAAAAAGAAAGTTTGAAGGCCAAAGTTGTAGACAATTGCCACCTACGGGTCTCACAGCCATCTCCCCGCTCATTTTTGTTTCAGGCTGTTCTGTATAACGATCGGTCGGTCCTGGAGAATCACCACGCGGCCTCCGCCTGGAACCTCTTCCTGTCCCAGCCAGACTACAACTTCCTAACATACCTGGACCACGTACAGTTCAAGCGGTTCCGCTTTCTCGTCATCGAAGCCATCCTTGCCACTGACCTCAAGAAGCACTTTGATTTCCTGGCTGAGTTCAATGCAAAGGTATGTGCTGTAGATTACCAGTCTCAAGACTCGCAGGATCAGAAAAATGTTTGCAAAGCAGTTAAAGAACAGCTGGTGTGTAAATTAACCCTTAAAAAAATCCGAACCTCGGCATAAACGAATCGGCAAGTGTTGGGGCTCCATCAACCTAATTTTCTAAGACAGATTCAATTGCTATGTTATGTCCCCACTGGGTAGCTTTGCTCTATTTGTCCTGCTGACCATTTTCACCAGAGCAGAAAGTGATGAGAAGTCAAAAAATATTATGGTTGTCCAATGGCAACACTTGCTCCAGTGGCCACTTTCCAAAAGAGGATTTCCTCTCGTTTCCCATTGAATCCCCAAGACACAAAGTGAAGGGAAACCTTCCTTATGGGACACAGACTGCAAACATGCGTTTGAGATAACTGTTGATAACTGCACACTAAGTTGCTTACAAAATGTATAAGTCCCAGATGTCTCCAGTGAAGGGTCCTGGTAATTCTCCATAAGACAAAGACATTCTCTTTCAAGCTTGTGGTAACAGTTTGGTAAAGACCCTTTTTTGTTCCAGCATGACTGTCTGCCCCCCTCCCGGGTACAAAACCAGCTCCATAAAGACATGGTGTGACCAGTTTGGTGTGGAGGAACTCCTGCACACCTTTGGGATGATTTGGAATACTGACCATGAGCATTCTCAACATCAATACTTGACCTCACAAATGCTCTTTTGGTGTGGAGGAACTCAAGTGTCCTGAACAGGGCCCTGACCTCAACCCTACTTTAGGAAGACCCTTTTGGTATAAGGTCTTCTCATCCACCATCAGTACCTGCACTTAACCCTATGAAACACCTTTGAGGTCTTCTCATCCCAAAAGTGTTCAATAGGTTTGAGGTCATGAATGAACTCAAGTGCCCTGCATAGGGCCCTGACCTCAATCCTACTGGACACCTTTGGGATGAATTGGAATGCTGATGGAGAGCTAGGTCTTTATATTTTGGTGCCCAACATGTGGCATAAAAGCCATGTCTTTCTATCCAACATCAATACCTGACCTCAATTCGAATAGAGACATGGTTTGGCCAGTTTGGTGTGGAGGAACTCCAGTGTCCTGCACAGAGCCCTGACCTCACCCAACTAAACACCTTTGGGATGAATTGGATCGCTAACTGTGAGTCAGGTCTTTTTTTGGTGCCCAACATGGGGGCCCAAGGTGTGGAGGAACTTGAGTGTCCTGTACAGAGCCCTGACCTCACCCTACTAAAAACCTTTGGCATGAGTTAGATGGCTAACTGTCAGCCAGGTCTTTTTTTTTTTTTGCGCCCAATGTGGAGCCCAAGGTGTACCAAACCCCAAAAGTAGAGGGAGCCCCAGTTCTCCAGAAACACATTGACCATGTTTTATATCATACACCAAATAAGTGATCATTGTTCTCCAACCAGCTGGAGTTTCTGAGACTTTTTAATTAAGCATGGTGTTCTTAACCTACCTCCACAATCCTAACATGACTGTACACCTTTGAAATGAATTAAAACACCATTTTCAAGCCAGTTTTTTTTTTTAGCCAACATCAGTATTGACCTCACAAATGGGGGACAAATTCTCCAAAATCCCTGAGCCAGGTCCTTATGGGGCCCAAAATGTGAGCCAGCTTTTTGCATCCAACATCAGAACCTGACCTCACAAATGGGCATGAATTCCCACAGATTCCCCTTTCTGAAATCTTTCAGCCTGTGTTTTTTTTTTTTGGGGTGGGGGGGGGGGGGCAGCCCAGCCCAGCCCAGCCCAGCCTAAGGTGTGAGCCATGTCTCATCCGACATCAGTACCTGACCTCACAAATGGGAACAAATTCCCACAGACACCCCCCAATGCCTTGTGGAAAGACCCAGAAGAGTGGAGGATGTTATAGCCCAAAGGGGGAAACTCAATTTTAATGGCAATGGGGGAAGGGGGCAACTGCATATTAATGACAATGGGAAGAGGGGGCAACTCAGTGGCGGCTAGTGAAGTTTTAGGATGGGGGGGCCGCCAGACCCTGCCCTTTTTTAACCCTCCCACTTCTCATAAGCCCCACCCCTTATAGAATCCACCCACTCCGTCCCCTATATTCCACTTGCTTCCACCCATAGTGTCAGGAGTATATAGCCCCAGCGTCACAGGACAGAGTATATAGCCCCAGCGTCACGGGACAGAGTATATAGCCCCAGCGTCACGGGACAGAGTATATAGCCCCAGCATCACATCTGGGTATGTAGCTCAGCATCGCAGATAATGGTATACCCCACAGGTCATATATGTACAATGTATACTCCACAGGTCATTTCTATGTACAATGTATCTACACAGGTCATATACTGCATATGTACATTGTATACAATGAACACACAAGTCAATTACTGTATGTACACAAAAGTCATATATGTACAACGTACATATATCAATCAGCCATAACATTATGACCACTGACCAACCATCTGTGAATAATACTGTTTATCTGATTACAATGGCATCTGAAAGTCGTGGGTTATATTAGGCAGCAAGTGAACATGTTGTCCCTGAAGTTGATGTGCTGAGATTTTTTAGGTGTCAGGGACTTTTTTCCTGCGTTTCTTTGGGTAGGACAGCCCTTCACTCAGCACACAGATACACAGATGTGATCCAAGCCTAGGGGCTCATTCACACATGAGGGTTGGGGACAGTGAAACCATGCGGTTGAGCTATGTTTTTACCACCCCCAGCTGCACCGTCTTTAGCTGCAGAAGCAGCGGCTGAGGTCGTACACATGCTTCAGTCGCAGCAGGAAATATACCCCGTCACATTCAACAGCACTATCGGTTAAAAGTAACATACACACATTTATACATGAGGTCATATACATACACATATTTACATACATAAAAACACACATACTCACACATACATGCATACATACTCACACATATATAAACTCACATACATACCTTATCATTATTATAATACAGGTTTTATATAGCGCCAACAGTTTGTGCAGCGCTTTACAACATGAATACATACATCTATACATGCACACACATCTATACATACACATTTATACATGCACACACATCTATACATGCACACACATCTATACATACACATCTATACATGCACACACATCTATACATATACATGCACACACATCTATACATGCGCACACACACACACACACATACAGTACATACATAAAGCCTTTTTAAAAACTGCAGTACTGTACTCATACCTTCACTTCTGGGTCCGGCACTGTTGGGGAGGTGCAGCAGGTCAGAACTCGGGAAGACATCTCCCCCTTCCACTGCTCTGCACTTCCTGTCCTGAATGAGCTCCCGCTGTGCCTTTTGTACAGATGAGCGGGGCAGTAGGATCCCAATCACAGGCTCTCTCAAACAGGATGCCTCAGCACCCCTGGCAAACTCTGGTGATACCCCAGTTAGGAAAAGCTGGTCTAAGGGGACCAGGTAAATCAGTTTTGCTTACCTGATCTTCTGCTCCCACATGCTCCTCTGCGCTGCCAGACCTGCTGCCTCTTCTTCCTTGCATTCTGGTGGTCTAAGGTCCTCTGATGGCATCAAGACTGATGCAGGGACCATAGCCTTGCTCTCGAGATGAGCATGCTTAGGGACAGACCACCTGTCGGAGCGGAGGAGAGTGCAGTTTGTCAGGGAAGTGGAGGATCAAGTAAGTAAAAGTGTTGTTACTGTCCCATAGACTAAACAAGCAGTTAACCCATGCAGTGAGGGCTTAGTCTCCATATTAATGGCCATGCTATGTGGGGAGGGTGCAGCTCCATATTTATAGCCATGGGGAGAGGGGCAACGCCATATTAATTGCCATGGGGAGAGGGGAAACTCCATATTAATGGCCATGGGGGAAGGGCAACTCCATATTAATGGCCATGGGGGAAGGGCAACTCCATATTAATGGCCATGGGGGAAGGGCAACTCCATATTAATGGCCATGGGGGAAGGGCAACTCCATATTAATGGCCATGGGGGAAGGGCAACTCCATATTAATGGCCATGGTTTCGGAATGGGATGTCCAACAAGCTTGTAGAGGTTTGATGCATCAGGGGTCCACAGACTTTTGGTCATATAGTGTACACATGATCCAGAATATGCATGAAATGTGTTTTCCTAGGTGTGTTTTTTTTTTTTTTTTTTTGCTTTCGAAGACGTCGGACATTTGTCAAAAAATTAGACACAAAAATGTTTCAGAAGGGAAAAATGAAGGTACATTGCATTTTTTAACCTCCGTTTCTCCTCAGGTGAACGATGTTAGTAGTAACGGCATTGACTGGACCAATGAGAATGACCGCCTTCTGGTGTGCCAAGTGTGTATCAAACTGGCCGATATTAATGGGCCGGCGAAGACGCGGGAGCTGCATTTGAAGTGGACGGAAGGAATCGTCAATGAGTTCTATGAACAGGTAGGGAAATGAACGCAATAAAGAATTCGTGTTGACGAATCAATATAAAACGGGCAAAATTTAAATATTTTTGGGTAACTTTTGCTTCCAGTGGATACATCTTCCAGAAATCTGTTTTGGCACATAAGGAAGGGAAACCCGGGTTCTTCTAAAATCATGAAAAAATAAAAAGTGGCACCAAAACATGAGACTTGCATGGAGCAGATAAGCTCGCAGTGGTAGTAAAACTGAGAGTTTTGGCTTTTCTGAAGAAAAATTGGTGACGATTTTTGCCTGAGCGGGGAGGAAGAAAGAATGATCCTAACTATAGCAATAAAATGATGTATAGCCGGGATGCTTTCATGTGATTAAGGATGATAGATACCATTTTATTATTTTGTTTTGAGTTTGTTTGTTGTTTCATCCAGGGTGACGAAGAGGCAAGCCTGGGTCTTCCCATCAGCCCCTTTATGGATCGCTCGTCTCCCCAGCTGGCCAAGCTGCAGGAATCCTTCATCACGCACATTGTGGGGCCTCTGTGTAAATCGTACGATGCCGCCGGATTGCTACCGGGGAAGTGGATAGACAAGGAGGATGAGGAAATGGAGAGCGAAGGTGACGATGACGAGGATGGTGATGACTTTGAGTCGGACGATGAAGAGGTAGACGAGGACAATCCCGGTATGTACAGTCTGTACTTTGTGTCCTCTGTATGTATTACAGGACAGATGTTGAAGGGGTGGGTGGAAGGGGGTGTAGGTGGCTTTAACGAAATTGCTTCCAACCATGTGTTTTTTATATTTTTATATGGCTTTTTGAAAATCAGTTCTAATAATACTCCATGTTTATGCCATACACCAATATCCTATTTGTAGGAGTATGTGGGCTCCTCTCCATATGAAGGCGTTCGGGAGTTCCCAGTGATGGGTCCTGGTAATACTCCATCATACAAAGACATTGTAGACTATTTTGCTCTTCGAACTTTGTGGTATCAGTTTGTGTACAAAGCCAGCTCCATAAAGGCATGGTGTGACCATTTTATTGTGGAGGAACTCGAGTGTCCTGCACACCTTTTGGGATGGATTGGAACACTGGCCTTGGGCCTTCATATCCAACATCAGTACTTGACCTCACAAATGCTCTTTTGGATGACTTAGGTTCTAGCCTTCCCCCTGCACTACCAACCTCAACAGTCTTGGAAATGTCTGGCATGGGTGTGCACAAAGCCAGTCCCTTAAAGATGTGGATTGATGAGTTTGATGTGAAGGGACTTGATTGTCCTGCACAGAGCCCTAATCTCAACCCTACTGAAGACCTTTGGGATGAATTGAACATTCTAGTTCTCTTGCCCACTTGTCCAAAAGAAAATTTGTGAGGTCAGGTACTGATTTTAGACGAGAAGGCCTGGATCACCATCAGCTTTCCAATTCATCCCAAAGGTCTTCAGTAGGGTTTAGGTCTGGGCTTTGTGCAGTTTCTCCACACCAAAGCATGACTGTGTACAAGGCCAGCTCCATAAAGACATGGACCGGACATTTGGCCAGTTTGGTGTGGAGGAACCCAAGTGTCCTGTACAGGGCCCTGACCTTAACCCTTGCTATTTGACTGAAAGGTCTTTTTGTTTGTTTTTTGGCACCCAATGTGGGGCCCAAGGTGTGAGCCAGGTCTTCTCATCCAACATCAGTGCCTAACAAATGGGCCCAAATGACCACAGATACTCCCCAAAGTCTTCTGGAAAGCCTTCTCAGAAGAGTGGAGGATGTTATAGCCACAAAGGGGGGGTAACGCCATATTAAAAGCCATGGGGGGGAGCACTGTGGCCAACTCCATTTTAAAGCAGTAGTAAACCACTAGCTTTTTTCTTTTTAAACCTGCAAAACAATGTCATAATGTGCTAGTATGCATCGCATACTAGCACATTATATGAAACTTACCCTAGAGCAAAGCCCTCTAGCAGTGCTAATGCACCGCTGAAGGTGCTTCCATCTTCACCTGGTCTTCCTTCCAGGTTTGGGGACTCTGGCTGTGTGAGTGGCCAGAGCCGCAATGATGTCACTCCCGTGCATGTGTGCGGGAGCCTCCATTTATGGCACAGGACTGTGAAGGAACAGCGCGGTATGCTGTTCCTTCAGAGCGGATGCGCTGGTGACGTCACCGGCTGCATGTACAGTAAATATCTCCTAAACGGTGCACGTTTAGAAGATATTTACTATACTTATAGGTAAAAATCATGCATGGGAGTTCACTCCCACTTTAATAGCCATGGGGGAGGGGGCATTTCCATATTAATGGCCATGGGGGGGGGGGAGTGCCATATTAATGGCCATGGGAGGAGGGGCAGCTCCATATTAATGGCCATGGGAGGAGGGGCAACTCCATATTAATGTCCAGGGGAGGAGGGGGAAACTCAGTATTTAATGGCCAGGGGAGGAGGGCAACTCCATATTAATGGCTATGGGAGTAGGGGCAGCTCCAAATTAATGGCTATGGGATTAGGGGCAGCTCCATATTAATGGTCAGGGGATGAGGGGGCAACTTCATATTAATGGCCAGAGGAGGCGGGGGGCAACTCCATATTAATGGCCAGAGGAGGCGGGGGGCAACTCCATATTAATGGCCAGAGGAGGCGGGGGGCAACTCCATAGTAATGGTCAGAGGAGGGGAGGGTAACTCCATATTAAGGGACTGGGGAGGAGGGAGCAACTCCATATTAATGGCCAGGGGAGGAGGGAGCAACTCCATATTAATGGCCAGGTGAGGAGGGGGAAACTTTATATTAATGGCCAGGGGAGGAGGGGGCAACTTCATATTAATGGCCAGGGGAGGAGGGGGCAACTTCATATTAATGGCCTGGGGAGGAGGGGGCAACTTCATATTAATGGCCTGAGGAGGAGGGGGCAACTTCATACTAATGGCCAGAGGAGGCGGGGAGCAACTCCATATTAATGACCAGGTGAGGAGGGGGCAACTTTATATTAATGGCCAGAGGAGGCGGGGGGCAACTCCATATTAATGGCCTGGGGAGGAGGGGGCAACTCCATATTAATGGTCAGGGGAGGAGGGGGCAACTCCATATTAATGGCCAGGTGAGGAGGGGGCAACTCCATATTAATGGCCAGGGGAGGAGGGGGCAACTCCATATTAATGTCCAGAGGAGGCGGGGGGCAACTCCATATTAATGTCCAGAGGAGGCGGGGGGCAACTACATATTAATGGCCAGAGGAGGCGGGGGGCAACTCCATATTAATGGCCTGGGGAGGAGGGGGCAACTCCATATTAATGGTCAGGGGAGGAGGGGGCAACTCCATGTTTATGTCCAGGGGAGGAGGGGGCAACTCCATGTTTATGTCCAGGGGAGGAGGGGGCAACTCCATGTTTATGTCCAGGGGAGGAGGGGGCAACTCCATGTTTATGTCCAGGGGAGGAGGGGGCAACTCCATATTAATGGCCTGGGGAGGAGGGGGCAACTCCATATTAATGGCCTGGGGAGGAGGGGGCAACTCCATTTTAATGGCCTGGGGAGAAGGGGGCACTTTCAAATTAATGGCTATAGGGGGGGGCGTGTTAACTCCATATTAATGGCCATTAGGGAAGGGGGCAACTCTATTTTATTGGTCATGGGGTGGAGGGGCAACTCTATTTTATTGGTCATGGGGTGGAGGGGCAACTCCATATTAATGGCCATGGTTTTGGAATGGGATGTCCAACAAGCTAATAGAGGTGTTGATGGTCAGGTTGTGAAGAACTGAACCCTAGTTTGTGGTGTTTTTTTTTTTTTTTTTTTTACCAATTTTAATTCTCATCCTCCATAACTTCTTGTGTGTCTTTTCAGAGCCACAGAGACGGAAACGTAGAAGGCGGATGTACTCCCAGATCATGCACCACCTCCGAGAGAATCACAAGATATGGAAGAAGACCATCGAGGAAGAGGAGAAGGCCAAAGCAGACAACAGCAAAGCGCCCGGCGAAGGATCCTCGCTACCTCCGTCAGATGAAATCCAGGTCATCGAAGAAGCAGACGAGGAGGAAGAAAGACAATCGGGAGAGGAGAGGAGATGCTGAAATTTTCTCAGAGTGCGTCGGGACGGTGCGGCCAACGTGTGCCCACCGCGAGGCGTTTCACGTACTGTAAAGTTGCAAGGAAATAAAAAAAAAAAAAAAAAAAAAAAAAAGGCCTTATTACTGTGAGCGGACCCTGGCTGCCCCGGCCACTCTATGCACTTTCGTAATGTGGATATACAAACATTTATATATAATGACGTTTATTGTACGAGTCGATGCAAAATCCTTTGTGCCCTACCTGGTATCTCAGTACCGAATCTGATGCTGCCTTGCTGAATACAAAGCTTTTTTTTTCTCCTTAAGGTACTTCGTTACAATCATAAAAAAAAAATGCGACTCTTCTTACCAAAGCAGCCACAGAAGTTTTTTTTTTTGTTTTTTGTTTTTTCCCCTTTGATGGAACCGTCACCAATTTTTTTTTTTAATTATGGAAAACTGTGCCTGAAAAATACTGTGCGGAATGGGTCTTTCTGGTTTTTGTTTTTTTCATTTTTAAATTATCGCCGTCTCATTTGGTTCCATCCGTTTTGATAGACTTGGACGGAAAAACGAAAAAAAAAATCTAATTTTTAGGATCGGAAAGAAGAAAAAAAAAAAAAAACCCAGATGCGTCGTTTTCTGATGCTTTTAAATGTGTTGTGTATAATCCGCTTGTGTTTTACTTTATTTTAAGGAATATTTTTTGTTTTCAGGTATTGAAGTCCCAGGACCAGCTGGTAATGGTCACCTTCAGCTGGACTTGTTCCGTAATATTGTCGATGTTTTGCAGCTTCGCCAACCCAATTCTTCAGTTCTAATGAGTGTCAGAAAGATACCCCAACATCTTCATCCAATCACCATGGAAGGTGTCAAGGCAGATGTTGATTGTCCAATATGAGGAAAAAGGAAAAATAGTGCCGGACGCGTAGGGTTAGCTCACTGGTCTATCTTAAAGTATAGATGTTAATGTAAATCAGGGGTCTCCAAACTTTCTAAACAACTTTTCTGTCCAGTTTTTTGTCCTTCATATTTTAGGGGGGACAAACTGTGGCCATTGGGAGTAGAACATTTTCCAGCATTAGGTTGGAGTAAACAATGCCCCATCTTTGGTGTCAGAGGAATTGTGCCCCATCATTTGTGTCACTGGGAGGAATTATGCCCCATAGTTGGTGTCATTGGGCCCCACTGTTGGTGTCAGCCGTAGGGACTGTGCCCCATCGTTGGTGTCATTGATAGGAATTGTGCCCCATCATTGGTGTC
This sequence comes from Lithobates clamitans, assembly GCA_037952925.1. Lineage (NCBI taxonomy): Eukaryota > Metazoa > Chordata > Amphibia > Anura > Ranidae > Lithobates > Lithobates clamitans. The sequence goes on from JBBGZY010002156.1 coordinate 69,217, forward strand.
ATTGGGCCCCATTGTTGGTGTCAATGGAAGGAACTGTGGCTTATTATTCATGTCATTAGTAGGAAGGATGCCCTATCATTGGGAGGAACTGTGCCCCATCATTGGTGATATTGGTAGGAATTGTGCCCTTTCGTTGATGTCAGTGGGAGTAATTGTGCCCCATCATTGGTGTCATTGGGCTCCATTGTTGGTGTCAGTGAGAGGAACTGTGGCTTATTATTTATGTCATTAGTAGGAAGGATGCCCTATCATTGGGAGAAATTGTGCCCCATCATTGGTGATATTGGTAGGAATTGTGCCCTTTCGTTGATGTCAATGGGAGGAATTGTGCCCCATCATTGGTGTCATTGGGCTCCATTGTTAGTGTCAATGGAAGGAACTGTGGCTTATTATTCATGTCATTAGTAGGAAGGATGCCTATCATTGGGAGGAATTGTGCCCCATCATTGGTGTCATTGGGCTCCATTGTTGGTGTCAGTGAGAGAGGAACTGTGGCTTTATTATTCATGTCTATAGTACCAAGGATGCCCTATCATTGGGAGGAATTGTGCCCCATCATTGGTGTTACTGGGAGAAAATTGTGCCCCATCCTTGGGACCCATTGGTGTCAGTGGGAGGAACTATGCCTCATCTTTTATGTAACTGGTAGGAATTGTGCCTCATTTTTGCCACTGGGAGGAATTGTGCACCATCATTGGGTTTTATTTGGCCCCATCGTTGGTGTCATTGGGAAGAATTGTGCCCCATCATTGGTTTTATTGAGCCCCATCTTTGGTGTCATTGGGAGGAATGGTGCCCCTTAGTTGGTGTCAATGAATAAACTAGGGCCCTCGAGGGCCAGATAAAAGCAAGCAAGGGGACACATCCGGCACCTGGGCTGCGGTTTGGAGACCACCATCTTGTTCCTGGGCAATGGCAGCTTTTACCCCCCCCCCCCCCAGTGGATCTCCATGGTCTCCTTGGCTTGTAATGTAACACAAATGGAGATTGAAGTGCCACACCCCTGCTAAGAGGTCCACTTTATTCCAATAAAAGTCAGAGGGGCAATCTAAAAATAGTAGCCAATGCATTTCAGAGGCCCTAGAGATGCCCCCTGATGAAGGAAGCACCCTTGGACCCCCTTAACGTGTTGGCTACTTTTTGGATTATCGCCCTGACTTTTACTGAAATAAAGATGTATCTGGACCTCTTAATAGTGTTTTTTTTTTCTATCCCTGATAAAGGGGGTGCTCTTGGACCCCCAAAATGCATTGGCTACTTTTTTTGTTTGTTTCCTATAACTTTTATTGAAACAAATTTGTATCTGGACCTCTTAACAGATGTTAATTGTCCAAGAACAGGATGTGAAAGTTGTGGAAACCCCCCCCCCCCTTTTGGTCTAGTTACATCCTCTTATCCTTGGTGTCTGCATAGGTGTTAATCCTTCTAATCACATGGCTGAAGGTGTGAATTGCATAAATGTCAGGGCCGGGGAGATGTTGGAACGGCATTATATGGAGCAGATGGGCGGCAGCCATCATTCCATCTGTCTTTCACATACAATGCCATTTTAATATCTCTACCCTGGTGATATGACAAAAATTCACACTTCAGAAGGCCCTGAAATGCGTTGGCTACTTTTTGGATTGTCCCCCTGGCTTTTATTGCAATAAAGTTGTGTCTGGACCTCTTAGCAGAGTCGATTGTCTAACAGCAGGATGGGAGGTGTGACAGTTGTAAAACCAGTGGCGGCTGGTGAAATTTTTTTTTTTGGTGGGGGGGGCGCCGGCGGCAATCAGTATGCCACGACACCCCCCCCCCCTCGTTATTTGGTTGGTCGGACAGCCAGTCACACTTACCCCATCGCGGCTTCCCATGCTCGGCGGTGACCTCCCGTACCCCTGCTCTCCAAGGGTCTGCACGGCGGTGGCGACGGCTTCCATTTCCTCCCTCCTTCTCGGCGGCCGATCAGAAAACGGGTCTCACACCTGCTTCTGATTGTCCGGATCGGGGATCAGTGTTACAATAGCGAATATTTATTGGCTGTTGTAACACCTGGGTGGGTTCATAGCGCAATGCTCTGCGCCACAAGCCGCCCTATTTTGAAACCTATTGGAGCCTATGGCTCTAATCAGGTGCTTCAAAAAAACACTCCCGCCGCTGTAATTTAGGCGCCTGGCGTCCAAAAAGGGTCCGGGTGCCTGAATAGGGGATGGATAGATTTATGCTATGCTATACATGCATCTATCCATTATTCATATGGGGGGGGGGGGGTGGCACCCCTAATGGACAGGCCACCACTGTGTAAGACCCCCCCCCCCCTTTGGTTTAATGCATCATCCCATCCTTGGTGTCAGAAAGTCTGCGTAGGTGGTAATCCTAATCATATGGCTGAAGGTGAGAATTGTAAAAAATGCCGGGGGCAGGTGGCGCCCCTCAACACATGGGGGTTGATTTACTAAAACTGGACAGTGCAAAATCTGGTGCAGCTCTGCATAGCAACCAATCGGCTTCCAGGTATCTTGTTTAATCGAACAAGCTGAAGGTAGAAACTGATTGGCTCCCATGCAGAGCTGCACCATATTTTGCAATCTCCAGTTTTAGTAAATCTCCCCCCCATTTGTCTTTCACATATAATGCCGTTTTCACATCTTGACCGCGATGTGTCAAAAATTCACACTTCAGCCATTTGACTAGAAGGATTGACACCTGTGCAGACAGAGACGCCAAGGATCGGGGGGGGGGGGGGGGGGGGTCCACCACTTTCAAACCTCCCATCCCGTTCTTGGACATTCTGCCTTGACGCATTCCATGGTGATTGGATGAAGGTACCTGCTGTGTAGTAGAGCTGCACGATTCCGGCCGAAATGAGAATCACGATTTTTTTGCTTAGAATAAAAAGATCACGATTCTCGCGATATAAAATCTTTCACATCATACAAAAAAAAAAAAAAAATGGGCTAACTTTTTTTTTTAATTCATTAAAGTAATTAAAAAAAAAAAAAAATTGCATTTGAAAGACCACTGCGCAAATACAGTGTGACATAAAATATTGCAACAACCACCATTTTATTCTCTAGGGTGTCTAATAAAAAATATATATATAATGTTTGGGGGTTCCAAGTAATTTTCTAGCAAAAAGAAAAAAAAATGTTTTTAACTTGAAACCAACAAATGTCAGGAAAAAGGTTTAGTGTTTAAGTGGTTAAACTTTTTTCACTTACACACAAAGTCTATTCCATTGACAAATTGTTACAATGTTTATACTTAAGTTCAACTGATAAAGAATGTTGTGATTCCTGGCACTGCCCGGTTTTTTCTCTTCCTTTCTTTTGAGGGCTTCAGAAGAGCAGAGAGAATTCTTTGCATAGAAAGAATTGTGAAACACTTTAGATCGAGATCGCGATAACGCTTCTTGGCGATTAATCACGATAACGCTTCTTGGCGATTAATCACGATAACGGTTCTTGGCGATTAATCACGATAACGCTTCTTGGCGATTAATCACGATAACGATTCTTGGCGATTAATCACGATAACGATTCTTGGCCATTAATCGTGCAGCTCTACTGTGTAGATATAATTATTGGGATATCCTCCGGGAACTGAAGAAGTGGCTTGTGGGGGGGGGGGGTGGTTGCGAATACGGCGCCACGTCCAGCTGAAGGCGACCACCTACTACTAGCTGTACCATGACCCGGGTACCTGAACCTTCACAGACATGATGGTTATACCAGTTTTATTTCTGTTTGTTTCCTTTTCAGTTGCCGTTCTGTGGTAGACCCTCAAAGAAAGAAAAGAAAAAAAAAAAAAAAGATATAAAAAAACAAAAAGAACAAAAAAAAAAAAGCTTAAATATTTCAGTAATGAAGGGATTTTATTTTTTTTAATTAGGCGATTATTATTATTATATATATATAAATATATATTATATATATTTTTCCACTCTTTTTCTCAGGATTGGTAGGTAAATGTGTAACATTTGTAACACCCGTGTGATACGATGTGTCAGCTCCTCAAACATTAACCGATAGTTTATAGCAGATTCTACATAATACGTATTATTATTATTACCCGTTTTATCTGATCCCCCCACTCCCATGTATTTCGGGTCGCCGCCTCCCTCTGGGGGAGGGGCCTGTCTATTCCTCACATGTAACGCTAACATTTCAGGTGCTGAGGGGTAAAAGATGAAACCCCCCCCCCCCCGGATGCAACTGACACCCCCCCTCCCCTTTTTCTCACACATGCAGACCGTATTGCTCATGAATGCAGTCCAGTGCGAAACGTGACGATGACTACTAGTTTTTCCGTACGCTGTATTCTCGTACCGCCGCGGTGCGCAGGAAGCCTTGTAGAGGTGCTGACAATCCTGTACCGGGTCCATCGGCCACTCTGACTACATACACTAAATACGACTGACAGTGAGGGGTTAATTCGCAGCAGGCGGGGCTTGTGTGTGTGTGCGGAGATGCAGCACTGGCGCTCTGATGTTTGTGCCCGACGGGTGATTTTTTTTTTTTACTAACAAAAATGGGGTCTGATTTTTATTTCCACCGCACCCAGCAAAAAATAGATAAAAACAGCCGTTGGTTGACATGTGCTTTACCTCAAAGTGTATTAAATTACCATTCAGTTAGTGCCATTGGCTGAAATTTGCACCTGAAAGTTGAAATCAGGCTTGCAGCAGAGATGTCTGCTTTGTAAGTTAACGGGGAGGTGCTTAGGAGAGCTTACATCAGTGATAGAGTTCTGCGTGGGCGTTACCATTGTGCTGGCATTCTTCAGTGACTCACAGAGCAGGCTGGAGGCGGGGGCAGTGACAGAGTTCTGTGTGGGCGTTACCATTGTGCTGGCATTCTTCAGTGACTCAGAGCAGGCTGGAGGTGAGGGCAGTGACAGAGTTCTGCGTGGGCGTTACCATTGTGCTGGCATTCTTCAGTGACTCAGAGCAGGCTGGAGGTGAGGGCAGTGATAGAGTTCTGCGTGGGTGTTACCATTGTGCTGGCATTCTTCAGTGACTCACAAAGCGGGCTGGAGGCGGGGCAGTGACAGAGCTCTGCATGGGCCTTACCACTGTGCTGGCATTCTTCAATGACTCACAAAGCGGGCTGGAGGCGGGGGCATTGACAGAGTTCTGCATGGGCATCACCATTGTGCTGGCATTCTTCAGTGACTCGGAGTGAACAGGAGGCGGGGCAGTGACACAGAGACTGCAAAGCTGGGTTGTGTACTTCGTTACACTATGGAGAATCCCTCCTGGGAGGGTGACCATAGCTTAGCGGGGAAGGGGGGCTCATGAGGATCTCCAAAGGTATTTGGGTTTCGTGTTCCACTGTTTGGCTGGAGCTGACTTTTAATATTACATTATCAATACATTCATCTGCCAATGAGGAGCCTCATAGCTTAGTGCTCCCTCTTGTGGCCAGTGTTGTGCAGTGCAAACCAGTGAGAAGCCACCAGAACTGAATATTTATCTGTTCTATTTATTTTTAAATAAATTGCCACCAAAAGAACTGGCGCTCTTATTGTAACCTACATTTTTTCTAGCTGTGTTCTAGGAACAGCTGCGGGCGGGGGAATCAGCCGGTGGGAGAGGGAGCTTGTCGATTTTCAGTTTTGCATCCACCATTGAACTCAAGTTAAATGTATTTTTTTATGGTGAGTCCTTTAAACATTCCAGTGGGTGACCATTGTACTGGCCCCCCCCCCCAGAGACAGTGCTAGTCCCAGGCCGGCATGTCGCTGTGGTTGCTCCAGCACTGGGTGGGTGAGCTAGCGGCTCCCCTGACAGGTCCCTTCAGTTGCTTCTCCTCATTTCCTGGTTTAAGGGGGACTTCTCATACCAGCACATAACTTTGCAGCCAGTAAGTGTCCCTCTTTTCAGGGCTCCAGTTGCACCTGTTCATCTGCAGTGTGACTTATCTAGCTGAGGGCACTCAGAGCCTTCCTTGGCATATAACTATTAGTATGACAGGTACCCTTTATATAGAAATGAATGGGCTGCACACTGATGTAAAACCAGCTTTAATATAACCAATAGAAGGCTCACAACATATAGTCTTGCCTATCCCCTGCCTGCTCCAAAGCTTCATGGATTAAGCCCTAAGGGGGAGAAACACGTTGAAGCAGGAGGTGGACAGAGGCTTCCTTCCCATATGAGTTTATTATGACAGGTGTCCTTTTAATAGGAATGAATGGACCGCACACTGATGTAAAACCAACTTCAATAAATAGAGGACTCGCAGCGTATAGTCTTGCCTATCCACTACCTGTTCCAACGTGTCATGGATTAAGCCCTAATGGGAAGAAACAAGTTGGAGCAGGCGGTGGACAGAGACTTCCTTGCCATCTGAGTTTATTATGACCGGTGTCCTTTGAATAGAAATGAATGGGCCACACACTGATGTAAAACCAACTTTAATAAATAGGAGGTTCACAACCTATAGTTTTGCCTATCCACTACCTGCTCCAACACATCATGGATTAAGCCCTAATGGGGAGAAACACGTTGGAGCAGGAGGTGGACAAGGGCTTCCTTGGTATATAACTTTTAGTATGGCAGGTGTCCTTTGAATAGAAATGAATGGACCGCACACTGATGTAAAACCAACTTTAATAAATAGGAGGTTCACAACCTATAGTCTTGCCTATCCGCTACCTGCTCCAACGCGCCATGGATTAAGCCCTAATGGGGAGAAACACGTTGGAGCAGGACGTGGACAGATGCTTCCTTTGTATATAACTTTTAGTATGGCAGGTGTCCTTTGAATAGAAATGAACGGGCCACCCACTAAAGCCATCACTGATGTAAAACCTACTTTAATATAATAGAGGACTCACAACGTATAGTCTTGCCTATCCTCCGCCTCCTCTAACCCCATGGATTGAGCCTTAGGCTAGATATAGACATGCATCCAAATCTCCCTTTACTCTGAAGCCTGATCCAAATTCGAATCGCACTTTAGAGACAACTGACAAGAGGTGAGGAAACGATGTGATGCCTCATCCCCGTGCGATTGCAGGGTTGTTTGTGGCGCTTTCCCATGTGCTAGATCGTGCAGCGTTTGGCAGACTTGCTTCCTGCCGATTGCTGCATGTTGGGTAAACTTTGCCGTGGGCGTAAAGCATTGTGACCGCAGGATGTAAACACACCCGTTCCTTGCCTATTGCGACTTAAAGAGGGGGAGGTAAAAATGCAGCTCAACAGTGCATTGGCCGCCCCCCACTTGCACATCAAAATGGAGCCTAAACAGGGAGGAATGCCCTGGACAGAGCTTTCCTTGGCATAAAACTTTTAGTATGACAGGTGCTCTTTCAATGGGCTGCACACTGATCCCATCACCGATGTAAAACCAGCTTTAACATTATAAATAGAGGACTCGCAATAGTCTTGCCTGTCCAATACATCATGGATTAAGCCCTATTGGGGAGAAACGTGTTGGAGCGGGAGGTCAGAGGAGACTGTATGTTGTGAATCCTTTATTAAAGCTGGTTTTACATCAGTGATGGCATCGGGGTGCGGCCCGGGCATTTCTATTTAAATAGCACCTGTCATACTAAAAGTTATATGCCAAGGAAGCCTCTGTCCAACACGTTTCTTCCTGTTTAGGCTTCATTTAGATGTACAGTTGAGGGGGGGGGGGGCTTCATTGGCATATGCCCAGTGCCAGATTACCAATAGGATCAGTTGCCCAATGAGCCAAGGTTTTGGCGCCCAGATTTGGCCAAACTGTGGAAGTCCAGCAGATTTTATGGCACTTTGTTGTTCTGGAGTGATATGTGCGAAGCTTGTTGTGGGGGAGGGGGAGGAGCGCCGCTCCGGGAATCTGTTTTCTGCAATGTTGGGATTTTGCACACAAAGAAAATAAAACTTTATCTTCACCGATCAGAAGACAATCTTCAATTCCTTCAGAGCGCAACTTCATCACATTCGTCCGAAATCACCCAAAAATACATTTGTAACTTTCCCCGCAATTTTCTATTATGTTATGTTGTATCAGAGCTTCATTCACAGAGATTCATTATACATTATATCAGAGCTTCATTCACAGAGATTCATTATACATTATATCAGAGCTTCATTCACAGAGATTCATTATAAATTGCATCAGAGCTTCATTCACAGATTCATTATACATTGTATCAGAGCTTTATTCACAGAGATTCATTATACATTATATCAGAGCTTCATTCACAGAGATTCATTATACATTGTATCACTCCTTCATTCACAGAGATTCGTTATACATTGTATCAACCCTTCATTCACAGAGATTCATTATACATTGTATCAATCCTCCATTCACAAAGATTCATTATACATTGTATCAATCATTCACAGAGATTCATTATACATTGTATCGGTCCTCCATTCACAGAGATTCATTATACATTGTATCAATCCTCCATTCACAGAGATTCATTATACATTGTATCACTCCTTCATTCACAGAGATTCATTATACATTGTATCAACCCTTCATTCACAGAGATTCATTATACATTGTATCAATCCTCCATTCACAGAGATTCATTATACATTGTATCAACCCTTCATTCACAGAGATTCATTATACATTGTATCAATCCTCCATTCACAGAGATTCATTATACATTGTATCGGTCCTCCATTCACAGAGATTCATTATACATTGTATCAATCCTTCATTCACAGAGATTCATTATACATTGTATCAGTCCTTCATTCACAGAGATTCATTATACATTGTATCGGTCCTTCATTCACAGAGATTCATTATACATTGTATCAGTCCTCCATTCACAGAGATTCATTATACATTGTATCGGTCCTTCATTCACAGAGATTCATTATACATTGTATCAATCATTCACAGAGATTCATTATACATTGTATCTGTCCTCCATTCACAGAGATTCATGATACATTGTATCAATCCTCCATTCACAGAGATTCATTATACATTGTATCAATTCTTCATTCACAGAGATTCATGATACATTGTATCAATCCTCCATTCACAGAGATTCATTATACATTGTATCAATCATTCACAGAGATTCATTATACATTGTATCAGTCCTTCATTCATAGAGATTCATTATACATTGTATCAGTCCTTCATTCACAGAGATTCATTATACATTGTATCAGTCCTCCATTCACAGAGATTCATTATACATTGTATCGGTCCTTCATTCATAGAGATTCATTATACATTGTATCAGTCCTTCATTCACAGAGATTCATTATACATTGTATCAGTCCTTCATTCACAGAGATTCATTATACATTGTATCAGTCCTCCATTCACAGAGATTCATTATACATTGTATCAGTCCTTCATTCATAGAGATTCATTATAAATTGTATCAGTCCTCCATTCACAGAGATTCATTATACATTGTATCGGTCCTTCATTCACAGAGATTCATTATACATTGTATTGGCCTTTTATTCACAGAGATTCGTTATACATTGTATCAGTCCTCCATTCACAGAGATTCATTATACATTGTATCGGTCCTCCATTCACAGAGATTCATTATACATTGTATCTGTCCTCCATTCACAGAGATTCATTATACATTGTATCAGTCCTTCATTCACAGAGATTCATTATACATTGTATCAGTCCTCCATTCACAGAGATTCATTATACATTGTATCGGTCCTCCATTCACAGAGATTCATTATACATTGTATCAACCCTTCATTCACAGAGATTCATTATACATTGTATCTGTCCTCCATTCACAGAGATTCATTATACATTGTATCGGTCCTCCATTCACAGAGATTCATTATACATTGTATCGGTCCTTCATTCACAGAGATTCATTATACATTGTATCTGTCCTCCATTCACAGAGATTCATTATACATTGTATCGGTCCTCCATTCACAGAGATTCAGTTTTATTAGTTGGGTTCATAAATATAAAAATATTTATTTCTTCAATAATGCGACAAACATTAGGAATGATGGAATGACTTCCTCTCATATCACATGGAATAGAACCCGGAGTCCCCAAACTGCTTCCTGTGGGCCCGATGCCGCCTTCTGCAAGATGTGATCAAGAAGCAAGATTTTGACTCTGATGTAAAGGGGAACTCTGATTGGGACTCCAAGGTAAGTAGAGACTCTGATAAGAGGTGTGGCTGACTTTTATGGGGACTCCAATGTAAGAACAGAAACTGATAAGGAAACCAATGTGAGGAGAGACTCTGATGAGGGTTCTAATGTGAAGAGAGACTCTGATGAGGGTTCTAATGTGAGGAGAGACTCTGATGAGGGTTCCAATGTGAGGAGAGACTCTGATGAGGGTTCCAATGTGAGGAGAGACTCTGATGGGGGTTCCAATGTGAGGAGAGACTCTGATGAGGGTTCCAATGTGAGGAGAGACTCTGATGAGGGTTCTAATGTGAGGAGAGACTCTGATGAGGGTTCCAATGTGAGGAGAGACTCTGATGGGGATTCCAATGTGAGGAGAGACTCTGATGAGGGTTCCAATGTGAGGAGAGACTCTGATGAGGGTTCCAATGTGAGGAGAGACTCTGATGAGGGTTCCAATGTGAGGAGAGACTCTGATGGGGGTTCCAATGTGAGGAGAGACTCTGATGAGGGTTCCAATGTGAGGAGAGACTCTGATGAGGGTTCTAATGTGAGGAGAGACTCTGATGAGGGTTCCAATGTGAGGAGAGACTCTGATGGGGATTCCAATGTGAGGAGAGACTCTGATGAGGGTTCCAATGTGAGGAGAGACTCTGATGAGGGTTCCAATGTGAGGAGAGACTCTGATGAGGGTTCCAATGTGAGGAGAGACTCTGATGGGGGTTCCAATGTGAGGAGAGACTCTGATGAGGGTTCTAATGTGAGGAGAGACTCTGATGAGGGTTCCAATGTGAGGAGAGACTCTGATGGGGGTTCCAATGTGAGGAGAGACTCTGATGAGGGTTCCAATGTGAGGAGAGACTCTGATGGGGGTTCTAATGTGAGGAGAGACTCTGATGAGGGTTCTAATGTGAGGAGAGACACTGATGAGGGTTCCAATGTGAGGAGAGACTCTGATGGGGGTTCCAATGTGAGGAGAGACTCTGATGAGGGTTCCAATGTGAGGAGAGACTCTGATGGGGGTTCCAATGTGAGGAGAGACTCTGATGAGGGTTCCAATGTGAGGAGAGACTCTGATGAGGGTTCTAATGTGAGGAGAGACTCTGATGAGGGTTCCAATGTGAGGAGAGACTCTGATGAGGGTTCCAATGTGAGGAGAGACTCTGATGGGGGTTCCAATGTGAGGAGAGACTCTGATGGTGGTTCCAATGTGAGGAGAGACTCTGATGAGGGTTCCAATGTGAGGAGAGACTCTGATGGGGGTTCCAATGTGAGGAGAGACTCTGATGAGGGTTCTAATGTGAGGAGAGACTCTGATGAGGGTTCCAATGTGAGGAGAGACTCTGATGGGGGTTCCAATGTGAGGAGAGACTCTGATGGGGGTTCCAATGTGAGGAGAGACTCTGATGGGGGTTCTAATGTGAGGAGAGACTCTGATGGGGGTTCTAATGTGAGGAGAGACTCTGATGAGGGTTCTAATGTGAGGAGAGACTCTGATGAGGGTTCTAATGTGAGGAGAGACTCTGATGAGGGTTCTAATGTGAGGAGAGACTCTGATGAGGGTTCTAATGTGAGGAGAGACTCTGATGGGGGTTCCAATGTGAGGAGAGACTCTGATGAGGGTTCTAATGTGAGAAGAGACTCTGATGAGGGTTCTAATGTGAGGAGAGACTCTGATGAGGGTTCTAATGTGAGGAGAGACTCTGATGAGGGTTCTAATGTGAGGAGAGACTCTGATGGGGGTTCTAATGTGAGGAGAGACTCTTTTCTGGCTCTTTTTGTGCTAGAAAATTACATGGAACCCCCAAACATGATACATAGAGGTCCATCTCCTAAAATTAGAATATCAACAAAAAGTAAATTTATTTCAGTAATTAAAAAAGTGAAACTCCTATATTTTATATAGATGTGTTACACACAGAGTGAGATAGATTATATATATATATATATGCCTGAAATATATCACTCTGTGTGTAACACATCTATATATATATATATATATATATATATATATATATATATATATATATATATATAGTGGGGGATGGGGGTGTATATAGAGGGGGGGTGGGGTATGTATATATATATATATATATATATATATATATGTGTTACACACAGAGTGATAGATTTCAGGCATTTCTTTCTTCTAATTTTGATGATTATGGATTACAGGGAGTGACACCCCAAAATTCTGTATCTCAGAAAATTAGAATATTATAAAAGACCAATAAAAAAAAGGATTATTGATCCTGTAGACATCATATCATACACGACACACCATACACGTCACCCTGAGCTCCTGAACACGTCACACCGTACACGTCACCCTGAGCTCCTGTACACGTCACACCGTACACGTCACCCTGAGCTCCTGTACACGTCATACCGTACACGTCATACCATATACGTCACCCTGAGCTCCTGTACACGTCATACCATATACGTCACCCTGAGCTCCTGTATACGTCATACCGTACACGTCACCCTGAGCTCCTGTACACGTCATACCGTACACGTCACCCTGAGCTCCTGTACACGTCACACCGTACACGTCACCCTGAGCTCCTGTACACGTCACACCGTACACGTCACCCTGAGCTCCTGTACACGTCACACCGTACACGTCACCCTGAGCTCCTGTACACATCATACCGTACACGTCACCCTGAGCTCCTGTACACGTCATACCGTATACGTCACCCTGAGCTCCTGTACACGTCATACCGTACACGTCACCCTGAGCTCCTGTACACGTCACCCCGTACATGCTCACATTTGTTGGATTTGACACCACTGAGAAAAAAAACAGATTTCTGCTGAGCAAAAATATTTATTTTGTTGTTATAAAATCTGAACAGAATATAATAATAATGAGAATGTCTATAAATAGGAGTATAGTACACGGCTGGAGTACATATAATATACAGACAATACAACACAGGAAGATTTATAGAGCAGTGAATGAGACTTTCACCCAACACTCTCTGATGGTGAATCCATCTCAGATGTCATATAACATACACGGCCCTGAAAGATTCCCCCGCAGTGAATGTTGGGTGAAGGTCAGATCCTCCGCTTTATAAATATACCCCGAAGTGTTCTGGAAGTGTTATATATAAAACAAAATAAAAGCCACTTAAAAGCACAGAGTGCACCATCTCCACTCTGATTGGATGAGATAGAAGTCAATATGGGGCGATATTCTTTTTTGTAAAAGGTGTAAATCCAAACCTGGTTATAAGCAGACGTGACCCCCACACTGCAGGGAGTGTGGAGGAGGGGCTCGGCACTGCAGGGAGTGTGGGGGAGGGGCTCGGCACTGCAGCAAATGTGGGGGGAGGGGCTTGGCATTAATTGGAGTACGAGGGGGAGGGGGGGCCCTGAAGGGAGTATGGGCAAAGCAGGTCCACACTGCAGGGAGGACGGATGAAGGGCTCAGAACTGCAGGGAGAGTAGGGGAGGGACTAAGCACTGCAAGGAGTGTAGGGGAGGGACTAAGCACTGCAGGGAGTGTAGGGGAGGGACTAAGCACTGCAGGGAGTGTAGGGGAGGGACTAAGCACTGCAAGGAGTGTAGGGGAGGGACTAAGCACTGCAGGGAGTGTAGGGGAGGGACTAAGCACTGCAGGGAGTGTAGGGGAGGGACTAAGCATTGCAGGGAGTGTAGGGGAGGGACTAAGCACTGCAGAGAGTGTAGGGGAGGGACTAAGCACTGCAGGGAGTGTAGGGGAGGGACTAAGCACTGCAGGGAGTGTAGGGGAGGGACTAAGCACTGCAGGGAGTGTAGGGGAGGGACTAAGCACTGCAGGGAATGTAGGGGAGGGACTAAGCACTGCAGGGAGTGTAGGGGAGGCACTAAGCACTGCAGGGAATGTAGGGGAGGGACTAAGCACTGCAGGGAGTGTAGGGGAGGGACTAAGCACTGCAGGGAATGTAGGGGAGGGACTAAGCACTGCAGGGAGTGTAGGGGAGGGACTAAGTACTGCAGGGAGTGTGGAGGAAAGACTCTGCACTGAAAGGAGTATGTGGGAGGGGCTTGGCTCTAAACAGAGTATGAGGGAGGAGCCTGGACCTGAAGGGAGTATGGGTTAAGCAGATCCACACTGCAGGGGGTGTAGGGGACACACTTGGGTTTGCAGAAAGTGCAGGGGAAGGATTAGACACTGCAGGGAGAGTGGGGGCGGTGCTCAGCCCAGCATGGAGTGTGGGGGAGGGGCTCAGCACTGCAGTGAGTGTGGGGAAGCAGGTTCACACTACAAGGAGTACGGGGGAGGGATTCGGCACTGAAGAAAGTAGGGGGAAGGGGCTCACCATTGCAGGGAGAATGGGGACCACACTGCGGGGGGGGGGGTTGGGAACTGCATTGCAGGGAGAGTGTGGGGAAGGGACTCTACTATGCAGGGAGTATAAGGGAAGGGGCTGCACATTGTTAGCAGTGACTACATTTGGGGTTTTTCCTTTACCTTTGCACACAGTGATCTAGCATTCAGCACCCCGACCATGTCCCAGTAATAATACATCACCCCCACCATGTCCCAGTAATAATACATCACCCCCACCATGTCCCAGTAATAATACATCACCCCCACCATGTCCCAGTATTAATACAATCACCCCGACTATATCCTACAAAGTGTATGGTAGCGTCACCCACCGCTCTCAGTCAAGGTTTTACATCAGGAGCCGACAGGCCAAGATCCTAATCATGTGACCAATGTGAGAGCCAATCAAAGCCCACTTAATAAAACAGCCATAAAGTGGCATTAAAGGGTTAACATCTCTTATTTATCACATAGTGAGGCCAGAATCAGGAGCTAAAGGGTCCCATGGAACTGGTCCACTAGACGATGGTCCTAAAGGCTGACATTGCAGGGGGCGTGGCTAACAGCATTCCCACAAGCCTGTAGTCTGCCAGGCAGTACCTGACCACACCTGGTCCCGCCCACTGCTTTCTGGATTGACAGTGAGAGACAGAATAACAACAAAAATATCCAGAAAAACGCATTTCAAAAAAGTTATAAATTGATTTGCATTTTAATAAATAAAAAAAAGGAACTGACCCCCTATCAATCACCAAGATTTCTGGCTCCCAGGTTTCTTCTCTACAGGTAATGAGCTGAGATTAGGAGAACTCTTCTCTTTCTCTCTTAAACAGAGTGCTCCTAATCTCAGCTTATTACCTGTATAGAAGACACCTGTCCACAGAAGCAATCAATCAGATTCCAATCTCTCCACCATGGCCAAGACCAAAGATCTGTCCAAGGATGTCGGGGAGAAGATTGTAGACCTACACAAGGCTGGAATGGGCTACAAGACCATCGCCAAGCAGCTTGGTGAGAGGGTGACAACAGTTGGTGCGATTATTCGCAAATGGAAGAAACACAAAATAACGGTCAATCTCCTTCGGTCTGGGGCTCCATACAAGATCTCACCTCGTGGAGGTTCAATGATCATGAGAACGGTGAGGAATCAGCCCAGAACTACACGGGAGAATCTTGTCAATGATCTCAGCTGGGACCATAGTCACCAAGAAAACAATCGGTAACACACTACACCATGAAGGACTGAAATCCTGCAGCCCCCGCAAGGTCCCCCTGATCAGGAAATCACATGTACAGGACCGTCTGAAGATTACTTATGAACATCTGAATGATTTAGAGGAGAACTGGGGGAAAGTGTTGTGGTCAGAGGAGACCAAAATCAAGCCCTTTGGCATCAACTAAACTCACCGTGAGGAATGCTGCCTATGACCCCAAGAACATCATCCCCCACCGTCATACATGGAGGTCCTATGACCCCAAGAACACCATCCCCCACCGTCATACATGGAGGTCCTATGACCCCAAGAACACCATCCCCCACCGTCATACATGGAGGTCCTATGACCCCAAGAACACCATCCCCCACCTTCATACATGGAGGTCCTATGACCCCAAGAACACCATCCCCCACCATCATACATGGAGGTCCTATGACCCCAAGAACACCATCCCCCACCGTCATACATGGAGGTCCTATGACCCCAAGAACACCATCCCCCACCGTCATACATGGAGGTCCTATGACCCCAAGAACACCATCCCCCACCGTCATACATGGAGGTCCTATGACCCCAAGAACACCATCCCCCACAGTCATACATGGAGGTCCTATGACCCCAAGAACACCATCCCCCACTGTCATACATGGAGGTGGAAATGTTATGCTTTGGGGGTGTTTTTCTGCTAAGGGGACAGGACAACTTCACTGCATCAAAGGGACGATGGACGGGGCCATGTACCATCAAATCTTGGGTGAGAACCTCCTTCTCTCAGCCAGAGCATTGAAAATGGGTGGTGGATGGGTCTTCCAGCATGACAATGACCCAAAACACACGGCCAAGGCAACAAAGGAGTGGCTCAAGAAGCAGCACATTAAGATCCTGGAGTGGCCTAGCTAGTCTCCAGACCTTAATCCCATAGAAAATATGTGGAGGGAGCTGAAGGTTTGACCTACCAAACGTCAGCCTGGAAACCTTAATGACTTGGAGAGGATCTGCAAAGAGGACGAAAACCCTCCTGAGATGTGTGCAAACCTGGAGGCCAACTCCAAGAAACGTCTGACCTCTGTGATCGCTAACAAGGGTTTCTCTACCACCTACTAAGTCATGTTTTGCGAAGGGTTCAAATACTTATTTCACTCATTAAAATGCAAATCAATTTATAACTTTTTTGAAATGTGTTTTTCTGGATATTTTTGTTGTTATTCCGTCTCTCACTGTTATAATAAACCAACCAATAAAATTATAGACTGATCGTTTCTTTGTCAGTGGGGCAAACTAATAAAATCAGCAGCCGATCAAATACTTTTTTCCCCTCACTGTATCATATGATATATAACTGTCTATTATCAGGACTGAACAGGCCTCTATGTGGTCCTTACAGCCCGACATGTCCGCCCTGACAGGGAGAGAATACAAGTAAATAGTCCCACACCAAGTAATCCCCGAGAGCGAGGTCCCTGGCTCTGCTTTCCAATGTCATCACTTCCAGATGTAGGATAATATACTGGCCGGTTTCCTGCTGACCTCGGAGGTTTCACAGAAATATATCAGGAGGCTCCAATATGGCTGCCGGCGGTCAGGTATCGAAGATAAGGCGCCATTCTTCGTTACCTCGTCTCCTATCCCAGCCCGATCAGCCGCCCATTGAGTCACACCTCTAACGCTTCTCAGCACAGATCAGGTATGGATACGGCTGCAGGGTCATCCCGAGCTTTGGTTTCAGATTCGGCACTGTGCCGTGCGGAAAATGGAGGTGGAAGCGCCGAAGAAGGGTCGTGAAGAACAGGAAAAGCTCCATCCTGGCAAGTTGTTCACCCAGACAGTGGCGGCGGCCTGTAAATAAAAAAAATATCATTAAACAAATCAAAAACATTTTATTTTATTTTTTTTAAAGATAAGAACCTCCTACAATCACGGAAATGATTAATTAACACCCTTGTCTGTTCTCCGTGCCATGGAGGGGTAAAATGCTCTGCAGCACCCAACACCATCATAAACTATGGAAGCTTTCACCTGCAATGCCTTTACATTAATGTAGAGGGCGCTGCACTGTGGGGCACTGGTGGATACAAATGAACAGACCTGACGCCATCATAAACTATGGAAGCTTTCACCTGCAATGCCTTCACATAAATGTAGGGGGCGCTGCATTGTGGGGCACTTGTTGGATACAAATTAGTTGCAGGGCCCCGCTGCACGCAGAATTACCCCCCGCCTGTTGGGACTATAGGACTGTACAGGAATATTGTGGTCCTTGATGGGTGTCCATTGGTCAGAACTTTGATAAGGTGACAGGTTCTCTTTATCATGACCCAGCTTTGATGAATGACAGATACAGCTACATCAAGAGAAGCAGATTTGCTGTTCTATTTGAACGGTTACCGGGCCTCTCTTTTTATTTATTATGATCGGGACTAGAGAAGAAATCTGATACATTGTATACAAACATTTTGTATCTTTTATCTGCTTTGTTTGAAAATAAATAATATATACAATCAGAATTGAATAGCTCGGAATGAAATTCAGGCCGTTGACACATGGCGGTTTGGAATCACCGGTGGAATCGCCGCAATTCCAAATCATGTGGCAATCGCTGCAAAATGCGGGGCGTGCATTTGGGTGGCAATTTTGCTGCGATTGTCACGCTGCAATGGCAGCAAAAATTGCACAAAGCTTGTCGCCCAAAAAAGGGGCAGGAGCCTCCTCTGGGTGACAAACGTGCATAGGGCAACCTATAGAAGCGAATTGGCTTATCATAGGCGTGACGCGTGGAAACGCGTGGAAATCGTGCCTAGGAATCCGAGGTCCCGCGTGAAAATCGTGCGTAGGAATGCGAGTTCCCGCGTGAAAATCATGCATAGGAATGAGAGTTCCCGCTATGTGAAGTGTGAATGGGGCACACAAAAACATATTGCGCTTTTAAACGCACTTTTAAGGCGTTTTTTGGTGCGCTTTCTGGTTTCCTGACTCCCAGCATGCCACCTAAAGACATGAATGAGCGAGTTTGGGGTGGAGGAACTTAACTGGTCTGCACAGAGTCCTGACCTTAACCCGATAGAACACATTTGGGGTGAATTAGAGCGGAGACTGCGAGCCAGGCCTTCTCATCCAACATCAGTGCCTGACCTCACAAATGCTCTTCTGGAAGAATGGTCAAACATTCCCATAGACACCCTCCTAAACCTTGTGGACGGCCTTCCCAGAAGAGGTGAAGCTGTTATAGCTGCAAAGGGCGGAGCCAACTCAATATTGAACCCTACGGCAGGCGTCCCAATACTTTTGGTAATATAATGCATCTGAAAATATGACAAGACACATGAAGAAAACAACCTACATCACCTACAACCATTATTGTATTAATATTGCATTTGTTTTGGAGCCCTGAAGAAGGGGGACATATCTGAACCCCCAAAACTCATTGAAGGTTTTACATTGTCTTGTTGTGGGAGAACATCAATAATAAAAGACTTTGAACACTAGGATAAAAGATGTCTATGGAAACAATTGAATGGGGACAATCTAGATTCTTATAAAGACCAGTTGGCTGCCATGACTGGTTCTCTTTAGGTCTCACCCAGAGAGAAGGGGACGAAGGCCTCTTTCTTGATGAACTGGCCACTGCTGTCCAGGAACCTCTCTGGGTAGAAGATCTCCGGATTGGTCCAATACTTCTGGTCAAAGTGCACAGAGTAGAGGTTGGTGATGACGGTGGTACCCTCGGGGATGGAGTACCCTCTGACCACAGTGTCTCTAGATGTAGCATGGAAAATCCCCAGCGGGGCGATGTTACAGAATCGCAGGATCTCGTGGAGGACGGCCTCGGTGTATGGCATAGCGGGACGATCTTCTAAGGTCGGGATACGGTTTGGTCCAACTACGGAATCAATCTCTTTCTGGACCTGACCTAAAAAGAGTGAAGAATAAACTCAGTATATAAGGCACAGCGGGTGTACAGACCCAGGAACTCAGCACAGGGATGGTGGGAACCCCTCATAATGGGCACAGCGGGTGTACAGACCCGGGAACTCAGCACAGGGATGGTGGGAACCCCTCATAATGGGCACAGCGGGTGTACAGACCCGCAAACTCAGCACAGGGATGGTGGGAACCCCTCATAATGGGCACAGCGGGTGTACAGACCCGGGAACTCAGCACAGGGATGGTGGGAACCCCTCATAATGGGCACAGCAGGTGTACAGACCCGGGAACTCAGCACAGGGATGGTGGGAACCCCTCACAATGGGCACAGCAGGTGTACAGACCCGGGAACTCAGCACAGGGATGGTGAGAACCCCTCATAATGGGCACAGCGGGTGTACAAACCCGGGAACTCAGCACAGGGATGGTGGGAACCCCTCATAATGGGCACAGCGGGTGTACAGACCCGGGAACTCAGCACAGGGATGGTGGAACCCCTCATAATGGGCACAGCGGGTGTACAGACCCGGGAACTCAGCACAGGGATGGTGGGAACCCCTCATAATGGGCACAGCGGGTGTACAGACCCGGGAACTCAGCACAGGGATGGTGGGAACCCCTCATAATGGGCACAACGGGCGTACAGACCTGGGAACTCAGCACAGGGATGGTGGGAACCCCTCACAACGGGCACAGCAGGTGTACAGACCCAGGAAACCCTGTAAGAAGGCATTAGACGCCCACCTTGAATGTTGGGGTAGAGCGCCATGAAGACGATGGCCCAGCGTAGGACGTTGGTCGTGGTCTCGGTCCCAGCAATGATCAGCTCTCCAACTGAGAATATCAGGTTCTCTGTGGACAATGTGCTGTTCGGATCTGCGGCATACTTCTCCATTTCATCCAGATATGCATCTATGAAATGCCGTGGTGAATGTGGCTTGCGGTTTTCCGAAAAGCGCTCGATTAAACGCAGCAAGAAGTCATAGACCTCATCAGCGTTTTTAAACAGCTGCTGGTGCTTGCCAAAAGGCAGGAAGCCGATGAGCGGAAAGGCATTGTAGAGGAAGACCCAGGCGCTGGTGGCCAGCTCGATATTCTCACTGAAGATCTCGATCATATGCAGGAACTCATTGTCATCGTACCGGAAGCGCTCCCCAAACAGAATCAGGTTGGAGATGTTGGAGACGGCGATAGTGATCAGGTGTTTCGGATCGAACGGTTTCCCCTTATAGGTGTCCACGGCATCCAGGAAAAAAAAGGACTCTTCTAAAATTTTACTTTCAAAAGATTTCTGACCATAACCAAAATTACGGAAGCAGCTCACCGCCAACTTCCGGTGCTCCGTCCAACACCGCCCATACTTTGCATTCAACAGACCTACAATATGAAACAAATAAAAATGACTACAATGGAAGTTTGTATATACCAAACCAAATAACCAAATATACCCCTCCCTAATACCTACTGTATGTATGATGAACCAAAGACTCTGGATAAATGGCTCTATATTTAGGATGTATCCGGTCTATAAACCAGAAGCTCTGGGTGGAAAGTTGGATAAATGGTTCTATATTTAGGATGTATCTGGTCTATAAACCAGAGGCTCTGGATGGACAGTTGGATAAATGGTTCTATATTTAGGATGTATCTGGTCTATAAACCAGAGGCTCTGGATGGACAGTTGGATAAATGGTTCTATATTTAGGATGTATCTGGTCTATAAACCAGAGGCTCTGGATGAACAGTTGGATAAATGGTTCTATATTTAGGATGTATCTGGTCTATAAACCAGAGGCTCTGGATGGACAGTTGGATAAATGGTTCTATATTTAGGATGTATCTGGTCTATAAACCAGAGGCTCTGGATGGACAGTTGGATAAATGGTTCTATATTTAGGCTGTATCTGGTCTATAAACCAGAGGCTCTAGATGGGCAGTTGGATAAATGGTTCTATATTTAGGATGTATCTAATCTCTAAACCAGAGGCTCTGGATGGACAGTTGGATAAATGGTTCTATATTTAGGATGTATCCAGTCTATAAACCAGAGGCTCTGGATGGACAGTTGGATAAATGGTTCTATATTTTGGATCTATCAGATCTATAAACCAGAGGCTCTGGATGGACAATTGGATAAATGGCTCTATATTTAGGATGTATCCAGTCTATAAACCAGAGACTCTGGATGGACAGTTGGATAAACGGTTCTATATTTAGGATGTATCCAGTCTATAAACCAGAGACTCTGGATGGACAGTTGGATAAACGGTTCTATATTTAGGATGTATCCGGTCTATAAACCAGAGGCTCTGGATGGACAGTTGGATAAATGGTTCTATATTTAGGATGTATCCGGTCTATAAACCAGAGGCTCTGGATGGACAGTTGGATAAATGGTTCTATATTTAGGATGTATCCGGTCTATAAACCAGAGGTTTTGGATGGACAGTTGGATAAATGGTTCTCTATTTAGGATGTATCCGGTCTATAAACCAGAGGTTTTGGATGGACAGTTGGATCAGTGTTTCTCAACTCCAGTCCTCAAGGCACCCCAACAGGTCATGTTTTCAGGCTTTCCATTATTTTGCACAGGTGATTTTATCAGTTTCACTGCCTTAGTAATTGCCACAGCTGTTTCATCTGAGGGAAATCCTGAAAACATGATCTGTTGGGGTGCCTTGAGGACTGGAGTTGAGAAACACTGAGTTGGATAAATGGTTCTATATTTAGGATGTATCCGGTCTATAAACCAGAGGCTCTGGATGGACAGTTGGATAAATGGTTCTATATTTAGGATGTATCAGGTCTATAAACCAGAGGCTCTGGATGGACAGTTGGATGAAATATTTGTTCTTTCTCACTCTATAGAAAATCAAATACTATACAGAACTTGGAGTTGGCTATTAACCAATAAGGAAGGTCACACTCTACAGAACTCTGATACTTACCTCCCATCTTGGTCATCTTTAGAAATAGTGGGAGTGATGGACGGTCAGCGAAGACATCACTCTGGCGCACCAGACACTCCTTCACTGCATCATAACCATTCAGAACGACAGTGGAGATTCCACCAAGGTCCAGACTGAAGATCTGGGAAGACAGGAGGAGGCAATGTGAGGGAAAGAGAGATCCACTGAACTGAGGTGGCAGGAGCTGTGATGTCACAATTCCAACACCATGATGTCACAGGTCACCCTGTCCTGATTCCCTTAAATAAGAATTCCATGCATGAATATGATATATATATATAATTACAATGTTCCAGCTGGGACCAACTATGTATATCCCATTCCTGGCTGATGCTCCTGGAAGCTGGAAATCACAATGTAGACACCACTACTACAACTCTACTATACCCCTACTCCAGTGATCTCCACTTGTCCAGGTCACATGCCGAGTGATTGCCCTGCTGCATTGTGAACATAGAAGGTGAGAGGAGAGAAAGGGGGCGGGGCCCGGCCACGGCTCTGTGTCTGAATGGATACACGGAGCTGCGGCTCGACTCGGGTGCCCCCATAGCAAGCTGCTTGCTGTGGGGGCGCTCAATAGGACGGGAGAGGCCAGGAGCCCCGAAGATCACCTATCAGGGTGGATAATAATCAATGATTTTTTAAATCTGATTTCTTTTATTCAAATCAGATTTTTTGGGGATTTTTTAATCAAATTAACTTTAATAAAATGCTTTTGAAGTAAAAATACATTAACAATTCAGATTATTCAGCATGAAATGGAGCTTAGTTATGTAGCATGAGGCTGTATATTTTGCAATATTCACACTTTTGGGTACAGTGGTGGGGCAGATGAACAGGGGGTTACAGGGGTGGGGCAGATGAGCAGGGTGGTACAGTGGTTGGGCAGATGAGCAGGGGGGTACAGTGATGGGGCAGATGAGCAGGAGGTTACAGTGGTGGGGCAGATGAGGAGGGTAGTACAGTGGTGGGGCAGATGAGCAGGGGGTTTCAGTGGTGGGGCAGATGAGCAGGGGGTTTCAGTGGTGGGGCAAATGAGCAGGGGGTACAGTGGTGGGGCAGATGAGCAGGGGGTTACAGTGGTGGGGCAGATGAGCAGGGTGGTACAGTGGTTGGGCAGATGAGCAGGGGGTTACAGTGATGGGGCAGATGAGCAGGAGGTTACAGGGGTTGGGCAGATGAGCAGGGGGGTACAGTGGTTGGGCAGATGAGTAGGGGGTTTCAGTGGTGGGGCAGATGAGCAGGAGGTTACAGGGGTTGGGCAGATGAGCAGGGTAGTACAGTGGTGGGGCAGATGAGCAGGGGGGTACAGAGGTGGGGCAGATGAGTAGGGGGGTACAGTGGTTGGGCAGATGAGCAGGGTAGTACAGTGGTGGGGCAGATGTGCAGGGTAGTACAGTGGTGGGGCAGATGTGCAGGGTAGTACAGTGGTGGGGCAGATGAGCAGGGGGTTCAGTGGTGGGGCAGATGAGCAGGAGGTTACAGTGGTGGGGCAGATGAGCAGGGTAGTACAGTGGTGGGGCAGATGAGCAGGGTAGTACAGTGGTTGGGCAGATGAGCAGGGTAGTACAGTGGTTGGGCAGATGAACAGGGTAGTACAGTAGTGGGGCAGATGAGTAGGGGGTTTCAGTGGTGGGGCAGATGAGTAGGGGGGACAGTGATCTGAGGTGTGGAGGTGCGGGAATTGGGGTGATCTGAGGTGTGGAGGTGAAGGAATTGAGGTGATTTGAGGTGTGGAGGTGAAGGAATTGGGGTGATTTGAGGTGAAGGAATTGGGGTGATCTGAGGTGTGAAGGTGCAGGAATTGGGGCTGATCTGAGGTGTGGAGGTGAAGGAATTGGGGTGATTTGAGGTGTGAAGGTGAAGGAATTGGGGTGATCTGAGGTGTGAAGGTGCAGGAATTGGGGCTGATCTGAGGTGTGGAGGTGAAGGAATTGGGGTGATTTGAGGTGTGAAGGTGAAGGAATTGGGGTGATCTGAGGTGTGAAGGTGCAGGAATTGGGGCTGATCTGAGGTGTGGAGGTGAAGGAATTGGGCTGATTTGAGGTGTGGAGGTGAAGGAATTGGGGTGATCTGAGGTGTGGAGGTGAAGGAATTGGGGTGATTTGAGGTGTGAAGGTGAAGGAATTGGGGTGATCTGAGGTGTGAAGGTGCAGGAATTGGGGCTGATCTGAGGTGTGGAGGTGAAGGAATTGGGCTGATTTGAGGTGTGGAGGTGAAGGAATTGGGGTGATCTGAGGTGTGGAGGTGAAGGAATTGGGGTGATTTGAGGTGTGGAGGTGAAGGAATTGGGCTGATTTGAGGTGTGGAGGTGAAGGAATTGGGGTGATCTGAGGTGTGGAGGTGAAGGAATTGGGGTGATTTGAGGTGTGAAGGTGAAGGAATTGGGGTGATCTGAGGTGTGAAGGTGCAGGAATTGGGGCTGATCTGAGGTGTGGAGGTGAAGGAATTGGGCTGATTTGAGGTGTGGAGGTGAAGGAATTGGGGTGATCTGAGGTGTGGAGGTGAAGGAATTGGGGTGATTTGAGGTGTGAAGGTGAAGGAATTGGGGTGATCTGAGGTGTGGAGGTGCGGGATGTTAAATTTCTCACCACTAAAATAGTTTACAGCATTTACTTTATAAAAAATCCTTTTCGTGATGGAAAGTGTGAAGTTTTTTTATAAAATCAGCACGCTGTGCTCATAAGATTGACCCCCCCCCCCCCCGCCATAGTATGACATGTTTATTATCTTTAACAGAAAAAATAAAAATGAGACTTTAGTATCACTTTAAGTAGCAAATTTTGATGAACAAGTTTTAGCTACTTTTTTTAAAACCTTTTTTCTATATTCTGTAAATTGTTACAAACTCCTTGAGAAGGTCGCAGTCCTTTTCTTCGAAGACTTTTAAGCATCATTGTTGCATCGAGATGATCACCAATGAAGAGTCCATGGGGTTTGCTCCTCGCTGTGACCATATCCAGGTTACAATACCTATAGACTCCATGTGAGTGTGCGCATCGATCCCCCATACCAGAACCCCATGTGATCGGGACACCATGTAACATCAGTGCTGAGGGATATTCCAGAGTCGGGGGAGGGGACAGCACTCAATGAACAGGCGACATTGCATCACCCTCTCTGCGTGAACTTTGACCCCTCAGTTCACTGAACGCAGTTTACACACCGTTACCCGGACAACCACTACACAGAATTCCTGGAAGCACATGGTGCCAGGAAACACAACCGCCCAATCAGGACACAACTTTAAAGTTTACACCCAGAATATCAGCCAATGAGAAACAAGAATCTGGAGCGAACGTCTGTCTGTGGGCTGTATGGGAACGAAATAACTTCAGAAATACACAGCGAGAAAGTTCACCATCACTTCACCCCAATATACTTCTGATATGCACCTACCATACATATATATATATATACACACACACACAAACACACAGTAGCTCACAAAAGTAAGTACACCCCTCAGTCACATTTGTGTAAATCTTTTCTTCTATCTTTTCATGTGACAACACTGAAGAAATGACACTTGTCTACAATGTAAAGTAGTGAGTGTACAGCTTGTATAACAGTGTAAATTTGATTGTGCATTGCTGCAGCTGGAGGGCGGTTTGTGGCTGTGTTGAAGAGCTGGTTTTGTCTGTGTTGCAGCCGACCTTTCACACAGACAAAACCGGACCATCAGCACACTGTAAAGCCACCCCACAACAATGTGAGAACTACGGTCTCCCCCCGCTGTTTGTATAGGTTTCAATTGTTGTGAAATGGTATCTCCCACAAAGAGATGCCTCCTACGATGTGCGCTTGTGCCCTGGTCACGTCACTCCAGCTGATCGGCAAATCAGCTCAAGTGCGACTCTGTCCTGCGCATGCGTGGGCACTATTCGATGGGGGGAACTTCTCGACAGAACACCAGCACTGGGGAGCTACAGATCATTGAGGGAACCATGAATGCCAACATGTACTGTGACATACTGAAGCAGAGCATGATCCCCTCCCTTCAGAGACTGGACTGCAGGGCAGTATTCCAACATGATAACCACCCCAAACACACCTCCAAGACCACCACTGCCTTACTAAAGAAGCTGAGGGTAAAGGTGATGGACTGGCCAAGCATGTCTCCAGACCTAAACCCTATTGATCATCTGTGGGACATCCTCAAACGGAAGGTGGAGGAGCACAAGGTCTCTAATATCCACCAGCACTGTGATGTCATCATGGAGGAGGGGAAGAGGACTCCAGTGACAACCTGTGAAGATCTGGTGACCTCCATGCCCAAGAGGGTTAAGGCAGTGCTGGAAAATAATGGTGGCCACACAAAATATTGACACTTTGGGCCCAATTTGGAGATTTTCACTTAGGGGTGTACTGACTTTTGTTGCCAGCGGTTTAGACATTAATGGCTGTGTGTTGAGTTATTTTGAGGGGACAGCAAATTTACACTGTTATACAAGCTGTACACTCACTACTTTACATTGTAGACAAGTGTCATTTCTTCAGTGTTGTCACATGAAAAGATGAAAAGAATAAAATAGGGGGTGTACTTACTTTTGTCAGATACTGTATATCATACCCCCCTTGGCTCTGTACATTGTGGGTTTGGTATAAAGTAGTAAATAATCAATAAATAATAATAATGCCCTGATCCGATTAGGCCCCCCTATTGGTTTTCCAGGTGGAATTGATCGAATGGTCCATGTATCCCTATGTACTGGCGGGTGTCCGTTTACACCCATCTACCTCCAATCCAATCTGATCTTCTAAAAAAAAAAAAAAAAAAAACCCGGAAAGGGATCTGCCTCCCTCTGTCATGGTGGATCGGATCGTAGGACACGTCAGGTGTCAGCGGAGTCACACCAGACCCCCCATGGAGCAGAGCGGTGATGTCTGTGTCCTCTCTGTATAAAGACCAGGCAATCACCCGCTCTCCTCCAATCAGCAAAGTGGATCCCCTCGTGTCTATACAGAGAATGGGCCAGATATAATAATAATATGGATGATATACCTCCTAGTGGCACCCCCCCTCCCCCCCCCATAATGTGGCTACATTATGGGTGACAGTATATATTAATAATATTACCTCCATGTTTCTGGGGCTCAGGCTGGTCATGTACACACCGGGGGCAGTATATAATAATAGTAATGGGGGGGCAGTATATAATAATAGTAATGGGGGGCAGTATATAATAATAGTAATGGGGGGCAGTATACAATAATAGTAATGGGGGAGGGGCAGTATATAATAATAGTAATGGGGGGGGCAGTATATAATAATAGTAATGGGGGGGCAGTATATAATAATAGTAATAGGGGGCAGTATATAATAATAGTAATGGGGGGCAGTATATAATAATAGTAATGGGGGGCAGTATATAATAATAGTAATGGGGGGCAGTATATAATTATAGTAATAGGGGGGCAGTATATAATAATAGTAATGGGGGGCAGTATATAATAATAGTAATGGGGGGCAGTATATAATAATAGTAATGGGGGGCAGTATATAATAATAGTAATGGGGGGCAGTAAATAATATTAGTAATGGGGGGCAGTATATAATAATAGTAATAGGGGGGCAGTATATAATAATAGTAATGGGGGGCAGTATATAATAATAGTAATGGGGGGGGCAGTATATAATAATAGTAATGGGGGGCAGTATATAATAAAAGTAATGGGGGGCAGTATATAATAATAGTAATGGGGGGGGCAGTATATAATAATAGTAATGAGGGGGCAGTATATAATAATAGTAATGGGGGGCAGTAAATAATATTAGTAATGGGGGGGCAGTATATAATAATAGTAATGGGGGGGCAGTATATAATAATAGTAATGGGGGGGGCAGTATATAATAATAGTAATGGGGGGGCAGTATATAATAATAGTAATGGGGGGCAGTAAATAATAATAGTAATGGGGGGCAGTATATAATAATAGTAATGGGGGGGGCAGTATATAATAATAGTAATGGGGGGCAGTAAATAATAATAGTAATGGGGGGCAGTATATAATAATAGTAATGGGGGGGCAGTATATAATAATAGTAATGGGGGGCAGTAAATAATAATAGTAATGGGGGGGCAGTATATAATAATAGTAATGGGGGGCAGTATATAATAATAGTAATGGGGGGAGTATATAATAATAGTAATGGGGGGGGCAGTATATAATAATAGTAATGGGGGGCAGTATATAATAATAGTAATGGGGGGGCAGTATATAATAATAGTAATGGGGGGCAGTATATAATAATAGTAATAGGGGGGCAGTATATAATAATAGTAATGGGGGGGCATTATACAATAATAGTAATGGGGATGGGCAGTATATAATAATAGTAATGGGGGGGGGCAGTATATATTAATAATATTACCTCCATGTTTCTGGGGCTCAGGCTGGTCATGTACACACCAGTGGCAGTATATAATAATAGTAATGGGGGGCAGTATATAATAATAATAGTAATGGGGGGCAGTATATAATAGTAATGGGGGGGAGTATATAATAATAGTAATGGGGGGCAGTATATAATAATAGTAATAGGGGGGGGGGCAGTATATAATAAAAGTAATGGGGGGGGCAGTATATAATAATAGTAATAGGGGGCAGTATATAATAATAGTAATGGGGGGCAGTATATAATAATAGTAATGGGGGGGGCAGTATATAATAATAGTAATAGGGGGGGGCAGTATATAATAAAAGTAATGGGGGGGGCAGTATATAATATTAGTAATAGGGGGCAGTATATAATAATAGTAATGGGGGGCAGTATATAATAATAGTAATGAGGGGCAGTATATAATAATAGTAACGGGGGGGGGGGCAGTATATAATAATAGTAATGGGGGGCAGTATATATTAATAGTAATGGGGTGGCAGTATATAATAATAGTAATGGGGGGCAGTATATAATAATAGTAATGGGGGGCAGTATATAATAATAGTAATGGGGGAGGGGCAGTATATAATAATAGTAATGGGGGGGCAGTATATAATAATAGTAATAGGGGGGCAGTATATAATAATAGTAATAGGGGGGCAGTATATAATAATAGTAATAGGGGGGCAGTATATAATAATAGTAATAGGGGGGGCAGTATATAGTAATAGTAATGGGGGAGGGGCAGTATATAATAATAGTAATGGGGGGGCAGTATATATTAATAATATTACCTCCATGTTTCTGGAGCTCAGGCTGGTCACGTACACACCAGGGGGCAGTATATAATAATAGTAATAGGGGGGCAGTATATAATAATAGTAATGGGGGGCAGTATATAATAATAGTAATGGGGGGCAGTATATAATAATAGTAATGGGGGGGGCAGTATATAATAATAGTAATAGGGGGGCAGTATATAATAATAGTAATGGGGGGCAGTATATAATAATAGTAATAGGGGGGGCAGTATATAATAATAGTAATGGGGGGCAGTATATAATAATAGTAATGGGGGGCAGTATATAATAATAGTAATGGGGGGAGTATATAATAATAGTAATGGGGGGGCAGTATATAATAATAGTAATAGGGGGGCAGTATATAATAATAGTAATGGGGGAGGGGCAGTATATATTAATAGTAATGGGGGGGCAGTATATAATAATAGTAATGGGGGGCAGTATATAATAATAGTAATAGGGGGGAAGTATATAATAATAGTAATGGGGGGAGCAGTATATAATAATAGTAATGGGGTGGCAGTATATAATAATAGTAATGGGGGGGCAGTATATAATAATAGTAATAGGGGGCAGTATATAATAATAGTAATGGGGGGGCAGTATATAATAAAAGTAATAGGGGCAGTATATAATAATAGTAATTGGGGGCAGTATATAATAATAGTAATGGGGGGCAGTATATAATAATAGTAATAGGGGGCAGTATATAATAATAGTAATGGGGGGGCAGTAAATAATAATAGTAATAGGGGGAGGGGCAGTATATATTAATAGTAATGGGGGGGCAGTAAATAATAATAGTAATGGGGGGCAGTATATAATAATAGTAATAGGGGGGCAGTATATAATAATAGTAATGGGGGGGCAGTATATAATAATAGTAATAGGGGGGCAGTATATAATAATAGTAATGGGGGGGCAGTATATAATAATAGTAATAGGGGGGCAGTATATAATAATAGTAATGGGGGGCAGTATATAATAATAGTAATAGGGGGGCAGTATATAATAATAGTAATGGGGGGCAGTATATAATAATAGTAATAGGGGGGCAGTATATAATAATAGTAATGGGGGGAGTATATAATAATAGTAATGGAGGGGCAGTATATAATAATAGTAATGGGTGGCAGTATATAATAATAGTAATGGGGGAGCAGTATATAATAATAGTAATGGGGGGCAGTATATAATAATAGTAATGGGGGGCAGTATATAATAATAGTAATGGGGGGGGGCAGTATATAATAATAGTAATGGGGGGGCAGTATATAATAATAGTAATGGGGGGGCAGTATATAATAATAGTAATGGGGGGAGTATATAATAATAGTAATGGGGGAGTATATAATAATAGTAATAGGGGGGCAGTATATAATAATAGTAATAGGGGGAGCAGTATATAATAATAGTAATGGGGGGCAGTATATAATAATAGTAATGGGGGGCAGTATATAATAATAGTAATGGGGGGCAGTATATAATAATAGTAATGGGGGGGCAGTATATAATAATAGTAATGGGGGGGCAGTATATAATAATAGTAATGGGGGGCAGTATATAATAATAGTAATGGGGGGCAGTATATAATAATAGTAATGGGGGGAGTATATAATAATAGTAATAGGGGGGGGCAGTATATAATAATAGTAATGGGGGGCAGTATATAATAATAGTAATGGGGGGGCAGTATATAATAATAGTAATGGGGGGGCAGTATATAATAATAGTAATGGGGGGAGTATATAATAATAGTAATGGGGGGCAGTATATAATAATAGTAATGGGGGGCAGTATATAATAATAGTAATGGGGGGGCAGTATATAATAATAGTAATGGGGGGGCAGTATATAATAATAGTAATGGGGGGAGTATATAATAATAGTAATGGGGGGCAGTATATAATAATAGTAATAGGGGGGGGGGCAGTATATAATAATGGTAATGGGGGGGCAGTATATAATAATAGTAATAGGGGGAGCAGTATATAATAATAGTAATGGGGGGGCAGTATATAATAATAGTAATGGGGGGGCAGTATATAATAATAGTAATAGGGGGAGCAGTATATAATAATAGTAATGGGGGGGCAGTATATAATAATAGTAATAGGGGGGGCAGTATATAATAATAGTAATAGGGGGGGCAGTATATAATAATAGTAATGGGGGGCAGTATATAATAATAGTAATGGGGGGCAGTATATAATAATAGTAATGGGGGGGCAGTATATAATAATAGTAATGGGGGGTAGTATATAATAATAGTAATGGGGGGGCAGTATACAATAATAGTAATGGGGGGTAGTATATAATAATAGTAATGGGGGGGCAGTATACAATAATAGTAATGGGGGAGGGGCAGTATATAATAATAGTAATGGGGGGGCAGTATATAATAATAGTAATGGGGGGGCAGTATATAATAATAGTAATAGGGGGGGCAGTATATAATAATAGTAATAGGGGGGGGCAGTATATAATAATAGTAATAGGGGGCAGTATATAATAATAGTAATAGGGGGGGGCAGTATATAATAATAGTAATAGGGGGCAGTATATAATAATAGTAATAGGGGGGGGGCAGTATATAATAATAGTAATGGGGGCAGTATATAATAATAGTAATAGGAGGGGGCAGTATATAATGATAGTAATAGGGGGGGCGGTATATAATAATAGTAATAGGGGGGGCAGTATATAATAATAGTAATATTATTCCCTCCCCATGGCGGTGGCTCGGTCTGGTCACTTATACAGTAGGTGAGGGTATATAATAGTAGAGACAGGGACGGGACAAGGGGGTGGTCAGGAGGGACGACTGCCCTGGGCACTGTGGTATTATGTGAGCTGCGGGGGCGCCACAAGGAGATTGGAGGGGGGGGATTTGTGTTAGAAGGGGGAACTTGGGTGGGGGCAGGGGGTAAGTATTGTTCTGGAAGGGGAAAAGAAATATGGGGGGGTGCTAAGAGTGGTGGTCTAGGGGGATTTGTGTTGGGAGGGGAGATGGGGGGGGGAGAATATGTGTACTAAAAAGGGAAATTAAATACGGGGGGGGCTAAGAGTGGTGGTCTAGGGGGATTTGTGTTGGGAGAGGGGATGTGGGGGGGGGGGGCTGATGCCAAAAGTGGGGATTTGTGTTGGGAGGGGGAGAAGACATGTAGGAGGGGGGGTGCTAAGAGGGTTTGTCTAGGGGGATTTGTGTTGGGAGGGGGGAGAAGATGTTTGCTAGGAGGGGAAATATTGGGGGGGGGGTGCTAAGACTGGTGGTGTGGGGGGATTTGTGCTGGGAGGAATGTGGAGGGGGGGGGATGTGTACTTGGAGGGGATATTTTAGGGGTGAAGGATTTGTGAGGGGGGGCATTTGAGCTGGGGGGATATGGGCGATGCAAAGATTTGTACTGAGAGGGGGGGATTTCAGTAGGGGGTGGATTAGAAGTTTGGGGGTGCACATGCAGATTAGTGCTCACACATAATCCTCATACATCTAGGGGGGGGGGGGGGTATTCTCGCCCCGGGCTCTAGATGACCGGCACCGAGTAGAGATATTATAGAATAGTAGTAATAATAGTGATTGTAACATTATTACCCCCCCCCGTCTGGCCACATACACATTTTAGGGGTGAGGGAAGTATATATAAGTATTATCATTATTATGTAATAGTAATAATGTTAATAATAATAATCATAGTAAAAATAATATATTAGTAATAATAATAATAAATAATATATACTAAGAATAATAATTAATAATAATAATATATAATAAATAATAATATATAATAATAATAGTATCAGTATTAGAAATATATAATAATAAATATTAGTAATATATAATAATAATAATATATAATAATAATAATAATAGTAATCATTATTAGTAATAGTATTTTCGGATAGTTTTGGTCGCAGTATTACCTCCCCGTGGGAGTGGCTGAGCCGGGTCATGTAGACATGGGGTTGTTCGGTGGAGTTCAGGCTCAGGATGTTCCCTATGAGGGGTAGTCCGGTAGGTCCCGGTGGGAAGCCCCGGGGTCTCCGCTGTCTCAGGAGGTGGCGGACGGTACACACGGTGACCAGCAGGGCGGCGCAGTAGAGCGGCACCAGGAGGACCTCCGACCACATGTCACCTACTGCGCCCCATAACACGGCGCCCGCTGCCCTACTCCCCTCCGCCCCGCCTTCCGCCCCGCCCCTCACACGTCCTCAACTTGGCTCTCCGCCCTCAGGGACCCGCCTCCTGCATTCCTCTCCCTGCAGCCTCAGCTCCGCCCCTGAGCTCTTCGTCTTCTTCCCGGCCACGCCCCCGGCGCTCCATTGGTTGCAGAGGGATGAATGGCAGGCTGGAGCACGCGCTGTGTGACGTCACCGTGGTGAGTGTTCTACGAGGATACATTGTATACTGTGTGAGGGGGGCGGGGCCCCGGAGAATTTATCTGTAGTGGGTGTGATCGGGGAGTCCTTACTACAAGTACTGGGGGGGGGGTCCCAAAACTCCTTCACAGGGGGTCCCAGAACTTATCCGGGGGGGGGGGCATAAATCAGCCACGAGGGGCTTCCAGGACTCATCCACAGGGGGGGTCACATAACTCCTCCACAGGGGGTCCTATAAATCAGCAACAAATAGGGGTCTTATAACATTAACAGGGGGTTCCAGAACTCCTCCACAGGGGCTCCAATAAATCAGCCACAAGGGGGGTCCTAAAATTCATCGACAGGGAGTCCCAGAACTTATTCATGGGGGGCTGGGGCATAAATCAGCCACAAGGGGGTCCACAGGGCTTCCAGGACTCATCCACGGGGGTCCCATAACTCATCCACAGGGGGTTTCAGAACTCATCCACAGGGGGTTTCAGAACTCATCCACAGGGGGTTTCAGAACTCATCAGCAGGGGGTCCTATAAATCAGCGACAAAGGGGGTCTCATAAATCAGCCTCAAGAAGGTCCAATAACTCATCCACAGTGGGTCCCAGAACTTATCCATGGGAAGGGGGGGGGGGGCATAAATCAGCCACATGGGGGTCCACAGGGATTTCAGAACTCATCCACAGGGGGTCCCTTAACTCGCCCATAGGGGGTTCCAGAACTCATCCACAGGGCTTCCAGAACTCATCCACAGGGGGTCCCATAACCCCTCCACAGGGGGTCCCATATCTCCACCATAGAGGGTCCCATAACTCATCCACAGGGGGGGGGGGGGTCCCATAACTCCTCTGCAGGGGGTTCCAGAACTCATCCCCAGGGGTTCCAGAACTCATCAACAGGGGGTCCTATAAATCAGCGACAAAGGGGGTCTCATAAATCAGCCACAAAGGGGTCCTATAACATCCAAAGGGGGTCTTATAACTCATTCACAGCGGGTCCCAGAACTCCTCCACAGGGGATACCAGAACTCATCCACAGGGGGTCCCATAAATCAGCCACAAGGGGGTCCTAAAACTCATCCACAGGGGATCCCAAAACTCATCCATGGGGCTGGGCACAAATCAGCCACAAGAGGGTCCACAGGGGTTCCAGAACTCATCCACAGGGGGGGTCCCATAAATCAGCCACAAGGGGGTCCTAAAACTCTTCCACAGAGGGTTTCAGAACTCATCCAGAGGGGGCCCCATGAATCAGCTACAAGGGGGTCTCATAACTAATCCACAGGGGTTCCAAAACTCATCCACAGGGCGTTCCAGAACTCATCCACAGGGGGGTCACAAAAGTCAGCCAAAAGGGCTCCCATAATTTATCCACATGGAAGTCCCATAACGCAACTATAGGGGGTCCAATAAATAAGCCACAGGATTTCCATAACCCAGCCATGGGGGTCTCATATCTCAGTCCCAGAGGGGAAGAGGGGGGGTTCCTATAACTCAGTTACAGGGGAGTCCCACAACTCACAGAAGTGGGGTCTCATAACAGCCATGTGGGAATGGGGGGGGGGGGGGGGGGTCCCTGCGATAGTACTACACACTAAATCAAACAGGCATTTTCAGCCTCTGTCTTCCTCTCATTAGATGATTACAATAATCACTTCTCAGTGCTGATATTATATTGAAGGAAATTTGGCATTTCCTCCCAAGACAAGAGCCAGTCATGAGGCTGGATCTCAGAGAAGGAAAATGGAAACAAAATCTGAGAGGAGATGTGGTGGGTCTTAGAAAGATGCAGTCTGGTTGTAGAGGAGTGTTTGTGGAACCTAAAAGATAGACTATGGTTATAGAAGAGTGGTGGCGGGTCCTACAAGGATGAACTCTGGTTGTAGTGGAGTGGCGGTGGGCCCTACAAATATGGTGTCTTGTTTTAGAAGCGTGACGGTGGGTCCTACAAAGTTGGACTCTGGTTGTAGAGGAGTGATCGTAGGCCCTGCAAAGATGAAGTCTGGTTGTAGAGGCATGGTAGTGGGCTCTACAAGGATGGAGTCTGGTTGTAGAGCAGTGGTTGTGGGGCCTAAAAGATAGACTATGGTTATAGAAGAGTGGTGGTGGGTCCTACAAGGATGAAATCTGGTTGTAGAGGAGTGGAGGTGGGCCCTACAAAGATGGTGTCTTGTTTTAGAAGAGTGGCGGTGGATCCTACAAAGTTGGACTCTGGTTGTAGAGGAGTGGTGTTAGGCCCTGCAAAGATGAAGTCTGGTTGTAGAGAAGTGGCAGTGAGCCTTACAAAGATGAAGCCTGGTTGTAGAGGAGTGGTGGTAGGCTCTACAAAGATGGAGTCTAGTTGGAGATAGGTGTAGGCTGGACCCACAAAAATGAAGTCTGGTTGTAGATGAGCGGTGTGGGCCCTACAAAGATGAAGTCTGGTTGTAAAGGGGTGGTGGTGGGCCTTGCAAAGATGGAGTCTAGTGGGAGATGGGTGTAAGTGGGTCCTACAAATGAAGTGTTGTAGAGGTGTGGCAGTGGGCACTACAAAAATAGCATCTGGAGGTAAAGGAGTGGAGGTGGGCTCTACAAACATGAAGTCTGGTTGAAGGGGAGTGTTAGTGGGTTTAACAAAGATGGAGTTTAGTTGAAGAGCAGTGGTGGTGGGCCCTGCAAAGATGAAGTCTGGCTGTAGAGGAGTGGTGTTGGGCTCTACACAGATGGAGTTTAGTTGTAGAGCAGTGGTGATGGGCCCTGCAAAGACGAAGTCTGTTTGTAGAGGAGTGGTGTTGGGCTCTACAAAGACGGAGTCTAGTTTAAGAGACGTGGTAGTGGGATCTACAAAGATGAAGTCTGGTTGTAGAGGAGTGGTAGTGGGCTCTACAAAGATGGAGTCTAGTTAGAGATTAGTGGTGTTGGGCACTAAAAAGATGGAGTTTAGTTGTAGAGGAGTGGTGGTGGGCCCTGCAAAGATGAAGTCTGGTTGAAGAGGAGTGGTAGTGGGCTCTACAAAGATGGAGTCTAATTGGAGAGAAGTGGTAGTGGGATCTATAAAGATGATGTCTGGTTGAAGAGGAGTGGTAATGGGCTCTACAAAGATGGAGTCTAGCTGGAGATGGGTGAAGGTGGGTCCTACAAAAATGAAGTGTTGTTCTAGAGGTGTGGCAGTGGGCTCTACAAAGATGGAGTCTAGCTGGAGATGGGTGAAGGTGGGTCCTACAAAAATGAAGTGTTGTTCTAGAGTTGTGGCAGTGGGCTCTACAAAGATGGAGTCTAGCTGGAGATGGGTGAAGGTGGGTCCTACAAAAATGAAGTGTTGTTCTAGAGGTGTGGCAGTGGGCTCTACAAAGATGGTGTCTAGTTGGAGATGGGTGAA
Source organism: Lithobates clamitans (assembly GCA_037952925.1). Classification (NCBI taxonomy): domain Eukaryota; kingdom Metazoa; phylum Chordata; class Amphibia; order Anura; family Ranidae; genus Lithobates; species Lithobates clamitans. Next base: position 106,637 of record JBBGZY010002156.1, read on the forward strand.
GGTGGGTTCTACAAAAATGAAGTGTTGTTCTAGAGGTGTGGCAGTGGGCTCTACAAAGATGGAGTCTAGTTGGAGATGGGTGAAGGTGGGTCCTACAAAAATGAGGTCTTGTTGTAGAAGTGTGGCAGTGGGCTCTACAAAGATGGAGTCTAGTTAGGGAGGAGTAGTGGTTGCCCTGCAAAGGCAGCCTCTGGTTGTTCAGGAGTGGCAAGGAAGCAGTAGTGAGCTCAGAAACGAAGTGGATCTAGGACTAGGGAAGGCACTGGCTGTATTTTCATTGGCTTATATTCATGGACCAGTCGGAGGATACCAGGAAAGAGAAGTATTAGGCCATTGAAGCGGGTAAAAGCAGAAGATGAATGTCAGGATGATGTGGAGATCCCAGTAGTGGAATGTCGGCATTGTCAGGAGACCTCCCTGGTGTTGGGATCTGTTGGCTCTGTGTAGAACTGTCCACCGTCCGCACCCAGAGTTATTATTAAAGCAATAATTCCGACACAAATTGTTACAATGTAATTCAGTTGCTGTGTTTTCCGAGCGCATTTCTGAGGTTCCACTTTGGCGTTCCTGGAGTTTTTTTTTAGCTGTAATATGTCCCGTGTCACTCATCTGACGTGTCCTCCTGATGACGCAGAATTTGGGGGGCGATTTAACAGGAAATGTTTGGGGGTTTTTTTTTTTTTTTTAACAGGAAATTTTACTTCCTAATTTTCTGTCTCGTACAACCCTCTCTGGAGTTCCCCCAACATCAGAATGTTGCCTAATTCAGTGTTTTGGTATGAGGGATCTGACATTACCCGGGTGTCACTACAGGGGTGCAGAGTGTATGGTGGTCCCTGGGCTCTGGAGGTCAAAGTGTCCACCAAAACTGCTCCTCCCCTCCTTCACAGCTACTACAACATACCTTAATTACCAGAATACATGACAATTTTTTGTTCCCCCTCCCCCATTCTCTTGCTAATGCTGAATACACATGCAAATCTATTATCCACACACATTACAATCTGATTGTACAATCTATGTTAGATCTATTAACTGCTATCTAGTGTAAGAACCTACCTGTTTGGATACAAATTTATTGGATAGTGTATATAGGTTACCGTAGTGCATAGTTTCGGTAAATCTGAAGTTACAAAGATAGTAATGTGTGTGCGGTGTGGCTGTTTTTATCTGCCAAAGGATTTGTATTTGTGTCCATCCAGTCCTGAGATTTGCACAGCCCCATCACATAGCACAGAGCCCTGATTTTTCTCTGCTGCAGATAAAGGAGATCTCCGGTCACAGCATACAGATCCATTCTATACCATCAGCATTGTAATAAGAAAAAAACAATCGTTATTACTGACAATCCGATATAAGATTACTGGAAACATCTCCCTTCATTCTGTGAGCACTGCCTGTCTGCTGGCCGTCTCTTTCCACAACTTCCTGGATTCCCAGCATGCTTTGCTGCTTCTCCATTGCTGAGGACTACGTATCCCATAGTACCTTGCCTGTTCCTGTGCTGACTCCGCCTCCGAAAACTCCTCCCCTCAGAAGGCGGGCTCTGTGAAGGTTGTGACACAGCAGTGCCTCCTCACAGGGCATAGTTACAGAATTCCAGGAAGGAAATGGGCGGGGTCTTCACTGTAATAGGAGGAGGCTGGAGATGATTGGAGGACAATGTGGGGTAAAAGATCCGATTTTACTCTCTCACCAGTAAAATGAGAAGCAGTACTGTAATGAAGCTCCCCTCTCTGTCACTCTGCTCTCTTCTCCTATCAGCATGTTGCTTCTTAGCACATGTAGGGATCTGCTGCCCTCTACTGTCTGTAATTGTAAGTGGCTGTGCCTCATACTGTTATAGAGTTATTTAATCACTTCCTGTCCCTGCAAGCTGAGTCAGAAACCCCAGATTGGAGGACTTTGATATCTTTACAAAGGGGAGTTTCCAGGAAGTGAGAGAAGGCTGAGCCACCTGTCCTGTCCATGGACTTGCTGCTGTTGTATTTTCACCCTGAAGAGACTATTATGCAAGTATTCCTATCATCTAATGGCTTAACTGCAGCTGCTGAGTGTCTAAATCCTGGTGTCAGACAGAGTATCTCTTTGTTATTATCTCACATGCACAGTGCCAGAGAGCTAGGTCTGCGCTACTGTATGTATGTATGTATGTATGTAGAGGTCAGCCTGCTGTATATTAGTGACTATCAGGGGCGGCAGGTCCATTAGGGGCGCATGGGCGCCACCCCCCTATCCATGTGTCCGGCCCCTTGCAGGACATTGGATGCCTGAATTCCAATGGGAGGGGTATTTTTTTGAAGCACGGCTTCAAAATGGGGTGGGCTCGGGACGCAGAGCACTGCGAATCGAGTCCACCCAGTTGTGTGACAATAGCGAATGAACATTCGCTATTTTCACACTGAAACTGCTCTCCCGGCCAATCAGGAAGCGGGTCTGAGACCTGTTTCCCGATTAGCCAAAAGGAGAAGTGTTTAGATTGGCCGCCGAGGAAGACGGAGGAGACAGAAGCCGGCGAAAAGGGGAAGCTGCCCATGATGCCCACCACCCGTGATGCCCGCAGAGGAGAGAGGGGAAGCCACCCGTGATCCCTGACGCCTGTTATGCCTGCAGTGGAGAGAGGGGGAAGCCACCCGTGATGCCCACGGAGGAGAGAAGGGGAAGCCACCTGTGATCCCCGCAACCCGTGATGCCTGCAGAGGAGAGAGGGTGAAGCCACCCGTGATGCCTGCCAACCGTGATGCCCACAGAGGAGAGGAGGGGAAGCAACCTGTGATCCCCGCAACCGTGATGCCTGCAGAGGAGAGAGGGTGAAGCCACCCGTGATGCCTGCCACCCGTGATGCCCACAGAGGAGAGGAGGGGAAGCAACCTGTGATCCCCGCCACCGTGATGCCTGCAGAGGAGAGAGGGTGAAGCCACCCGTGATGCCAGCCACCCGTGAATCCCACGGAGGAGAGAGGGGGAAGCCGTCGTAATCCCCGCCACCCGTGATGCCTGCCATAGATGGGGTAAGTGCTCCGGACCAGGGGGTGGCTGTGGGTGCAATGTTTGTCGCCCCCCCCCCAAAATAAAATTACCACCAGCCGCCACTGGTAAGTATTAATAAGTTAATCGCAATAGAGTTTCTATACCATTCTTACTATTTTAGACCCAACCAGGGAAGGACTAAAGGACAGAGTAGATAGGCTGGCTCTCAGTCCCATTGCCACAACACGGTTCCTGCCGGTGAGAAGCTCCATTCCAGGCTGGTTGGACAACAGTTGGGGGATCTCCCTGTGACTGCTGATCTTGTATTCAGGGCTCCAAAACACAGAGACAGAGTTAGCCCTCGAAAACCCTCACCATCACACCGCAATCACATGTATTGCACTCGGATGCGGGGCGCTTGTGGCGCAGCCCCGTTCAGCTGCATTCCTTCTCCCTCCGGCTGCCCTAGCAGCTTAAGGCTGAGTATTGGGGGCATTAATAATGCACGCTTGATTATTAGTGCCCTCACAACCGCCTCCCCTTAAGCTGCAATGGCAGCGGACAGGGGTATGTACATGCCGTGGGCACAATGCTTCGCTCTGCACCTGCGCCAAAAACGATTCAACATCTTGCGATCAGCAGGCGTTAAGCCCCCCAAACGCGACCCTTTCAAGCAAACAGGGAAGCGCCACACAAATGCCCTGTGATTGCAGCATGTTGGTTCAACATAAATGTGGTTAAAATAGGTGGTGAGGGAGCGCCACATTGCATCCTCACTGCCTGTCAATCTCCTTTAAAAAGTGATCCAAACGTGGATCGCTCTTTAGAGACGCGGTGGGTTTAGATGTAAGTCTACAGCTGACCTAAGGGGGAGCGGTGAAATGCAGATCAGCCACGCGTTTTTACCTTCCCCCAACCGCAAGCGTAAACCTTTCTTATACTGAATTAGGCTCCATGGGGGCGCCATTCAAGTGGGGCAGTGCTGCAGCCACATGTAATGCATGCCGTTATGCAGCAGCGGTTTGCCGTTTTGAAGATTAAAGCAGACGGTGAGGAGACAAAGTATCACATTCTTGCGGAATGCTTTTCAGAGGGGAGGCGGTAATAACCGCACATGTAAATGAGCCCTTAGGTAGGCAGCCCAGTGACAACTTGCCAGTCCATATATAAAGGTAGAATTTGCAGGAATGATCTCCATATCTGCAGGACAGAAGCAAGCGATAATCTTCCTAAAACCCCTGAAGTGTAGACGGCTGAAATGTATTTATTATTTCATGAAATCTGATAAGTTTGCTACTAAATATTTGAGATCGTGTTCCCTCTTATCGGATGTTACATTAGGGTCCTGTTTCGTCACCCCTGCGGTCGTTGCGGACAGGGTGGGGGATGTCAGCGGCGCTCCAACTCATACTCATTCCCCCCCCCCCCCGTAATGTGCGTCCCTCCCGTCACATGACGGATCATTAGAGGTCCTCTCAGGAGTAACGATCGCTCAATTAGCAAACAGATCCATCCTAATCAGCTTGTCTCTTCTCATCAATACTCGACTTCCAAGAAAAAGCTGATGGGATCAGACGCAGAGCGGCCGGCGGGGAGAAACGGCGATTCTCCTGCGCAGAGCGCCACAGAGAGCCCCAAAGTGAAATTTATAACGTCGCGTCACCTGCAGCCAGGCGTCCAATCAGGACAGATATAACATTGTGTGCGGAATGAGCCCCAATTTTCCTCCATAGTGATCCTCAACAGGACACAAGGAAGGGGGAGGGGAATTTACATCCGACTTTCATTCGATCCGCTAGATTGGATGGGGAACGGACCCCCCATCTGTTTATTTTTATCGGATTGCATGTAGGTGGGTGTAAGCAGAAATGTACATTGACATCGGCCGCTCCATAGAGGGCAATGTGGGGTACGATCGGGTACGCCTGAAAAAACTGACGGGAGGAAATGATTGGTCCACCCATTTGAAGAGGGCCTTGTACAGTGCTATGGGCTTGTGTGGTGTCTCCTCTCCTCCATATTTTGATCACCGGCATACCTTCTAGGGTGCTAGTTTTAATGTTTACCAAATGGGGGCGACCCCCTCTTCTATCTTATGTTTTAATTCATGGTTTATTGACTGATTTTTATTGTTAGAGTCACCCTTTAGCATTGCTGATTACTATAGTCAGGAGCGTACATACAGGGGTCACAGGGGTCGCCATTACGACCTGGCCCCATGCTCCAGGGGGCCCTTGCGGCCCCCCTGTGCACCTGGATAGGAGGGCGGCGTGGGCGGAGGCATGTAGAACCGATCCCTCCATGCTGCCGCTGAAAGCCCGCTTCTCCTCTTCTTCCTCCCTCAGACATTCAGCAGCTGCAGGAGAGAAATGGAGAGCAATGCCGCTCCTGCCACCTCCCTATTCCTGTCCTGCTACCCTGGACCTTGTGTGGTTCCCTGGTGCCCCCCCCCCCCCGGGTTTCCTCCACCTTCCACAGACATTCAGCAGCTGCAGGAGAGAAATGGAGAGCAATGCCGCTCCTGCCACCTCCCTATTCCTGTCCTGCTACCCTGGACCTTGTGTGGTTCCCTGGTGCCCCTCGCCCCCCCCCTGGGTTTCCTCCACCTTCCACAGACATTCAGCAGCTGCAGGAGAGAAATGGAGAGCAATGCCACTCCTGCCACCTCCCTATTCCTGTCCTGCTACCCTGGACCTTGTGTGATTCCCTGGTGCCCCCCCCCCCCGTGGGTTTCCTCCACCTTCCACAGACATTCAGCGGCTGCAGGAGGGAAATGGAGGGCATCGGTTCCTCTACATGCTGCTCCCACCACCTACCTGTTGATGTCCTGCTGCTCCGGGCCCCTGTGTGGTTCCCTGTCACCCCCCCGTCTGCCCCTGCACAGCGCTTCTGGGTTTCCCCCTCCCACCCCAAGATGGCAGGAAGGTGGCTCGCTGCAGGACCGAAAAAAAGGGTCCAATGATGGGAGTAAAGGGCCCCAGGATCAGTGGGAAGGGCCCTGATCGGTTTCTTGCACCGAGGCCCTGAAGGTTATAGTTACGCCTTTGACTATAATACTTGTAGATTTCTTCTTCATCTCTATAGCAATAGCTGAGATCTTTCCTATTGGATTGAGCCCTATCTATTGGGCGACTTTTGGCACTTTTTCTGCTTTCATTTTATTTTTATGAATAATCAGGAGCCTCTGTCTCAGAGAAAGGAACTGAAGAGTCTGTGTCCTCAATTTCATACTCTGTCTCAAAGGTGAGATGTTGGGATATTTCACCTGTGATTTCTAACACCCATCTTTTATCTTCAGTCCATAGACACACTTTTCATCCCCACCCATAGGTCCATCCCCACACCTATACCCACCTTTCATGCCCCACCCATAGACCCACCTTTCATCCCCCACCCATAGATCCATCTTTCATCCCCACACCTATACCCACCTTTCATGCCCCACCCATAGACCCACCTTTCATCCCCCACCCATAGATCCATCTTTCATCCCCACACCTATACCCACCTTTCATGCCCCTCCCATAGACCCACTTTTCATCCCCCACCCATAGACCCACTTTTCATCCCCCACCCATAGACCCATCTTTTATACTCTACCGATAGGCCCACTGTTTGTCCTATTTAGCCATGTTTTATTCTCCACCCCTACACCCATCTTCCATCCCCACATCCATATATCCATCCTTCAACCATACACCCATCTTCCATCCTCTACCCATACACCCATCTTCCATCCTCTACCCATACACCCATCTTCCATCCCCCACCCATAGACCCATCTTCTATCCTCTACCCATACACCCATCTTTTGTCCTCCACCCATACACCCAGCTTCCACCCCGCATCCATAGACCCCTCTTCAATCCTCCACCTATACACCCATCTTTTGTCCTCCACCCATATATCTATCCTCCACCCATACACCCATCTTCCATCCTCTACCCATGCTATCATCTTCCATCCTCTACCCATACACCCATCTTTTGTCCTCCACCCATACACCCAGCTTCCATCCCCCACCTATAGACCCATCTTCCATCCTCCACCCATACACCCACCTTTTGTCCTCCACCCATACACCGATCTTCCATCCCCCACCCATAGAGCCATCTTCCATCCTCCACCCATACACCCATCTTTTATCCTCCACCTATACACCCATGTTCCATCCCCCATCCATATATCCATCCTCTACCCATACACCAATCTTCTATCCCCCACCCATCTTCCATCCCTCACCCATACACCAATCTTTTAACCCCCACCCATACACCCATCTTTTGTCCTCCACTAATACACCCATCTGCCATCCCCCACCCATAGACCCATCTTCCACCTTCTACCCATACACCCATCTTCTATCCCCCACCCATACACCCATCTTCCATCCTCCACCCATACACCCATCTTCCATCCCCCACCCATATACCCATCTTTTGTCCTCCACCCATTGACCTATCTTCCATCCCCCACCATCCACCCCCCACCCATACACCCATCTTTTATCCTCCATCCATACTCCTATCTTTTGTCCTCCACCCATAGACCCATCTTCCTGCCCCCACCCATGCACCCATCATCCATCCCCCACCTATAGATCCATCTTTCATCCCCCACCCAAAAACCCATCTTCTATCCCCCACCCATACACCCATCTTCCATCCCCCACCCATAAACCCATCTTTTATCCTCCATCCATACTCCTCTCTTTGTACTCTACCCAGAGACCCATCTTCCATCCCCCACCAGCCATCCCCCACCCATAGACCCATCTTCCATTACCCACCCATACACACCATCTTTTATCCTCCATCCATACTCCTATCTTTTGTCCTCCACCCATAGACCTATCTTCCATCCCCAAATATAGACCCACGTTTTGTCCTCCACCTATAGACCCACCTTTGATTCCCACTCATAGATCCCTCTTGAATTCCCTTCCCATAAATCCTGATTTCTGGTGCAGTGAGGATTTTGGGAAGTTAATACTAAAGCTGGTTTCAGGATGTTTAGTCAGCAGGATAGGAAAGCACATTTCATGATTTTAAAAGGACGTAGAAGAGGAGCGTGGGTTGATTTCCTGGATTTCTCTGAAGCTCGACCATCAATCATTGTTTAGCGAGTTAATGACCCCCAGCCTGGCTGTATCTGGCTCATTAGTTCCTGGTTAATGATTGGTGACACTGAGAAATGCTGGCTTCATATACTGACTCCTTCTAGGAACTCCTCATCCTGTGTTATGGGTGATGGTGAGGGGCCTCATTGTAGAACCACATATAGAGCACTCAATGTCCCGGGAATGGTCACCTTCTGACAATTGGATTGCAGTTTTGGATTGTGTGAGGGCCCAGTCACATGTAAGCACTGTGTTGCAGTACTGAACATTAATGTGTGTTATGGATCACATAGACGTGGTTTGCATCAGCCAATGTACCAGGAAGGATGAAAAAATGTGCATGACCCTTTATAACAAAACAACGCACCACAATGCATGGTAAATGCACTGTGGTGAGTTGTGTTGTATGTAGGGCTCTACTATACAATGCGTTGGGATTAGGGGTTAGGATTAGGGTTAGGGGATAGGATTGAGGTTAGAGGTTAGGGATTAGGATTAGGGTGAGGGATAGGGTAAGGGTGGGGGGATCGGATTAGGGTTAGGAGATGGAGTTAGGGATTAGGATTAATGTTAGGATTAGGGTGGGGGATAGGTTTAGGGTTAGGGGATAGAATTAGGATTAGAGGTTATAATTAGGGTTAGGGGATAGGGTTAGCAGATAGGATTAGGGTTAGGAGATAGGTTTAGGGTTAGGGGATAGGATTAGGAGTTATGATTAGGGGTTAGGATTAGGGTTAGGGGATAGAATTAGGAGTTATGATTAGGGGTTAGGATTAGGGTTAGGGGATAGAATTAGGAGTTATGATTAGGGGTTAGGATTAGGGTTAGGGGATAGAATTAGGAGTTATGATTAGGGGTTAGGATTAGGGTTAGGGGATAGAATTAGGAGTTATGATTAGGGGTTAGGATTAGGGTTAGGGGATAGAATTAGGATTAGAGGTTACGATTAGGGTTAGGGGATAGGGTTAGCAGATAGGATTAGGGTTAGGAGATAGGTTTAGGGTTAGGGGATAGGATTAGGAGTTATGATTAGGGGTTAGGATTAGGGTTAGGGGATAGAATTAGGAGTTATGATTAGGGGTTAGGATTAGGGTTAGGGGATAGAATTAGGAGTTATGATTAGGGGTTAGGATTAGGGTTAGGGGATAGAATTAGGATTAGAGGTTACGATTAGGGTTAGGGGATAGGATTAGGAGTTATAAGGGATAGGATTAGGAGTTATGATTAGGGGTTAGGATTAGGGTTAGGGGATAGTATTAGGAGTTTTAGGGAATAGGATTAGGGGGTAGTGTTAGGATTAGGGTTAGAGGATAGGTTTAGGGGATAGGATTGAGGTTAGGGGTTATGATTAGGGTGTGGGGATAGGATTAGGGTTAGGATTAGGGTTGGAGGGATAGAATAAAGATAGGGGCATAGGGTTAGGGGATATAATTAGGGTTAGGGGATAGGATAAGGGTTAGAGCATAGGGTTAGGGTTAGGGGTTACAATTAGGGTTAGGATTCAGGTTAGGGGATAGGATTAGGGAATAGGATTGAGGTTAGGGTTTATGACTAGGGTTAGGATTAGGGGTTAGGATTAGGTGTGGAGATAGGATTAGGGTTAGAGGGATAGAATAAGGGTTAGGATTAGGGGTTACAATAAGGTTTAGGGGATAGAATTAGAGTTAGGAATTACGATTAGGGTTAGGGGATAGAATAAGGGTTACAGCATTGGGTTAGGATTAGGGGTTACATTTAGGGTTAGGGCATAGGATTAGGGTTAGGGGTTACAATTAGGGTTAAGGGTTACGATTAGGGTTAGGATTCAGGTTAGGGGGTAGAATTAGGGTTAGGGGATAGAATTAGGGTTAGGGGTTACAATTAGGGGTTATAATTAGGGTTAGGGGATAGAATAAGGGTTAGGGCATAGGATTAGGGTTAGGCGTTACAATTAGGGTTAAGGGTTACGATTATGCCCTGTACACACACGGTCGGACTTTCCGACGGAATATGTGCGATCGGAGCTTGTTGTTGGAAATTCCGATCGTGTGTGGGCTCCATCGGACTTTTTCCATCTGAATTTCCGACACACAAAGTTTGAGAGCTTGCTATAAAATTTTCCGACAACAAAATCCGTTCGCGTAAATTCCGACCGTGTGTGGAAAATTCCGACGCACAAAGTGCCATGCATGCTCAGAATAAATTAAGAGACGAAAGTTATTGGCTACTGCCCCGTTTATAGTCCCGACGTACGTGTTTTACGTCTACGCGTTCAGAGCGATCGGATTTTCCAACAACTTTGTGTGACCGTGTGTATGCAAGACAAGTTTGAGCCAACATCCGTCGGAAAAAATCCATGGATTTTGTTGTCGGAATGTCCGATCGTGTGTACAGGGCTATAAGGGTTAGGATTCAGGTTAGGGGGTAGAATTAGGGTTAGGGGATAGGATTAGGGTTAGGGGTTAAATAATTATTTATTTTTAATACATTTTTTTATTATTATTATTTATTTATTTTATTTATTTATTATTAATATTTATTTTTATTTAAACATTGCATTTGAGTAGAAAAACGCGACGTGCGAAAGCGGTCAAATTGTTAATGCACCCCTCCTGCACGCATGTTAAATGAAAAGTTGGTCATGTATGTAGGACGGGTGCCAACGCCTATCTGAATGAGCCCTTTATTTTAAGCGCTGATCACATTGCAGAGGAGATAAAAACATTGTCAGAAGTTATCTTCCTAAAAATGTCTTTTGTTTGTGTCTCCATAGAGAGATTCCCCGTCACTTCCTGTCCTGAATGAAAAACGAAAACTCAAAGTTAAAGGAAGATGGCGCTGGATGTCACAGGCTGGTAACTATCATTTACTTAAAGTGATACTAAAATCTTGTTTTTTTTTGTTAAAAATAATAAACATGTTATACTTACCTCCTTTGTAATGGTTTTGCACAGAGCAGCCCGGATCCTCCTCTTCTCGGGTCCCTCTTCGGTGCTCCTGGCCCCTCCCTCCTGTTGAGTGCCCCCCCACAGCAAGCAGTTTGCTATGGGGGGCCCCCGAGCCGAGTTGCAGCTCCCTGTGTCCATTTAGATACAGAGCCTCAGTCCGTCCCCACCCCCTTTCTCTGCTCATTGGCTCACTGGTGCTGCGCTGCTGTCTCAGCCAATGAGAAGGGAGAGTGCTGGGCAGCTGAGTCTCTTGTGCAATGTAGCTGGATCGAGACGGGGCTCAGGTAAGTATAAGGGGGGCTGCTGCACACAAAAAGCTTTTTATCCTAATGCATAGAATGGACCCTCTGCCTTTACAATCACTAAAAAAAGTCAGAACTTGTGGCTGCTGATTTTTGCTTTTTTGAGAACCTGGTGAAGTTCCTCTTAAACCTTTTTACAGATTTTTGGGAACACGGTGGAGAAAGCTGCTTGTACGCCTTTTGGAGTTTCTGTATAATGGGTTGGCAGTAATGGTCATGTGACTGGAGATGTCTGATCATGTTTGCTCCTCCTGCATGTTAGGCAGAATCAGGACACCAGCCATTGCCTCTGTGTTTATACTTTGTATCTTTTTTTTTTCAGTGATATCTTTGTTTCTTTTTTTTCATTGATATCTTTGATGTTATTTGTTTTAGAATTGTGTAGTGAGGTAATACGAGTTCTGATCATTTATTATATTTGTTTCTTCTGTGTTGTAACATATTTTGTAGCAGATCCTAATGCTGGCCATACAAGTATATTGTAGATTTCCCTACAAAATTTTAGGAGTGATTTGATGTTCTTATCATTAATGGGTCAAATAAACATGTATGTTGTATGTTTGTACGAATCTCTCCAGTGGCGGCTGGTGGTATATTTTTTTTTTGGGGGGGGGGGGGGGTCTGCAAACAATCCACCTGACACCATAAACCCCCCCGGTCCGTAGGTGGGTCGGGTTACAGGCAACCCCCCCGGGTTGGTAACCAGCTCCGCACTTACCCCATCTAGGTCGCGGGCAGCGCTTCCTCCGGGCAGTGGCTTCACGGTGTCTTCCCCTGTGTCTCCTCCCTCCTCCTTCTCAGCTGCCAATAGGATCGCTTCTCCTCTCGGCCAATTGGGTGATGGGTCCCAGGACCCGCTGTCTGATTGGTCGGGAGGAGACTTAGGAGGACAATATCGAATATTAATCACACAAATGGGTGGGCTCAGGGCACAGTGCTCCGCGCCTGAGCCCACCTTTTTTTGAAGCCTATTAGCCATCTCCTCTCCCATATTCAGGTGTCTCAAATCAGACCCTATAATGACCAATTGAGAAATGCGTGCCTGCTCAGTCTCCCTATAAATTTAAAGCAGCCTATGGGGTGGCGCAGACACCATGGCTTTTTCCTGAGTGGCGCTGTCACGAGTGATGCGCAGTTTCACCACTGCAATTTAACAAAAGCTGGATAACTAAAGCTGGATGAAGATACAACAAGAACTTTGCTCCACTCTGAAAGACGACAAGCAAACCAGCATTTGACATTCATTTTATATGAAGTCAGATTCCCACTCTCTATCCACTAACATGCTCCTTCTTCTCTTCCTTCCCACATCTGTGTCTTTTATCCTCAAATTATCCTTACTCTACCCCCCCCCTCTACCCTGCAGCCTGCACATATCACCTTCCTACCCTCTCCCTACTACTGCACACCCATCATCTCCTGCATTTGCTGCACCCACATGCTGACATAAACACCAGGGCCACTAGACACGTGCGCTCATGCACATTCCACTCCCATCTGGCCTTTCTCGCCCTGTTCCTTCTCCTAGTCTCAGGTGACATTTCTCCTAATCCTGGTCCACCATTTTCCAACTGAAAGCCACATATAAGTCACATATACAATACCCCTCCCCCTCTGGCAACCACCGCAATCCACTCAATTTAATTTCTATCCTCCTGCTTCCTCAAAGCAGCCCCCTTATCTCTTTGGAATGCCCTCTCCATCTGTTACAAGCTAACATTCTGTACATGACCTCTTCATCTCTCATGGCTTTAACATACTCACCATAGAGATCCGATAATCGGCCAACCTACCCACTGCTCCCCACGACTCTCACAGAGACATCGCCATGCATCGGCCTGCGGGAGATTCCTGGATCCTCCAAGTAAGTAGCGGCCATCTTGCTACACCCCAGCTGACACCCTCGATCTCCCAGCCTTTCCCCTACTCGATCCGGGCCCTACTTGGCCACCACAACACCTGGGCCTGCCAGAACACTATCCCCATCTAAGTTTACAAAAGCTGGGGGCGGGGCTACACCATGGCGGCGTGAAGACGGGCACTGTCTGAGCTCCATACCACATGCCTGCAAGGAAGAGATTCTCACCTGCTCCTGCCCAAGATATCCATGCCCAGACAGGGCCCTAAGCACAGGGACCTCCGCGGAACGCATCCCGCTGACATCCAGCCTTACTTCACCCTAGAAACGCAGAGAACTATAGGTTGGCCTCCCGGGACAAGATGGCGCCGGAACCCGCCACGAGGGACAGCGTGGCACCCCCCGCGGCTAGACATCAGGTAGAAAGCTTTCCTCCACTTCCCTCTGCTACTGCCAGGGATCCCTTTGTTCCGAGCTCCAGCCTCTCTGGCATACCTGTGCTGCCGAGAGAGGCTTTACCTGCCAACCCTGATCAGCCTAACATGTCTGCTGATTTCACACCTATTTTCACCTCTAATGCTTGCTGTATTGTCTCATGCAGAAATGTCAGCTATCCTCTTATCCCTACCCAGGAGACAAAGCATGGAAACTATTGCGACCAGGATGGTGTCATCCCTGTGTCAAGACATTACTAACATGTCTCAGAATGTACAGAAGCTCGAAAACTCTGTTGAAATTCTATCTACAGATAGAGATGCAATACTACACAGATTAGACTCAATGGAAGGTCTGCACAAACAACACCAGGCTGCTATGACCCACCTGCGCTTGCAACTTGACGATTTAGAAAATCGCCACAGGCGAAATAATATTAAGCTGCATGGCATGCCGGAGGCTATTAGAGCAGCGGACCTGCGAGACACTGTTATTGGCATATTTAATGACATTTTGGGCAGGCCTACCTCTGCACCCATCAAGTTGGATAGGGTGCACAGAGTAAATGTTCCTGGCGGCGGAGAACGCACCCAGCCCAGAGATGTGTAGTGTAGGCTGCATTTCTTCGTCATGAAAGAGGAGATAATGTGACGTGCCTGGAATAGGGGCCCATTTCACTTAGATGGTGCTACGATTCACCTCCTTCCAGATTTGTCTTACTGGATAAGGTTAGGGACTGTGGCGGCACATATGTGTGGAATTACCCTTTTGGCCTCACTATCCGCCCACGCAATGACAGCATCTTTGTGAATGACCACAGGCAACTACCGGAGGTTTTCCGCTTCCTGGACACCAAACCCATTGACATACCTGACTGGTTAGAGCTGGATACTGCTCCCACAGGTCCCTCGATCTCGCAACGATCTCCACATAGGTTGGACTTGATGGGCACATAGGTTGGACTTGGTGGACTTCTGTCTTTTTTCAACCTCACCTACTATGTAACCATGTAACTATGTAATATGTAACGCAGACATGCAGGGCCTTCCAACAGGAATGCTCCCAGATCACCACCTGCTGGCCCACATTCTAGAGAGCTATGACTTGTCCTATATGCTGCAACGAGTCGGCTCCTGAATCTCTACCTTACTGCTTTCCTTAACAACACATGGATGACCCTCTAGGGAACCCTCAAGGTCCCATGCTGACCAGAACTGCATTCGGAACTGCCTGTTCAGCATACACCCAGCAGTTGATACAATGTTACAGCGAATGACCGTCGCCATGGATTGCTTCACCCTCGATACCAATCCACAAACCTTGGATACCAATATTGCAACTTAGAGGGGATCTATTACATATACGGAAACTTATCAATAACATATGGTGGTTTTTCCTTTACTGTATAGCTTCCTACAATTCACTATTGAGAAACATCCAGAACCCTAGTCTTAAATATAGTCCAACACCTATATGTCTAATGATGCTTCTTCATTTGAACATAGAATTTAATGTAAGCATTGTGGCAGGCTCTGTTAACTTAGAAATGTTTTTTCCCTAGCTTGGATTCCAAGAGGACCCCTGGGAGAGACCCCAAATCTATTTAAATTAGGTTCTTGCCCTATTATCGTAATTATGCCCAGTGAACCACTTGACGGATACAACCCCTCATAGAATATATTGTCAATACCAGGGGTCTTCAAACTACAGCCCTCCAGTTGTTCAGGAACTAAAATTCCCATCATGCCTAGTCTGTGAATGTCAGAGTTTTACAATGCCTCATGGGACGTGTAGTTCCGCAACAGCTGGAGGGCCGTAGTTTGAGGATCCCTGGTCTATACTGTCCTACGGAGTCTCCCGCCCCACGTTTTTTGTGTTTTGCCTTGAGGTTTCTCTCCCACCAGGATACCCCTCTTGTGAATCCAATAAGACAAGTGACGTAGCTGGGATATGTTTACCTACTGTTTTTGTTTCCTTAAACACAAAAGGGTTCTAAATTACTTAGCCACTCTAATTATGGCGAGTCCTCTTCCTTAAATATGTACTATAACTTGTTTTATGGCAATGTGGGGTTTTGCATAGACATGCGGATGCTAGAAAACTTTTCCTCTCCGCGTAGAAACCAGTGTTTTAGCCTGTTTTGACCTTTCGGGACAGGTTGAATCCTATTGGCCTACACAGCCACCCCTAATTAGGGTACTTGATTGGTGCTAGACTCTATACTAGCATCTGAGGTTTTTGTCTTTTCTCCCCCTTCCCTTTTCTTCTGCCCCCTTTCCCACTGCCCCCCCTCTTTTTTTTTTTCTCTTTCTCTCTCCCCCTCTTTCATCTCGCTACCATGGGAGGCCCCCGGGACGCGGCTACCCTCCAATGTGCTCATTCAATGCCCGCGGCTTGAATGAACCAACTAAATGCTCACAAATACTGTATGACTTTCACAAATCCAAAATTGACATCATTTTCTTCCAAGAGACCCACTTTCGCACAAATCATATACCAGTATTGCGAAATAAATATTACCCAACCTGGCTACATAGCACATACTCCCAATCTATATCTAGAGGGGTGGCAATTGCCCTCCACAAATCAGTGAATTTATACTCTTCTAGATTCCTGCTCAGACCACGACGGGGGGTATTTGTATTTGAAAATATCTCTCAGTGGCAAAACGTACACCCTGGCTAATATATATATTGCTAATCAAGACCAAATAACTAATACTATTTAATATCAATAGCTATTGGAATTTGCCGAAGGCGTGATCCTTGTTGTTGGAGATTTTATTAGTGTTTTGAACCCTCAGGATACCCCCTCAGGTAAAAGCTCTATCTCCTACAACAAAATCAATAAACTAAAGAGATTCCTGATTCAGCACAACCTGATTGATGTATGACGCATCCTCCACCCTACGGATAGGGACTATTCCTTCTTGTTTGCAGCTCATAACTCCTACTCCCACATTGATTTTTTTCTTATCAGTCACTATGCATTGACATACCAACCCCAGAGTAGGATCGGGAACATATTATGGTCCTATCACATTCCAGTGTTTCTGTCCTTCTCCCTACCCAATCTGCCTGGTCATGACTGGACTTGGAGACTTATTGGCTCGCTATTACAAGACGACATATGCTCTGCAGATATCCAGACCACTATATCCAACTTCATCTCGGACCATGGTAATGACGATACCTCTAAAATGCATATTACGCGCGCGGGGGGGGGGGCTTTATTAAACATGGCTCTAGACTCAAACAAATCCGTCTTGCCCAGATTCAGGAACTGTCTCTTCGGATTGCTGACTTGGAACGATCCCATAAACGTATCCAATCCCCGAACACCCAACTTGCCTTATCCGACGCAAGGCTTAAACTGTTGAACTTGTTCGAACAGAAATCCCTGTCCATTAGGGACAAATCACGTAAACTGTTTTATGTTGAAGCTAACAAACCAGGTAGAATCATAATCGAAAGAAGTTCTGGACAGCCGCACTCCAAAAAAGTCTAAAATACAAGTCACAGCAGAATGGACAAAAATGGATCATAGCTTGATCAAGCACTGTTTGTAGTGTGAAACGCGTAAGATTTTTTGTCCGTTCTGCTGTGACTTATATTTTAGATGGCATTTTTTGAATAAAAGGCAAAAACTTTTTTGGAGTGCGGCTGTCCAGAACTTCTTCCGATTTTGATTGCTATAAACATTGCCAGCACCTGGACTTGTAAACTGGAGGAGAGGCTTTTTACCTTTGTATGACCCACCTGTAGCGGTGATACCCCCTCCCTAAACCAGGTAGAATTTTGGCCCTCCATGCTAAAAATAGCATTGTTTCTATCCCTAAACTCAAACGACCTGACGGCCAACTCACCCATCATCCTAAGGACATTAACGAATTGTTCTGTTCATTCTACGCCACACTATACAACCTCCCACCACGTCCTCCAAACATGTCGCCTGAGGACTTTCAATCTAAAATATATTGCTACCACAGCACTTCCGACTAGCCCTACAGACATGGTGCAGGATCTTGTGCGACCATTTATCGAGGGCGAACTTGTGCTGGCAATATCCTCCCTCAAACCTAACAAAAGCCCAGGCCCGGACGGCTACTCAACCCGTTTCTATAAATCCTTCCGATATTCCCTTACACCACTTCTCATAAAAATGCATAATGACATCTCCAGGGACTCTCCTTTCCCAAGACAAGCTTTGGAAGCCCATATCATAGTCTTACCTAAACCCGGGAAAGATCCTACACTATGCGATAGCTTTCGCCCCATTTCTCTCACCAACATTCACATTCGCTTATACTCCAAACTACTGGCCAATCGCCTTCTGCCAGCTATACTCGACCTGATACACCTTGACCAGGTGGGGGTCCTGGGACAATATCCTTAAAACTATTTCCCTGATGGAATATGCCCAAAAACGCTAAATCCCAGCTTGCTTGATCGATTAAAAAGCGTTCGACCGGGTTCATTGGCAATTTCTAGAGAAAACACTTTAGCAAGTGGGCCTTGGGCCCAACATGCTATGCAAGATCCTGGCTCTCTATAATAACCCTATGGCAAGGATCTGATCTAAAGGCCTCCTATCTTACCCAATATGGATTCATAAAAGTGCCCGCCAGGGATGTCCCCTGTTGCCATTACTATACATATTCACTATGGAACATCTTGTCACGGCCATTCCGCACAACTCCAATATTCAGGGTCTTTCTATTGGCCATCGTCATTATAAATCATCCCGATATGCTGACGACCTCTTATTATACCTCACTAAGCCCCACACATCTATACCAGCCATTATCGAGGCATTCACAGAGTTTGGATTAGCTAGTAACTTTAAAGTAAATTACGATAAAACGGAGGCCCTTAACATCTCCCTACCCAAACCTACACTAGCCCGGGTTCAATCTTTATTTGGATTTAAATGGCAACAAAAAGCTGTCAAATATCTGGGGATCCAAATTCCTACCTCTCTGCCTTCCCTGACAGATCTAAACTATACCCCTCTAATAAGAACATTGCAAACGTGCCTTGAAACTTATGATAAACCGAACATCTCCGGGTTTGGCCTAATGAACGTTGTCAAAATGGACATTCTGCCTAAAGTTTTATACAATTTTCAGGCGATTCCAAACCCCCTCCCCTCCTCGTGGTTTCTTCCAATCGATCAACAAGGCTATTCGGTATGGCGTCATAGGAAGTCCAGGATTGGCTTTCATATTTTAGCTTTGCCTAAAAATAGAGGGGGCATTGCTCTCCCTGACCCACGGCTGTACTTCCATGCTGCATCGTTGATAAGAATAGTCGATTGGTACCACGGTTCATCATTAGAAAATGACCAAATATCTCCCGATCTCACATCCCTTCCATGGACACACCCGACACACAGACCCCCTACAGTTCTAATGCCCCTTGTGACTTCCACTACGTTGCGAATTTGGGACAGCTACCTTACCAAAGGTTTATTGTCCTCGAGACCCAGTCCCCTGACTCCATTATTTGATATCAACTCTTTCCCTCCGCGTTGTGCTAAACCTAAATTTCTTATTTGGCAAAAGACAGAGGCTCCTCTGTTAAGTCATGCGCTCCATGCTGGAAAACCAATTCCCCTATCTGACACGCTGTCTTCCTGCCACAGCCCATCTATGGCTTGGCTTGAACACACTCAACTAACGCACCTTATAAACAAAATACCGAACATTGACGATTTGACAAGACCACATACAGCCTTTGAGTCATTGTTATCCCAATCGGACAGACCAGAGCATTCACTATCCCTGATATATCAGATACCGATCCAGGTCTCTTATCCAAACCCACCGCCATTCCTTTCAAAATGGAGAAAGGGAGATGAACTTGTCTCCGGATGATATGGAATAGGGCAAAACTACGGCTCTTTCTTCTAAATTATCTATCTCATCTCATGCCCAAGAACAAAATTATTGTATATTCTATAGGTGGTATCGGTGCCCCACCATTCTACACAAGCTTGATCCTAATGTTTCGGACATATGTTGGCGATGCTGGCATGCCCCGGGTAACATGACACACATTTGGGGTACATGCCCACGTGTCACTCCCTTTTGGGACAAGATTCTCCAGCTATATGACAATCTTTTAGGGGACAAGTATCCTAATGAACCCCGCTTAACTGTCCTATCTTATGTTACCGGGATCATACAAAGAAAATCAAGAAGAGCTTAATTTGCCATTTGCTGACGGCTGCACGATCAGTTGTTGCTAGATCTTGGCGTCAACCTCTCTAGCGGATTGAGCCTGCGAAGTGGACAGGATCGAACATATTGAACGAATGTTAGCGTGGGATGCGGATGAAAGTGAGACCCACACTATTATGTGGACCGTTTGGTTACACTTTCGGTTCTCTTCTGATTTTGACCCTTTTATAGCGGATACAGCTCCTACTGTTTCCCCTGGGCCCTCTCATGAGTAGCTTGATATACCTTATCCCCAACTTCCCTTTCTTTTACCCCCCTACCCCCCCTCTTTTTTATTTCTTTTTCTCTTTCCATATTTCTCCGCCCTTTCTACTCCTCCTCCCTTACCTTTTTAAGATTATAGTAATCTTACCGGTAGATTCACCACACTTTCAGGCCATATGTGTTGAGCCTTGTTTTTTTCTGTTTTCTACACCATTGTTTATAGTGGTCTACTGGTTACTTGATTTACCATTACTTGGTTTATTTCTACACTCCTTGATGATATCTACATGACTATGCCTAATGTATACGTGTTCATTCAGTGGAAATATGTTATTTCTTGCCTATGTTTATTCAATGTGGTTTAAAAAAAATGCTTGAAACTCAATAAAACAGATTCAACATAACATACTCGCCATAACTGAAACCTGGCTTCAAAATATTGACTCAGCTTCTCCTGCTGCCCTCTCTCATGGCAGCCTCCTATGGACTCACTCCCCCAGACCCAACGGACAGAAAGGAGATGGAGTTGGTTTCCTTCTATCCCCACAAAGCACCTTCCAAGTCCTTCCTAGCCCTCTCTCTCTACTTTCGAGATGCACTGTATTTGTCTGTTTTCTCCCATTTCCCTGAGGATTGCAGCAATTTATCGGCCTCCTGGACCAGTGTTGCGCTTTCTTGATGACTTTGCTGCCTGGCTACCCTACTTTCTCTCCTCTAAAAATAACCACGATCATTCTTGGTGACTTCAACATTCCTGTCAATGTTAACAGCCCAACTACAGCTCAGCTTCTCAACTTAACCTCATCTTTTGACCTAATCCAATGGACACATACTTCCACTCACTCCAATGGTAATACCCTTGACCTCCCCCATCTATGCAATCCTGGCATTCTCACAAACACCCCCTTTCCTCTCTCTGATCACAACCTCATCAGTTTCACTGTATCCGTGCCTCCAACCACCCATCCCTCCAAGCAGCAAATAATTACTTGTAGAAACCTTCTCCACTTTAACCCTTCTCTTCTCTATTCTGCTACTGACCACCTCTATGACATAATCTCTCCCCTGTCCTGTCCTGACCTGGCCACCTCTGTCTACAACAGTTCACTCTCATCATCACTAGATGCACTTGCTCCTCTAACCACACGCAGAATCAGGCCCCGACCGTTACAGCCCTGGCAACCTGACAACACTAGAAATCTCAAGAGACATTGCCATTCTGTTGAACGACTGTGGCGTAAAACCAATTGCCTACAAGACTTCACCCTACAAATCTGCCCTTCTAAAATACATTTCATGCCTCCATGCTGAAAAACAAGCCTACTTTGTCTCTCTTATTAATACCTTGTCATTCAGTCCCCGTCGGCTCTTTTCAACCGTTAACTCTCTGCTTCGTCCCCCACCCCCTCTACCCACTAACTCACTCACTGCCCAAGAGATTGCCAATCACTTCAAAGACAAGATCGATGCAATTCCTGAGGACACCTCCACCGTGCGTACGTCTTCCCCACCCGACATAACTTGCCTAACAGCACATTCACACACTCTCCTCTTTTAATTGGCTACTACTGAAGAGGGTCAAAACTTTTCTCAGATGCCCACCTAACCAATTGTCCCCTGGATCCTGTTCCCTCACAACTACTACGGTCACCCTCTTCTTCTATCCTATGCTCCCACACCCACATCTTCAATCTCTCCCTCTCTAGTGGCACCTTCATCTCCCCTCTAAAACATGCGCAAATCACTCCCATACTTAAAAAGCCCTCACTGGACCCTACCAACCTGAACAACTTAAGACCCATCTCATTGCTCCCATTCACCTCTAAACTTCTAGAATGCTTAGTCTACAACCGTCTTAGCTCCTACCTCAGTGAAAATAACCTTCTTGACCCCTTACAGTCTGGCTTTCGATCGCAGCACTCTACAGAAACTGTCTTACTCAAACTCACTAACGATTTACTAACTGCTGAAACCAACAGCCAGTACTCCATACTCCTACTACTTGACCTCTCTGCGGCCTTTGATACTGTTGACCACCTGCTCCTTCTCAATAAACTAAATTCCCTTGGCCTCCGAGATTCTGATCTATCCTGGTTCTCTGGCTATTTATCACAGCGCTCCTTCAGTGTCACCTACAACTCTGTCTCCTCCACTCCATTGCCCCTTTCTGTGGGGGTCCCCCAAGGCTCGGTTCTTGGACCCCTTCTCTTCTCTATCTACACCTCCTCCCTTGGTCACTTAATAACTGCCCATGGCTTCCAATACCACTTATACGCTGATGACACCCAAATCTATCTGTCTACTCCTCACCTCACTCCAGTCTCCTCTCGCATTACTAACTTACTCACTGACATATCAGCATGGATGTTGCACCACTTCCTTCAACTAAAACTCTCTAAAACTGAGCTATTAATATCCCCCCCCCTGTGCCCCCCTCCATGACTTTTCCATCAAAATCAACAATGCACCTATCAATCCCTCCCCTCACGCCAGGGTACTCGGTGTAATCCTAGAGTCTGACTTGTCATTTCAGCCTCAAATCCAATCGTTATCAAAAGTTTGTAGAATTCTCCTCCCTAACATCTCCAAAATTCGCCCCTTTTTAACAAATGAAACCTCCAAACTCCTCATTCACTCCCTTGTTATCTCTCACCTTGACTATTGCAACTCCCTTCTCATTGGCCTGCCTCTCCATAGGCTCCTCCCCTCTTCAGTCTATCATGAATGCTGCTGCCAGACGTATCCACTTTACCAACCGCTCAGTGTCTGCCAACCCTCTCCTACAATCCCTACACTGGCTTCCATTCAGTGTCCACCACCCCTCTCCTCCAGTCCCTACACTGGTCTCCATTCAGTGTCCACCAACCCTCTCCTCCAGTCCCTACACTGGTCTCCATTCAGTGTCCACCAACCCTCTCCTCCAGTCCCTACACTGGCTCCCACTCAGTGTCTGCCAACCCTCTCCTCCAATCCCTACACTGGTCTTCATTTAGTGTTCGCCAACCCTCTCCTCCAATCCCTACACTGATCTCCATTCAGTGTCTGCCAACCCTCTCCTCCAATCCTTACACTGGTCTCCATTCAGTGTCTGCCACCCCTCCCCTCCAATCCCTACACTGGCCTCCATTCAGTGTCTGCCAACCCTCTCCTCCAATCCCTACACTTGTCTCCATTCAGTGTCTGCCAACCCTCTACTCCAATCCCTACACTGGCCTCCATTCAGTGTCCACCAACTCTATCCTCCAATCCCTACACTGGCCTCCATTCAGTGTCCACCAACCCTCTCCTCCAATCCCTACACTGGCTCCCAATCACCCAGCAAATTAAATTCAAAATACCAACCACAACCTACAAAGCCATTCACAACTCTGCCCCGAGCTACATCACCAATCTTGTCTCCAAATATCACCCAAATCGTCCTCTCCGCTCCTCCCAAGACCTCCTACTCTCAAGCTCTATCTTCTCCTCCTCTCATGCTCGTCTCCAGGATTTCTCCAGAGCCTCTCCCATCCTCTGGAATTCGCTACCTCAACCTGTCCGGCTATCCCCTACTCCTTGCTACCTTCAGGCGATCCCTGAAAACTCATCTCTTCACGTCTCAAACTAATCTTCTACCACTTCCAACAGCTCATTCCCCACAGTTACAACCTTTTGTACCACCAGCCCCACCCTATTAGATTGTAAGCTCTTCTGAGCAGGGCCCTCTTAATCTTCTTGTGTTTTATTGCATTATAACTGTATTATCTCCCTTTTATATTGTAAAGCGCTGCGTAAACTGTTGGCACTATATAAAGCCTGTATAATAATAATAATAGTATTAGAGCTTCAGACTCTAGTCATGTGCTTCAAAAAGAAAAAATAACCCCATTGGAATCCATGCATCCGGTGACCAACATGTAGATTAGGGGACCAGGCACATGGATTAGGGGGGCGGGCCGCCACTGAATTTCTGATTCAGAAATCTACTAGTATATGGCCAGCAAAGTGCAGTGAAAGAGGTTTGCAGGTGTTCAGCAGGTGATACTGCCGCCTCCTGATGCCCATTTTTTATTTTATTTTTTTTATTTGTACATTTCTATGAGGTGCCATAATTGTTTTTTTTTTTTGTGTGTGTGTTTTTTTTTGGTTTTATTTTACATTCCATCATCAAACAATTTCATGTCAAACGTTCACAAACGGAAAGAAAAAATAAAGGCAAATGAAAAGCAATCAATTTCTATTGATAGGGCGCCATAGGTTTCCTCAAAGTGGGGAATGACACAATAGTGGGCGGCCGCCGTCTGTCACAATGGCGCTGTGTCCGGCGCTGACCTGGCCGTCCTGGCAGTCGTTCCTCGAGCTGGTTTCCGCTTTGGCTCTGAGCGTCTGATCCGGGACATTTATGAGTGATTTATTAATGCAATCCACATGTCGGTGCGGAGGATCCTCATTGTACTTTGTCTCCGGCGTTCTCTGATGACCCCGGAATTCATTATTTTATTGTTGGAGTCTCAGCCTGTGCCGGGGGACGAGGATGAATACACAGAGCCCTGCAAGGATGACTACAAGTCTCAGCATGCCCTGGAGTTCTGCATTTTCTTGCTTTAAAAAGTATCCTATTAATAAGTATATACTACTACTACTACAACTATTACTACTACTAAAAATATCAATAATAATAATATAAATAATAATAATAGTAATAATAATAATAAGTATATACTACTACTAATAATAATGTCAATAATAATAATAGTAATAATAATAATAATAATAATCACTATCATCATCCTACTGACACACAACTACATCTCTACCTGCAGAAAGCACAAATACTTCCTAAAAACTGAAGACAACAAAGAAACTATTTTGTATCTTTGTCAGCTGCTTTCTATGGCAACGTTTACAGCAGTGCCCTCCTCAGGCAGTTTGTGGGTACTGCACTCACTCGCCATCACACGGCCTCTGGTGCAAATTTAATAATAAACAGGTGACACCCGGCATTTCTCTGTCTACGTTCATCGGCACTTACCCGCATTCACCCACCTTCTGCTGGAAGTTGTTGTCCTCATTTTATATGGCAAAAAATGCAAATGAAGATTTATGATGAAAATCAGATGTTGGGTGTTGGGGATCGATGGGCCGGGGTGTTGGGGATCGATGGGCCGGGGTGTTCGGGATCGATGGGCCGGGGTGTCGGGGATCGATGGGCCGGGGTGTCGGGGATCGATGGGCCGGGGTGTCGGGGATCGATGGGCCGGGGTGTCGGGGATCGATGGGCCGGGGTGTCGGGGATCGATATAGTTAATAATGTAAATGATTCTCTGTCACTTTGTCAGGCTAGACCACTTTCACACTGAAGGCAATTTTCGGGTTTTAGTGCTAGAAATAGCGCCTGTAAAGCGCCTGAAAACCGCCTCCCGTGGAACCCGAATGTGAGAGGCTGAGTGCTCTCACACCGGGGCGGTGAGCTTGCGGGACATTACATAACGTCCTGCAAGCAGCATCTTTGAGGTGATTTGGGAGTGCTGTATACACCGCTCCTCCATCACCCCTGCCCATTGCAATGCATAGATAGAAGGAGGAGGGATGGAAAGATGGAGGGATGAATAGATAGATGGAGGAATGGATGGATGGATGGATGGATAGATGGAGGGAAGGATGGATAGATGGAGGGATGGATAGATGGAGGGATGGAAAGATGGAGGGATGGATAGATGGAGGGAAGGATGGATGGAAGGATGGATAGATGGAGGGAAGGATGGAGGGATGGATGGATAGATGGAGGGAAGGATGGATAGATGGAGGGATGGATGGATAGATGGAGGGATGGATGGATAGATGGAGGGAAGGATGGATAGATGGAGGGATGAATGGATAGATGGAGGGATGGATAGATGGAGGGATGGAAAGATGGATGGATGGATAGATGAAGGGATGGATGGATAGATGGAGGGAAGGATGGATAGATGGAGGGATGGAGGGATGGATGGAGGGATGGATGGATAGATGGAGGGATGGAAAGATGGAGGGATGGATGGATAGATGGAGGGATGGAAAGATGGAGGGATGGATAGATGAAGGGATGGATGGAGGGATGGATAGATGAAGGGATAGATGGAGGGATGGATAGATGGAGGGAGGGATGGATGGGATGGATGGAGGGATGGATGGAGGGAAGGATGGAGGGATGGATAGATGGAGGGAAGGATGGAGGGATGGATGGATAGATGGAGGGAAGGATGGATAGATGGAGGGATGGATGGATAGATGGAGGGAAGGATGGAGGGATGGATGGATAGATGGAGGGAAGGATGGATAGATGGAGGGATGGATGGATGGATGGAGGGATAGATGGAGGGATGGATGTATAGATGGAGGGAAGGATGGATAGATGGATCGATGGATGGATAGATGGAGGGAAGGATGGAGGGATGGGTGGATAGATGGAGGGAAGGTTGGATAGATGGAGGGATGGATGGATGGAGGGATGGATAGATGGAGGGATGGATAGATGGAGGGATGGATGGAGGGAAGGATGGATGGATAGATGGAGGGATGGATAGATGGAGGGATGGATGGAGGGAAGGATGGATGGATCGAGGGATGGATAGATGGAGGGAAGGATGGATAGATGGAGGGATGGATGGAGGGATGGATGAATGGAAGGATGGATAGATGGAGGGAAGGGTGGAGGGATGGATAGATGGAGGGAAGGATGGATGGAGGGATGGAGGGATGGATAGATGGAGGGATGCATAGATGGAGGGATGGATGGATAGATGGATGGATGGATAGATGGAGGGAAGGATGGATAGATGGAGGGATGGATAGATGGACGGATGGATAGATGGAGGGAAGGATAAATGGAGGGAAGGATGGATAGATGGAGGGAAGAATGGAGGGATGGATAGATGGAGGGAAGGATAGATGGATGGATAGATGGAGGGAAGGATAGATGGATGGATAGATGGAGGGAAGGATGGAGGGATGGAGGGATGGATGGATAGATGGAGGGAAGGATGGATGGATAGATGGAGGGATGGATGGATAGATGGAGGGATGGATGGAGGGAGGGAAGGATGGATGGATGGAGGGATGGATAGATAGAGGGAGGGATTGATAGATGGAGGGATGGATGGATGGAGGGATGGATGGATGGATGGAGGGAAGGATGGATGGATGGAGGTATGGATAGATGGAGGGACTGATAGATGGAGGGATGGATAGATGGAGGGAAGGGTGGATGGATGGAGGGATGGATAGATGGAGGGATGGATAGATGGAGGGAGGGATTGATAGATGGAGGGATGGATGAATGGAGGGAAGGATGGATGGATGGAGGTATGGATAGATGGAGGGATGGATAGATAGATGGAGGGATGGATAGATGGAGGGACGGATGGAGGGAGGGAAGGATGGATGGATGGATCAAGGGATGGATAAATGGAGGGAGGGATTGATAGATGGAGGGATGGATGGATGGGGGGGAAGGATGGATGGATGGATGGATAGATGGAGGGATGGTTGGATAGATGGACGGAGGGATGGATAGATGGAGGGAAGGATAGATGGAGGGATAGATGGATGGAGGGATGGATAGATGGATGGATAGATGGATGGAGGGATGGATAGATGGAGGGAAGGATGGATAGATGGAGGGAAGGATGGATAGATGGAGGGAAGGATGGAGGGATGGATAGATGGAGGGAAGGATAGATGGAGGGAAGGATGGATAGATGGAGGGGTGGATGGATAGATGGAGGGATGGATGGATAGATGGAGGGAAGGATGGATAGATGGAGGGATGGATGGATAGATGGAGGGAAGGATGGATAGATGGAGGGATGGATGGATAGATGGAGGGAAGGATGGATAGATGGAGGGAAGGATGGATAGATGGAGGGAAGGATGGATGGATGGAGGGATGGATAGATGGAGGGAAGGATGGATGGATAGATGGAGGGAAGGATGGATGGAGGGATGGATAGATGGAGGGATGGATAGATGGAGGGAAGGATGGATAGATGGAGGGATGGATGGATAGATGGAGGGAAGGATGGATAGATGGAGGGATGGATGGATAGATGGATGGATGGATGGATAGATGGAGGGAAGGATGGATAGATGGAGGGAAGGGTGGAGGGATGGATAGATGGAAGGAAGGATGGAGGGATGGATAGATGGAGGGAATGATGGAGGGATGGATGGATAGATGGAGGGATGGATGGATAGATGGAGGGATGGATGGATATATGGATGGAGGGATGGATGGATGGAGGGAAGGATGGATTGATGGATGGAGGAGGGAAGGATAGATGGAGGGAAGGATGGATAGATGGACGGATGGATAGATGGAGGGAAGGATGGATTGATGGATGGAGGAGGGAAGGATAGATGGAGGGAAGGATGGATTGATGGAGGGATGGATGGATATATGGAGAGATGGATGGATAGATGGAGGGATGGATGGATGGATGGATAGATGGAGGGATGGATGGATTGATGGACGGAGGGATGGATGGATGGAGGAATGGATGGATGGAGGGATGGATGGATGGAGGGATGGATGGAGGGATGGATGGATGGAGGAATGGATGGATGGAGGGATGGATGGATGGAGGGATGGATGGAGGGAAGGATGGAGGGATGGATGGATGGATGGAGGAATGGATGGATGGAGGGATGGATGGAGGGATGGATGGATGGAGGGATGGATAGCTGGAGAGATGGATAGATGGAGGGAAGGATATAGGGATAGATGGAGGAAAGGATGGAGGGATGGATGGATAGATGGAGGGAAGGATGGAGGGATGGATGGATAGATGGAGGGAAGGATAGATGGAGGAATAGATGGAGGGATGGATAGATGGAGGGAAGGATGGATAGATGGAGGGAAGGATGGATAGATGGAGGGAAGGATGGATAGATGGAGGGAAGAATGGAGGGATGGATAGATGGAGGGAAGGATGGAGGGATGGATGGATAGATGGAGGGAAGGATGGATGGATAGATGGAGGGAAGGATGGAGGGATGGAGGGATGGATGGATAGATGGAGGGAAGGATGGATGGATAGATGGAGGGATGGATGGATAGATGGAGGGATGGATGGAGGGAGGGAAGGATGGATGGATGGAGGGATGGATAGATAGAGGGAGGGATTGATAGATGGAGGGATGGATGGATGGAGGGATGGATGGATGGATGGAGGGAAGGATGGATGGATGGAGGTATGGATAGATGGAGGGACTGATAGATGGAGGGATGGATAGATGGAGGGAAGGGTGGATGGATGGAGGGATGGATAGATGGAGGGATGGATAGATGGAGGGAGGGATTGATAGATGGAGGGATGGATGAATGGAGGGAAGGATGGATGGATGGAGGTATGGATAGATGGAGGGATGGATAGATAGATGGAGGGATGGATAGATGGAGGGACGGATGGAGGGAGGGAAGGATGGATGGATGGATCAAGGGATGGATAAATGGAGGGAGGGATTGATAGATGGAGGGATGGATGGATGGGGGGAAGGATGGATGGATGGATGGATAGATGGAGGGATGGTTGGATAGATGGACGGAGGGATGGATAGATGGAGGGAAGGATAGATGGAGGGATAGATGGATGGAGGGATGGATAGATGGATGGATAGATGGATGGAGGGATGGATAGATGGAGGGAAGGATGGATAGATGGAGGGAAGGATGGATAGATGGAGGGAAGGATGGAGGGATGGATAGATGGAGGGAAGGATAGATGGAGGGAAGGATGGATAGATGGAGGGGTGGATGGATAGATGGAGGGATGGATGGATAGATGGAGGGAAGGATGGATAGATGGAGGGATGGATGGATAGATGGAGGGAAGGATGGATAGATGGAGGGATGGATGGATAGATGGAGGGAAGGATGGATAGATGGAGGGAAGGATGGCTAGATGGAGGGAAGGATGGATGGATGGAGGGATGGATAGATGGAGGGAAGGATGGATGGATAGATGGAGGGAAGGATGGATGGAGGGATGGATAGATGGAGGGATGGATAGATGGAGGGAAGGATGGATAGATGGA
Organism: Lithobates clamitans; assembly: GCA_037952925.1. Classification (NCBI taxonomy): domain Eukaryota; kingdom Metazoa; phylum Chordata; class Amphibia; order Anura; family Ranidae; genus Lithobates; species Lithobates clamitans. The sequence continues at coordinate 136,745 of JBBGZY010002156.1, forward strand.
GGGATGGATGGATAGATGGAGGGAAGGATGGATAGATGGAGGGATGGATGGATAGATGGATGGATGGATGGATAGATGGAGGGAAGGATGGATAGATGGAGGGAAGGGTGGAGGGATGGATAGATGGAAGGAAGGATGGAGGGATGGATAGATGGAGGGAATGATGGAGGGATGGATGGATAGATGGAGGGATGGATGGATAGATGGAGGGATGGATGGATATATGGATGGAGGGATGGATGGATGGAGGGAAGGATGGATTGATGGATGGAGGAGGGAAGGATAGATGGAGGGAAGGATGGATAGATGGACGGATGGATAGATGGAGGGAAGGATGGATTGATGGATGGAGGAGGGAAGGATAGATGGAGGGAAGGATGGATTGATGGAGGGATGGATGGATATATGGAGAGATGGATGGATAGATGGAGGGATGGATGGATGGATAGATGGAGGGATGGATGGATTGATGGACGGAGGGATGGATGGATGGAGGAATGGATGGATGGAGGGATGGATGGATGGAGGGATGGATGGAGGGATGGATGGATGGAGGAATGGATGGATGGAGGGATGGATGGATGGAGGGATGGATGGAGGGAAGGATGGAGGGATGGATGGATGGAGGAATGGATGGATGGAGGGATGGATGGAGGGATGGATGGATGGAGGGATGGATAGCTGGAGAGATGGATAGATGGAGGGAAGGATATAGGGATAGATGGAGGGAAGGATGGAGGGATGGATGGATAGATGGAGGGAAGGATGGAGGGATGGATGGATAGATGGAGGGAAGGATAGATGGAGGAATAGATGGAGGGATGGATAGATGGAGGGAAGGATGGATAGATGGAGGGAAGGATGGATAGATGGAGGGAAGGATGGATAGATGGAGGGATAGATGGAGGGATGGAGGGAGGGATGGAGGGATGGAGGGATGGATGGATGGATGGAGGGATGGATGGATAGATAGAGGGAAGGCTAGATGGAGGGATGGATGGAGGAGGAGGGATGGATAGATGGAGGGATGGATGGATGGATGGATGGAGGATGAGGGATGGATAGATTGAGGGACAGATAGATGGAGGGATGGATGGAGGAGGAGGGATGGATAGATGGATGGATGGATAGATGGAGGGATAGATGGATGGAGGGAAGGATGGATGGAGGAGGAGGGATGGATAGATGGATGGATGGATAGATGGAGGGATAGATAGATGGAGGGATGGATAGATAGAGGGATGGATATAGGAAAGATGGATAGATGGAGGAGGGATGGATGGGGGATAGATGGATGGAGGAGGGATGGATGGATGGATGGAGGGATTTTAGGTCTCCATGATCTTATTGGTTGCAGTACAGACAGTTCTCATTTCACACCCGCCCATCCATTGGCCCTTATGGCGGTGTTGTCCCGGTCAGATCCGGCAGCGTCTGGACTTCCCTCATCTGTGCCGCCATGACAGCGATTTCCAGAAGAGGCGGGGACACCCGGCGATGACTCAACTGACTTATTTTACAGACCTCCATTGATTAGTATTGATTTTAAGTTTGCAGCCAATGGTGGCGGAGTGTAAGAGGAGCGATCTATAATTCCCCAAATGAAGGATGAAACATCCTGGCTGGAGGGAGAGGAACGAGGACTGAATGATGATGAGGGACACCACCGGCAAGACCCCACCCCCACCACACAGCGAAATCAGCATGGAGAGTCAGAGCTGCTCATGTACAGTCACCCCACCGACACATGTCCCCCCGTAATATCTAATCTTTTGGCGGGGTGTTAAAGTGTAAGCTCCTCTGTACAGAGACTGATGTGACTGTGGGGGGAGGGGACATTAGAGTGTAAGCTCCTCTGTACAGAGACTGATGTGACTGTGGGGGGAGGGGACATTAGAGTGTAAGCTCCTCTGTACAGAGACTGATGTGACTGTGGGGGAGGGGGCATTAGAGTGTAAGCTCCTCTGTACAGAGACTGATGTGATTGTGGGGGGAGGGGACATTAGAGTGTAAGCTCCTCTGTACAGAGACTGATGTGATTGGCTCAGCGATCTCTGTACAGCACTGCGGTATATGTCAGAGCTATATAAATGTATAATAATAGTGTGTGACTGTGGGGGAGGGGGCATTAGAGTGTAAGCTCCTCTCTACAGAGACTGATGTGATTGGCTCAGTGTTCTCTGTACAGCATGCACCTTGTTCATTCTAAGTTCATAATGTTCTTCCAATACTTTGTGGTCAGTTCCCAATATCCAGTTAATAAACAGTTATCTGTTTCTGTTGGGGGGGTCCTGTGCACCCCTACTTTGTAAGATTTGGGTCTGGATTGTGATTTTGGCCCCTTTAAGCCGCAGTCTGCACAGCTCCCATCCTCCTGGGACAGCGGCAATTTTTCTTCAAGGCGAGAGTAAGAAAAACCCGGATCTCCAGATAAAGCTCCATCTCTCCGGCTCTCTATATTATTAATGTAATGGATTCTTTTTTTGTTAAATATTAGTAGAAGTAAATTGTGATTACATCACAGAACCGTCTGCCAATTCCTGAGTCATACGGAGACATCACCGCGCGGTGACTAACCCTTCATATATCACTCTGTGCCAGCGGGGACTGGACGCCGGCTGCGATTGGCAGCGCTCATCGTGTGTGCGGCCGCAGGAAGGATTTTCACAATCGGCAGTTTCTAAATAGTTTACTGAGACGGTGCGTGGCAAACCCCTTGCTTCATTGTCACTCCGGTGTCAGAGGTGTAGTGTGTGACTTCCTATTGGTCAATACAAAATGAGGTGATCCAGTGGCATTGCTAGGGGGTGGCTTTTGGGGCTATAGCCCTGAATCTGGGGCACATAGCCCCGAGTCTCTGCAGGGGTCCCCAAAGGGGAGCAGAGGCTCTCTGGGGACCCTGATCTAAATGGGGGGCTCTCTGGGGACCCTGATGTAAGGGGGAGCTCTCTGGGGACCCTGATCTAAATGGGGGGCTCTCTGGGGACCCTGATATAAGTGGAGGGGCTCTCTGGGGACCCTGATCTAAGTGGGGGGCTCTCTGGGGACCCTGATATAAGTGGAGGGGCTCTCTGGGGACCCTGATATAAGTGGAGGGGCTCTCTGGGGACCCTGATTTTAAGGGGGAGGCTCTATGGGGACCCTGATGTAAGGGGGGGGGGCTCTCTGGGGACCCTGATGCAAGGGGGAGGCTCTCTAGGGACCCTGATGTAAGGGGGAGGCTCTCTAGGGACCCTGATGTAAGGGGGGCTCTCTGGGGACCCTGATGTAAGGGGGAGGCTCTATAGTGACCCTGATGTAAGGGGGAGCTCTCTGGAGACCCTGATGTAAGGGGGAGCTCTCTGGAGACCCTGATGTAAGGGGGAGGCTCTCTGGGGACCCTGATGTAAGGGGGAGGCTCTCTGGAGACCCTGATGTAAGGGGGAGGCTCTATGGGGACCCTGATGTAAGGGGGAGGCTCTCTGGGGACCCTGATGTAAGGGGGAGGCTCTCTAGGGACCCTGATGTAAGGGGGGGCTCTCTGGGGACCCTGATGTAAGGGGGAGGCTCTCTAGTGACCCTGATGTAAGGGGGAGCTCTCTGGAGACCCTGATGTAAGGGGGAGGCTCTCTGGGGACCCTGATGTAAGGGGGAGGCTCTCTGGAGACCCTGATGGGGTGGGGTGGGGGGATCTCTGGGGATATACACACACACGTTTATTACAGTATATACATGTGTATTCCCGCCCAAGCGTATGACTATCTTTACTACGCTGCTATGGGCTTTAGCCTCAGATATTTTGTAGAACTAGCAATGCCCCTGAGGTGATCACATGGGGGGGGGGGGGGTTGTCTTCTTTAAAGGTATTCTTAAGTCCTCCCCCCAGCCCCTCCTTTCAATCTTGCACAGGTTGTACCGCCTCCTCTCCTGGACTGAAACGGCTTCCTCTGATTTCACTGCACACTGTGAGCTTCTCACCGTGTCAGGGCCATCTTTAACACAGGACAAAAGGGGCAGCTGCCCCAGGCCCAGTCATTGTTGTGGGGCCCAAAGCAGCTGCACCTTGAGCCCACACTGCCTCAAATAAGTGGATTTGGGAGGGCCCAAGCAAATGTTTGCCCCGGGTCCAATCAATAATAAAGCTGGCCCTGCACAATGTGCATTAGAAGCTGCAGCAAGTCAGATAGAGTCCCGCCTCATTTCCAGGCTGGAGGACATCCAGCATCATCTAGCCCAGGGGAAGGCAACCTCGGCACTCCAGCTGTGGTGAAACTACAAATCCCATCATGCCTCTGCCTCTAGGAGTCATGCCTGTGATTGTCAGGGTCTTAAATGTCTTATGGGACTTGTAGTTTCAAAACAGCACTTTAAGTTTTTTAATTTGTATTATTTATTTAATCTAAAACAATTTTTTAGGCCACGTTCACAATGGTGCGACACGAAAGTCGCATGACTTCCGATCCGACTTTTATGCAACTTTAATGAACAGGATCCAATTTTGACCCGACTTTGAGATGAGTGCGACTGTTCCTTTGACCAATCAAAACAATCCCTTTGGCTCTGGAATGGATGAAACCTCACGCCAAATTTATAAAAAAAAAAATGGCGTGGGGTTCCCCCCTAAATCCATACCAGGCCCTTATCTGAGCATGCGGCCTGGTGAGTCAGGAAAGAGAGGGGGATGAGCAGGTGCCCCCCTCCTGAACCATACCAAGCATCATGCCCTCAACATTGGGGGGTGGGGTTGAATGCTTTAGGGCAGGGAGGCTCTGCCCCCACCCCACCCCAAAGCACCTTGTGCCCCCATGTTGATGGGGACAAGGGCCTCTTCCCCACACCCCTGGGCTGTGGTTGTTGGGGTCTGTGGGCGGGGGGGGCTTATCGGAATCTGGAAGCCCCCTTGAACAAGGGGGGCCCCCATATCCCCCCCTATGTTAATAAGTTTGGGGTACATACCCCTACCCAAAAAAAAAAAAACATGAAATAGTTTTTGACAAGTCCTTTATTATAAATGACTAATGTCCCCCCCGTGGTAGCTACAACGTCAATCACAATGTCTTCCTCCACCCGCCCCCCGACCCACTGAAAAAAAAAACGCTCCCCCTCCAGCGCTGGCTCCTGACATTCTGTCAGCTCCGGGTCTGACAGTTCTTATATAATTTTGGGGCGTGACCATCTGCTGATGTCATCCAGAGACCCTTGTAACGTCACGGACCCATCATGCCCGGGCAGTGACATCACAAGGGTGCGGGGTCTCCGGGTTACGTCACCGCATGGCCACGCCCCATAGTTATACAAGAACTGTCAGACACCGGAGCTGAAGGAATGACAGAATTTTTTTTTTTCAGCAGGTCGGCGGCGGCAGAGGATGACATCGCGATTGACGTTGGAGCTACCACGGGGGGGGGGGGACATTAGTCATTTTTAATAAAGGACTTGTAAAAAACGGTCTATTTTTTTGGGTGAATGGGTACCCCATACTCATTCACATGGGGGGATAGGATCTGGGTCCCCCTTGTTAAAGGGGGCTTCCAAATTCCCATAACCCCCCCAAGCACAGACCCCCACAGCCTGGGGGTGTGGGGAAGAGGCCCTTGTCCCCATCAACATGGGGACAGGTGCTTTGGGGTGGGGGGGGTTTGAGAGCATGTGGTCTGGTATGGTTCAGAGGGGGAGGGGCGCGGTGCTTGCTCATCCCCCCTTTCCTGACCTGCCAGGCTGCATGCATGGATAAGGGTCTGGTATGGATTTTGGGGGGGGGGGGGGGCGCCGTTTATTTTACATTTTGCATTGCTAACATTGCCTCTGAGCAAAAGTTGCATGTCACAAGTCGGATCACTTAAGATGCTGATCTGACTTGGATGCGACTTCAATTAAATTCAATGGGCTAAAATGAGACCCAAGTCGGACCAAAGTAGTGCAGGAACCTTTTCTAAAGTTTGACCGACACAAGTCGCACCAGTTAAGACGACCCTCATAGGGAAACATTGATTTTACATGTCGTGCGACTTGAGCTCTCAAAGTCGAAGTGATTGTCACACCAGTGTGAACCCAGCCTTACACTGTTTCTTTCTTTTTTTTTTTTCTTTGTATTAACTTTATTGCTGTCACATGGGATGAACAACAGCCCTTTTAACAGAATGGGGTGTGACAGGTCCTCTTTATGGAGATATTTAGGGTCTATTAGACCCCAAATATCTCCTCTGTCTTTCAATGAAGCTGATCAGACACAGATCAGTCTGATTGGCTGCTAACGGCCAGGTAAACAGAAAGGCGGAACCGGAAGTAACAAAATTCTCATCGCTTCTGGTTCCCGGGGTCACAGAGAAGGAGGAGAAACGTCAGTTCCTTTCTCTAGGCCAGTCAGAGCGCTCTGCGATCGGACGGCTGAGACTGGAAAAGGCGGTGGCGGGAGGGGGAGGGGGAGAGACCCACATTCCATTAGAATGTGATCGAGTGGTTGTTCAGCCACTTGAATAACTTCTGCATAAGAGGGAGCTGCTGGCTGCCAAGTTTTATGACCGGGATGATGCTTGTAGCTGCCGGCATCATTACGTTATAACCACTGCAAATCGAGGAATTCATATGATGGCCTACAGTCGGTAAGCGGTTAAGAAGGTTTATTGAAGATGCCCAAGTACAAGTAGAGCCAACGTGTTTCGGAGGAACAAGCCCATCCTTCTTCAAGGTGATGGTAGATTGGTAGAGCCAACGTGTTTCGGAGGAACAAGCTCATCCTTCTTCAAGGTGATGGTAGATTGGTAGAGCCCACGTGTTTCTGAGGAACAAGCTCCCCCTTCTTCAAGGTGATGGTAGATTGGTAGAGCCCACGTGTTTCGGAGGAATAAGCTCATCCTTCTTCAAGGTGATGGTAGATTGGTAGAGCCAACGTGTGTTTCGGAGGAACAAGCTCATCCTTCTTCAAGGTGATGGTAGATTGGTAGAGCCAACGTGTTTCGGAGGAACAAGCTCCCCCTTCTTCAAGGTGATGGTAGATTGGTAGAGCCCACGTGTTTTGGAGGAACAAGCTCCTCCTTCTTCAGGGCGACGGTAGATTGGTGGTGTGTCGGCAAATCTGTGGAGCTGAGGCATTAATCCTCAAACCAACAGCTTGATGCCTCAACTCCACAGTTTGCCGCCATACCACCAATCTGCCGTCGTCCGGAAGAAGTGGGTAGGCTAGTCCCCTGGAACGTGTTGGCTCTACTTGTACTAACGCATCTGCAATAAACTTTTTACCAGTTGAGACGTTTTCTGACCCTGGGTGCTCCAAGTGTCTTCTCCTGGATCATCGTGTCAGAAGGAAAGCAGCCCCAGACCCTACGAGAGTCTACCGGTCCACCACTAATCATCATTGGATGACATCCTACAGGAAGTGATTCCTTCCATACTCTCCATGGAACAAACAGGAGGACTGAGGGTTTGGACTTTAGATAAATACTCTCCATGGAGATACCAACCAGTATCTAGTCACCAGTTAGACCAGTCCACCGCTGTCTCCCACTAACTTCCGTTAAAAGATATGGTGCTGTATAGAGATCGGAGGGGTCAGAGTGCAATTGCCATATTTACAGAAGGCAGAGGATTGGAGAAAGACAAAATCCCAACTGCAAATACATTTCTGTTTTCACAGACGGGAAGGGAAAAGCTATCTTGTATGGAGAAGTAACATTGTTATAGATCCTTCTGTCCTTTTTGGTGATATTTCCTATAACTTCCTGTTCTGGTGACTACACCAGGGAGAGAGACTGGAATAATAAAGAGCAGATAAAGGTTGTTACCATCCTTTGCTCCACCTGAAAAAGAAAGATGTCTGGAGTCATCTGTGGCTAGAAATCTCTGCCCGCTCTGTCATTCGAACTTGGTTATTGCGTGACTTGTGTCTTCCAGCATAAATGAGGGCGGAGGAAGCCTGTTCTCTTGTTGCCGGGTGACTCCAAACTTTCGAAAACATTCCAGGGAGCCAGAGCCACCCGCCACCCGCATAATTGTCCAATATGGCCCCCAAATTGAGGTGACATTTCACAGCGGCCTGAAATTAAATTACACTTCAGCACCAGAGACATTAAATTGTAACGTATGGATGGCGTGCTTGGCGTCCTGCGCCATCCCTTCTCTACGCTCAGCATCACCAAATTCCTGCAGCGTGTGATTGGCCAATCTGAGGCTGACCTACGCCGGCCAGCTTTATGTCAAGTAGGTGACAGTTCAATGAAAGCTAAAGATAAATCGGGCAACAAATGTATCATTTTTATTTTTTTACATATCTACTTTGATGAATACACATTTAGAAAATAAAGGCTTTTTTTTTTTTTTTTTTTTGTAATTTTTTGTAAACGCTGCACTAAAATAAAATCAGCATGTGTGTGCATCGGGATTTGTCCTACCTTCAAGCATTAAGGGGTTAAATAATAACTTGCCACATCAGGTTGCTTTAACTGACATAATTTGCAGATGGTCATTCTTTTGATATGTAGATAAATGAAGAGTAGATATTAAGGAACAAAGTTATTTGTATCTCTCTATCTCCTGTCTGATCAATGTTTATAAATAATGTTATTTTGTATCTCTCTATCTCCCATCTGATCGATTTTTATAAACAATGTTACTTTGTATCTCTCTATCTCCTGTTCATCAATGTTTATAAACAATGTTACTTTGTATCTCTCTATCTCCTGTCTGATCAATGTTTATAAACAATGTTACTTTGTATCTCTCTATCTCCTGCAGGGGCATTGCTAGGTCTACAAAAGATCTGGGGCTAGAGCCCATAGCAGCGTAGTAAAAAAAAGTCCTACGCTTGGGGTGCATACACATGTATATACAGTAATATACGTGTGTGTGTGTGTGTGTGTATATCCCCAGAGAGCCCCCACTTACATCAGGGTCCCCAGAGAGCCCCCCCTTACATCAGTGTCCCCAGAGAGCCCCCCCTTACATCAGGGTCCCCAGAGAGCCCTCCTTACATCAGGTTCCCCAGAGAGCCCCCCCCTTACATCAGGGTCCCCAGAGAGCCCTCCTTACATCAGGGTCCCCAGAGAGCCCCCCCCCTTACATCAGGGTCCCCAGAGAGCCCCCATTTACATCAGAGTCCCCAGAGAGCCTCCCCCTTGCATCAGGGTCCCCAGAGAGCCTCTCACTTACATCAGGGTTCCAAAGAGCCCCCTTACATTAGGGTCCCCAGAGAGTCTCCACCTTAAATCAGAGTCCCCAGAGAGTCTCCCCCTTAAAATCAGGGTCCCCAGAGAGCCCCCCACTTACATCAGGTTCCCCAGAGAGCCTCCCTTCCCCTTGGGGACCCCTGCAGAGACTCTGGGCTATGGGCCCCAGATTCGGGGCTATAGCCCCAAAAGCCACCCCCTAGCAATGCCACTGATCTCCTGTCTGATCAATGTTTATAAATAATGTTATTTTGTATCTCTCCATCTCCTGTCTGATCAATGTTTATAAACAATGTTACTTTGTATCTCTCTATCTCCTGTCTGATTGATTTTTATAAACAATGTTACTTTGTATCTCTGCATCTCCTGTCTGATCAATGTTTATAAACAATGTTACTTTGTTAGCTTTGGTCTCCACCCCAAGAGGAGATTTCCTTGCAGTAGTTTGTGTCTTTGCCCCTCCCCCAGTGTTCAGATTCCCTGCAGTAGTTTGTGTCCCATTGCCGAGAAGGTAAGTGATCTTTTATAGTAGGTTTGCCTTGTGTGAAGGTTTGCTATTGGGGTATCTGGTATTAGTGGTCCATGGTATCTGCCTCCTCCAGCCATAAGATTTTTTCATGATCGGGTCAGTAGCTGTGCGGTCATCTGAAAGAAACCTTCATAGTTAAAGGAACAATTAATTAACTTCACTGAAGCAATGAACTCGTCACCATCTTAAAAAGAAAACATTTTTTCCCAATGAATCTGGTGCTCCCTCCTCCTCTCTGAGGACTTATAATACAAGGAGCTCTGCTTAGAACAGGTACTGAATAATGACTGCATGGTGCCCCCAACAGGCCACCCACCATAAGGCAATGCAAAGTGTTATATTGAGGGGGTTCCCCAAAAAACACAAAAACAATTATAGACTGTAAGTCGGGTTCTGTGAAAATAGGAAGGAGGAGAGTAAGTGTGAGGGAGAGACCAAAAAATAGACAAAGAGAAATAGCACAGAGGCAGAGAAAGGCAGCCGGGATGGGGGCATAGATAGAAATAAAGACAGCAAAAGGGCAAATAGAGGGAAAGGGAGAGAGCTGGGGGGGGGGGGGGGCAGAATAAAGGAGAGAGAGAGCAGGGGCAGGAAGAAGCAGAAAGAGAGAGGGCCCAGGAGAGGGAGAGTGGGGGGTGGATATAGGAGATAAAGAGAGAGCAGAGACAGTGAGAAGGAGAAAGAGAGAGAGAAGGAGAGAGTGAGCAGCGGTTAGCGAAAGAGAGAGAGAGAGAGAGAGAGAGCAGAGAGCAGGGAGAGGGAGAAGGGGAGAGAGAGCTTGGGGGAATAAAGAAGGAGAAACAGAGGGGGCAGGGAGAAGGAGAGAGAGAGAGAGCAGGAGACAGGGAGGAGAGAGCAGAGGGTAGAGAGGAGAGAGAGAGCAGGGGACAGGGAGGAGAGAGCAGAGGGTAGAGAGGAGAGAGAGGGGGGGGGGCAGGGAGAAAGAGAGCAATTGCAGGGGACAGGGAGAAGGAGAGAGCGAGAATCCAGGAGGGAAGATAGAAATTGAGACAAAGAGAGAGCAGGGAGAAGGAGAGAGAGTGAGCAGAGGAGGAAAAAAAAAAGGAGAAAAAGAGAGCAGAGGCAGGGAGAAGAAGAGAGATAGCAGGGTAAGAAAAAGAGAGAGCAGGGGCAGGGAGAAGGAGAAAGAACAGGGAGAACCAGAGAAAAAGCAGGGAGAAGGAGAGAAAGAGAGCAGGGGGCAGGGAAAAGGAGAGAGCATGGAGAAGGAGAAAGAGCAGAGAGAGAGAGAAAGAACAGGGAGAACAAGAGAAAAAGCAGGGATAAGGAGGGAAAGAGAGCAGGGGGCAGGGAAAAGGAGAGAGCAGGGAGAAGGAGAGAGAGAGCAGAGAGAATGAGAAAGAAAACAGGGAGGAGAGAAAGAGCAGGGAGAAGGAGAGAAAGAGAGCAGGGGAGCATAAAAAGGAGATAAAGAGAGTAGAGGAAGGGAGAAGAAGAGAGAGAGCAGAGGGCAGGGAGAAGAAGAGAGAGAGCAGAGGGCAGGGAGAAGAAGAGAGAGAGCAGAGGGCAGGGAGAAGAAGAGAGAGAGCAGAGGGCAGGGAGAAGGAAAGAAAGAGAGAGCAGAGGGCAGGGAGAAGGAAAGAAAGAGAGAGAGAGCAGAGGGCAGGGAGAAGGAAAGAAAGAGAGAGAGAGCAGAGGGCAGGGAGGAGAGAGAGAGAGAGGACAGAAGGATGGGGGGGGCAACAAGAAGGAGAGTGATAGAGAGAGCAGGGGGTCAAGGAACATAGAGCATTGAGAATGAGAGAGAGAGAGTAGGGAGCAGGGAGAGCAGAGGACAGGGAAAAGAGAGAGCAGGTGGCTGGGAGGAGAGAGAGAGTACAGAAGGGCAGGACAGGGGGCAGCAAGAAGGAGAGTGATAGTGAGAGCAGGGGTCAAGGAAAAAGAGAGCATAGAGAAGGAGAGAGAGACACGAGGGCAGGGAGAAGCGAGAAAGGAGAGAGAGAGAGAGCGGGGGGGGGGGGATGTAGAATGAGAAAAAGAGAGCAGGAGGGGGCTGGGAGAGAGATAGGGCAGAGGGTAGAGAGAGAGTGTGTGTGTGTGTGGGGGGGGGGGAGTACAGGATAGACAGACAGAGAGCAGGAAAGGGTTAAATATCAGAAGATTTTAGTGCAGTATAAATGTCAGGAACACAATCACTGAAATAATATTCTAACACCTCCTCTAACCATCACACATATACAGGGAATATCAATACACTGAGAATCTCCAATGTCATCCCGCTACATCCCATACAAACTGCAGACTGACTGAATATTGGAATTCTAGCTACAGAAATCCATAAAAGGGGGAAATGATTATAAGAAAACAAACAGTAAGATAAAAAATACAAGGATCAGGAGACATGAGGGGTATATTCAATCGGAGGCATAGGTGTGCACAGGGGGTGTGCCAGGTGTGCCTGGGCATGCCCTAATCACTAGGTGCGGTGCCGATTTCCCCCTACTGCCCAGGTTTCCCCCCCATGTTGCCCCCCCCCCGCACCGCAGTGCTGCTGATTCCCCTTCTCTCCTCACCCCTGGCTGCTGTGGGGGATGTTTCAGGATGGAAAGTGGGGGAAGGGGCTAATAAATAAGAAATATACCATCCCCTTGCTTTTCTAAATGAGCACAGTGAACACACTCACTCGCTGTGTTCATTCACAATTGAAGCATAGTAAACGGTGTTTACTATGTTTCAGTCTGTGAATGAACAGGAATCTGCTCGGCACCTCTCAATCATTCACTGCCCCGTGCAGCTGAGGCAGCAGAGAAAGGGGTGTGGGTTATGAGGTTTGGGGAGCCCACCCTAATTCAGTAGGCTGTGCACCCCTATGGTGTGAGGTCAATGTCAGTGTTATTATCTTCTAAAAAATCCTTAGATGTCATTTAAGGCTAATGTGATTGCAAGCCAGGAAATGAAGGGGTACAGAGCTGTATATATGCCAATGCTACCCTACCTATGCTGGTGAAAGAATTGTCACTCCCTCCTCCCCTAAAGAAACAAATCTTGGGGGGTGGCCGCGGCGGCCGTAGATAGATACATGCTATGCATGAATCTATCCATTACCTTATGAGGGGGGGGGGGGGTGGAGAGAGGGGGCACCCCTAATGGACGGGCAGATTTATTTTTTATCTATAATTATGGTAAATCAATGTATTCGTGTTCTTTCATGGAATGTTAGGGGTTTGAATAATGCCCTTAAATAGACAATCTGTTTTTGACTATGTTGCCTCTTTTCGGAATGGTCGGAATCAGCGCCTCAGATGACGTCTTGATGACGAAACGCGTAAGGCGTGGCCTCTTGGTATGCATACGTCCTTTTTCACTTCTGTCTTTTGTCCTGCACTTCCGGTTGCGGCAGACGGCTGTGGAACGCAAGCCGCTCACACTGCACTGTCTGCGGCTTCTCACGTGGAGCCAGCCGGCAGAGTGCTATTTGTTTTTAGCCTTTGAGTTTTTTATTTTATTCATTTCTTTTTGTTGTTAACTTGAGTTTAATAAATATATATTCCGAATCACACTATGAGGCTCTTCTCTTCTCCCTGCACATGGCAATTGTTCCGGATGGATGCCTTTTGAAAGTGATCTGGTGACACAGGTGGAAATTAGGTGGTGAGGGGGACACCAACCGCTTGGATCATCGGATCATCTACATGCTCATTACCCCTGCAGGGGTTGGGCACTCCGGTGAGTGGGGGCACTAGAGGGGACTCCACACGGGACAGCATATACTCATTGGGAGAGACCTACCCGCAACCTTTGAAGATACACCAGCTTGTTGCATAAGAACTGTTTTTTTATCATTCACGGATTTTTTTATATATATTTTTTGAAATAATTTATCTGGTTGCTTGGACTTTCATTTTCTTTTTGGTTCTTTTTCACGTTTTTGATTCTTTTTGTGCACTAAGATTGTTTGCACACTACATGCCGATTGTCTTTTTTTTTAGTTTATATATATTTTCACATTTTTTTCAACACTATTCAGCTTCACCAGTACACATACTAATTTTCAGTGGGCAACACGGTGTTTTGTCCTCTTTTTTAGGTATACCCACCCATACCTTTCATTGCACACATATATATTCTTTGTGTTTTTTATACACACCTGATTGATCATTCACCTTTGGTATTGCTTGGAGTTCTATTTACTAATTTTATTTTTTTTTAAACTTTTGTATTTTGGGTAGTCTGCACATTTTTTGACTATTTTCAGCACATATATCTATTTTCTAATAATAATTTACATTGTGTTACACGTCTTACCCACCTAGTATTGGGGTGTTATGTTTTCCTTTTGTTAGGAGTTTGTATAGTTTATTGATTTATTTACATAGTTACATAGTTACATAGTTAGTAAGGTTGAATAAAGACACCAGTCCATCCAGTTCAACCTGAGTGAGTGTGGGTCTACAACCCTGACCCTTGTCCCTAACATCGCACACTCACATCAATCCCTACCCTCAATCCAAGGTCCCCATTCATATACTAGGGCCAATTTTGGACAGAAGCCAATTAACCTACCAGCATGTCTTTGTAGTGTGGGAGGAAACCGGGGTACCCGGAGGAAACCCACGCAGGCACAGGGAGAACATGCAAACTCCAGGCAGGTAGTGTCGTGGTTGGGATTCGAACCAGCGACCCTTTTTTACTGCTAGGTGAGAGTGCTACCACTGCACCACTGTGCCGCCCATTATTTATTATCATTCTTTATCAGTGAACAGCGCCAATCCCCTATTTCTTCAGACTACATAGAACCCCCAAACGTTATACATTTCTTTTTTCCGAACACCCTAGAGAATAAAATGGCGGTCGTTGCAATACTTTCTGTCACACCATATTTGCGCAGCGGTCTTACAAGCGCACTTTTTTGGCAAAAAATACACTTTTTTGAATTAAAAAATAAGACAACAGTAAAGTTAGACCAATTTTTTTTATACTGTGAAAGATAATGTTACGGTGAGTAAATTGATACCCAACATGTCACGCTTCAAAATTGCGCCCGCTCGTTGAATGGGAACAAACTTTGACCCTTACAAAATCTCCATTGGCGACGTTTAAAAAATTCTCCAGGTTGCATGTTTCAAGTTACAGAGGAGGTCTAGGGCTAGAATTATTGCTCTCGCTCTACCGATCGCGGCGATACCTCACATGTGTGGTTTGAACACCGTTTTCATATGCGGGCGCTACTCATGTATGCGTTCGCTTCTGCACGCGAGCTCAGCGGGACGGGGCACGTTTCAAATGTTTTACTTATTTTTTTCTTATTTATTTTACCTTTTTATTCTTTATTTTTACACTGTTCTTTTAAAAAAAAAATTGTGTCACTTTTATTCCTATTACAAGGAAAAGCATGACAGAACCTCTTAAATATGAAATCCGGGGGGTCAAAAGACCTCAGATCTCATATTTACACTAAAATGCAATAAAGAAAATTAAAAAAATGTGTCATTTAAGAAAAAAAAATGGCCCTTTAAGAGCTATGGGCGGAAGTGACGTTTTGACGTCGCTTCCGCCCTGCATTGTTATGGAGACGAGTGGGGGCCATCTTCCCCTCTCTCGTCTCCATATCCAGCAAGGACAAGGATCCGATCGCCTCCGCCGCTGCCGACGGCTTCCCTAAGTGGCGGAGGGGGCCTCTCCTGCCGCCGATAAAAGTGATCTTGCGGCGAATCCACCGCAGAGACCACTATTATTGGAAACCGGACCGCCTGTCGAAGAAGAGGATACCGGGGTCATGGCAGCTAGCTGCTGCCATAACAAAGATACCCCTCTTTAAATTATGGACGCGAATCCACCGCAGAGACCACTATTATCGGAAACCGGACCGCCCACCGAAGAAGAGGATACCGGGGTCATGGCAGCTGGCTGCTGCCATAACAAAGATACCCCTCTTTAAATTTTGGACGTATATAAAAAAAAAAAAAAAACGGGTGGAACTCCGCTTTAATGAATTTAGCAAATTTTCAGGGCTTGGCATAAATTGGGAGAAATCTATGTTGCTGCCTCTAGACCCTTTCCCTGACTCTTTGCCACCTTCGTTGTCTCATATTAAGGTAGCGTCTTCTATGAAGGGTATAACTATGTCAGCTTTCCCTCCGGCATTCATTCCAGATAATATTGTTCCACTATTGTCTAGATTTCATAAGTAAAACTTGGAGTAAATTACCTCTCTCTCCAGTAGGTCGTATTAACCTGCTTAAGACGATATGGATGCCCCAAGCTTTTGTACTATCTACATAACTCTCCCGTTTGGATACCATTGCAAATTTTCTATTAAAATGAATAGCATATTTAGGGATTTAATCTGGCGGAGGAAGGTCTCTCGTATAAAATTAGAGCTCTTACAGTAATCCTAGCCACTTCCCATCCGGGCCGATTCTGGCACTTCGCTCCTACATGTAAAAAAAATCATCATTTTTTTTTCTAGAAAATTACTCAGAACCCCCAATTATTATATATGTTTTGTTTTTTTTTTTGTTTTTTTTAGCAGAGACCCTGGGGAATAAAATGGGCAACTTTTTATGTCACGCGGTATTTGTGCAGCGATTTTTCAAAAGCTTCATGAATTAAAAAAAACAAAAAAACAGTAAAGTTAGCCCAATTGTTTTTATATAATGTGAAACATGATGTTATGCCGAGTAAATAGATACCTAACATGTCATGCTTTAAAATTGCGCATACTTGTGGAAGGGCGCCAAACTTTGGTACTTAAAAATCTCCATAGACGACGCTTACATTTTTTTTACAGGTTACATGTTTAAAGTTACAAAGCAGGTCTTGAGCTTGAATTGTTGCTCTTGCTCTAACGCACATGGCGATACCTCACATGTGTGATTTGAACGCCGCGACTTACGTATGCATTCGCTTCTGTATGTGAGCACGCGGGGACGGGGGCGCTTTAAATCTTTTTTTTTTCTTATTCTTTATTTTACTTTTATTTTTTTTTTATTTTTACACTTTTTCTTTAAAAAAAATTTTTGATCGCTTTTATTCCTATTACAAGGAATGTAAACATCCCTTGTAATAGGAATGGTGCGTGACAGGTCCTCTTTATGGAGAGATGTGGGGTCTATAAGACCCTTCATCTCTCCTCCAGGCTGGAAAGGCCGAGATCAAAAAAAAAAAAAACTCTCTCGGCCTTTCCAGACGTGTCCCCGGCATTGTTTACTTCCGCCGGCCCGGACGTGACGTCATAACGTCGCGCCTGGGCCTCCGAGGGTCATAGAGATGGTCACCAGAGATCTGGTCACCGGAAATCTCTATGCCTAACTTCTGGCGGCGACCAATTCGTTCTCCGGCTCACCGATCGCAGGGGAAAGCCGGCAGAAGCAGCGGAGGGCGGGGTGGGGGTTGTACATATCAGGGCGCCGGACTATGGACTATGCACCTGATTAGAGCCAGAGGCTCTAAAAGACTTCAAAAAAAGGGTGGGCTCGGGCGCAGAGCCCCACCCTTTTAACTTATTTCCTATTGGAAGCCTAGACTTTAGGAACAACAGAGAGGTGACACGCGGCGGAGGAAGCCGTGGGAGGAGTGGACACCGGAGCCACTGCCCGCACCCCAGGAGAAAAGAAGAGAACACCACAGCTCACCAGCCCTAGATCGGGTAGGTGCCTGACAGCCGGCCGCCCGGGGGGGGGGGGGGTGCTGTCAGTGTAGCGCCGCCCAGAGGTCGGGGAAGTGCTTGTTTGCCGCCCCCCCACCAAACGAAAAACCCACCAGTTGCCACTGGGTGGTTGGTACAATTAATGGGCTTCTTGATGTAAATATCTCTGTCGAACCACTCACATTTTTATACTCCCTCTATGTTTAGTAATATTTTACGTGCTCTGTTTGTGGCCTGCAGACATATTGCTCTTAAGTGGACCTCTCCACACCCTCCTACTCTATCAGATTGGATTTTTAGACCTTAATAGGCTTATTTCTTTTGAAAAACACAAAATTCAAAAATGAAGATTGATGCCATTTGGTGACAATAGCTTACGTTTAGGCCAACTTGTCGTGTATATTTTATCTTCTTAAGGGTTTAAGAGAAAATGTATTTATTTTTTTCCTTTCTTTGTTTATGTGTTGTATTTGTGATGTCCTGTGCAATATTTCTATGTAACTATGTAACATCCAGAGCAGATGCTTCAGGGAGCATTTCCTTAAAGTGACATAGGAGGACAGGTCCTCTTGTGCAATTGATTCAGGGATCCCCCTTACTTTTAAGTTATTTCTTCTAGACCTGTCCTCAACATCAGCCATAGGTTGGACTTGAAGGACTTGTGTCTTTTTTCAACCTCACCTACTATGTAACGATGATATGTTTTGCACGCTCTGTTTGTATTTTTCTAAATTTCAATAAAATAAAATCTGAATTAAAAAAAAAAAACTATTATAAACAGTTAGAAGGGAAAAGATATGGTGCCATTAGTTGGGAAATACTTGCTGCATAATCTGTTTTTAAAAAAATCTGTCTGTGTGTTGCAGGTTTAAGGAACCAGCATGTCTCTGAACTGTCATCCTGCATCTTCCTGTATACAGGTATACAGAGATCCCAACCCTCACCCCCCTCACACAAATCTACATTTCTCATAGGCTAGCTATCTATTCAGTGTTCTTCAGGTTACAGATCCTGTATTAGATACGACTCTGTCAGGTGATTGGACAGCTCTTCTGTGGTAGAAAATGGGACGCTTCAGGATGACGGAGGGTGAAGTTCGTAGCGTAGCAGTGACAATGGCTGTCGTGTGTATTATTAATATTATTATTATTATTATTATACAGGATTTATATATTATATTATTATTATTATTATTATACAGGAATTATATATTATATTATATTATTATTATACAGGATTTATATTTTATATTATTATTAATATTATTATTATTATACAGGAATTATATATTATATTATTATTTTACAGGATTTATATATTATATTATTATTATTATTATTATTATTATTATTATTATTATTATTATTATTATTATTATTATACAGGATTTATATATTATATTATTATTATTATTAAACGGGAATTATATATTATATTATTATTATTATTATACAGGAATTATATATTTTATTATTATTATTATTTTTATTATTATTATTATACAGGATGTATATATTATATTATTATTATTAAACAGGAATTATATATTATATTATATTATTATTATTATACAGGAATTATATATTATATTATTATTATTATTATTATACAGGAATTATATATTATATTATTATTATTATTATTATACAGGATTTATATATTTTATTATTATTATACAGGAATTATATATTATATTATTATTATACAGGATTTATATATTATATTATTATTATACAGGAATTCTATATTGTATTATTATTTATTATATGATTTATATAGCGCCAGCAGTGTGCGCAGCGCTTTACACTGTAGAGAGGGGACAGCACAGTTACAATACAGTTCAATACAGAAGGGACAGGAGGGCCCGGCTCATGGAGCTTACAATCTAAAGGAGTGTATCAGTTAAGACTTCCTCAGTTTATCCAATCAGGAATACGCAGCTCTTCATTGATGTCCTGATATGAGTGAACATTAAAAAAATTATATTCGATGAGACATCGGCTGTGCCCAAGGAGACACATTGTTCCTATTTATTATCATGAATGAGATCAGAGCTGTGACTGGAGCAAGTCTGGACTAAGCTGCAAGTGTCCACTAGGTGGCGCTCAGTCCTGGGATGTAGAAGAGATATTCCATCCATTGAAGCTCTACAAACCTTCCAGCCAATCATCCCCCAGAGGACATCGACACTTCAATATTACATCTTATCCATTTTTATTAATATTTTATTAATTGCATGTTATTTTTTTTTTTGCTATTAAATTGGCCATATAAATTTGGGTTTCCGGAGGTTTCAATGGTAAGGAAATTTACACCAAAATTTGTGAATTTTCCAACCCATCCCCCCAAAAATGGATTGACAAAACAAGTTACCCTTGACCTTTCCCATACCCCCGACTCTAAACTTTAATAATAAGCCCCTGTTGTTATCCCCAATGCTTCGTCCTTACATTAAAACCACCCCTAAATATGAAGTTATACCGGCTTATTCTGCCTTCCATGGCTCCGCCTCCCCATTTGGTCTCTGCGCTTCTCTATGGAATAAAACCTTATTTAAGATTCAGTGATGTCATCACTGGGTCTCTGTGCTTCCGTATGCAATGCAGGCAGATCATGGCTGGTGGTGGGAGGGGCCAGCAGATTTAATAACAGTTATCAAATATACGTATCAGTTTCATCTCTTTGCATTAACCACCTCAATACCGGGCACTTTCACCCCCTTCCTGCCCAGGCCAATTCTCAAATGTCAGCGCTGTCGCACTTTGAATGACAATTGCGCGGTCATACAACGCTGCACCCATAGGACATTTTTTTAATCTTTTTCTTCACACAAATAGAGATTTATTTTGGGGGTATTTAATCACTACTGGGATTTTTATTTTTTATAAAAAGAAGGAAGACTGAAAATAATAAAAAAAATAAAATAAATAAATTTAAGTTTCTGTCAGTAAATTTTGTAAATAAGTCTTTTTTCTCTTTTACTGATGGGCACTGATGAGGCTGCAATGATGGGCACTGATTAGATGGCACTGATGAGGAGGCGCTGATATGTGGCACTGATGAGCACTGATAGGCAGCACGGATGGGCACTGATAGACGGCACTGAAGGGCAGCATTGGTGGGCACTAATAGATGGCACTGATGGGCGGCACTAATGGGCACTGATGGGCAGCACTGATGGGCTATACTGATGGGCAGCACTGATGAGCTGTACTGATGGGCAGCACTGATGGCTGGTACTGATGGGCACTGATAGGCAGCACTGGTGGGCACTGATAGGCAGCACTGGTGGGCACTGATAGACGGCACTAAAAGGCAGCACTGGTGGGCACTGATAGACGGCACTGAAAGGCAGCACTGGTGGGCACTGATAGGCAGCATGGATGGGCACTGATAGACGGCACTGAAAGGCAGCACTGGTGGGCACTATTAGATGGCACTGATGGGCGGCGCTAATGGGCACTGATGGGCAGCACTGATGGGCTATACTGATGGGCAGCACTGATGGCTGGTACTGATGGGCAGCACTTATGGGCTGTACCGATGGGCAGCACTGATGGCTGGTACTGATGGGCACTGAAAGGCTGCACTGGTGAGCACTGATAGGCAGCACTGGTGGGCACTGATAGACGGCACTGAAAGGCAGCACTGGTGGGCTGTACTGATGGGCAGCACTGATGGCTGGTACTGATGGGCACTGAAAGGCTGCACTGGTGGGCACTGATAGGCAGCACTGGTGGGCACTGATAGGTAGCACTGGTGGGCACTGATAGATGGCACTGAAAGGCAGCACTGGTGGGCACTGATAGATGGCACTGATAGGCAGCACGGATGCGCAATGATAGATGGCACTGAAAGGCAGAACTGGTGGGCACTAATAGATGGCACTGATGGGCGTGCTAATGGGCACTGATGGGCTATACTGATGGGCAGCACTGATGGGCTATACGGATGGGCAGCACTGATGGCTGGTACTGATGGGCACTGAAAGGCAGCACTGGTGGGCACTGATAGAAGGCACTGAAAGGCAGCACTGGTGGGCACTGAAAGACAGCTCTAGTGGGCGGCGCTAATGGGCAGCACTGATGGGCTGTACTGATGGGCGGTACTGATGGGCATTGAAAGGCTGCACTGACTGGCATCACTTATAGGCACTGATTGGTGGCACTGATAGGCACTGGTGGGGCTTTCCTGTAATCAGGGCACTTTACAAAGAATACCCAATCACATTCAGGAATTTTTTTTTAAAAAAACAACATTTTTGCTTGCACGTGATTGGATGATGGAAGTCATCAAAGCTCCCCCTCATTTACTAAGCTCTGGAGCAACTGCACTTGCAAAAGTTCACAGTCTATTTTCCTTTAGTAAATCAACCCCTTAGTGTCAGATTTGTCCGCTGCAATGTCGCAGTCCCGCTATAAGTCGCTGTTCTCCGCCATTACTAGAATAAATAATAAATAAATAAACATTCCAGTATATATCCCATAGTTACGTTGTAGACGGCGCTATAACTTTTGCGCAAACCAATCAATATACAATTATTGGGATTTTTTTTTTTACCAAAAATATGTAGCAGAATACACATTGCTCTAAATTAATGAAGAAATTTGATTATATAAATTTTTTGCTTAAAAGGTTTTATAGCAGAAAGTTAATTTTTTTTTTTTTTTTTTTCCAAAATAGTTTTTTGTTTATAGCGCTACAAATAAAAAAAAACGCAGAAGTGATCAAATGCCACCAAAAGAAAGTTCTATTTGTGGGAAAAAAAGGACATACATTTTATTTGGCTACAGCGTCGCACGACCGCGCAATTGTCGGTTAAAGTAACGCAGTGCTGTAAAAGTGGCCTGGTCAGGGGGGGGGTAAATCTTCCAGAGGTCAAGTGGTTAACAGACAGACATGAGCTCACTTTTCCCTATTGGCCGAGTATCCCCATATCCCCAGTACTCCGGCTCTCCGGGGGTTAATGGCGGCTCTGCTCTGTACAATGATATCATTATAATGTATTGTCCTGGGAGGACAGAGAGAAGGCAGGTGAGCAAACACCCCGCCTGGCCCCGGGCCCCGTCATCGTCCTGAGGGGCTCCCAAGTGTCCGGGGTGGAAGGAACGACTGATGGTAATTATCAGTTATAAATCATGTGAGCGACTCCTCATCCTCACCTGAGTGCTCCCCTCCTCCGCCGATGGACGCTGTTTGTCCATTAGTGGCGGACGGGGAGACAAACACTCGGATATATCTCTGTACACAGCACAAGAGGTACACCTGCCAGACACCCCCACCCCCCCCCCCCGGGAAATCCAATTCATTTATATACTTTAATGAGCCGCAGTGATTGCAGAATGGACCCATTTCCTAATCCTCCCTATGTCATCGCTGCCTACCCGCCTCTTCTTCAAACATTTACTGATTTATTTACTGACAACCTCATCACCCTCCGGATCCCACTTCTACTCACTTCAACTATACTCTACCCCCCCCCCCCATCTACCCCCCTGCTATCACCCCTATACCATCCATATCTCCTCCCATCACCCCCATACCATCCATGTCTCCTTCCATCACCCCTATACCATCCATGTCTCCTTCTATCACCCCCATTCCATCCATGTCTCCTTCCATCACCCCTATACCATCCCCGTCTCCTTCTATCACCCCTATACCATCCATATCTCCTCCCATCACCCGTATACCATCCATGTCTCCTTCTATCACCCCTGTACCATCCATGTCTCCTTCCATCACCCCCATACCATCCCTGTCTCCTTCTATCACCCCTATACCATCCATGTCTTCTTCCATCACCCCCATACCATCCATGTCTCCTTCTATCACCCCTATACCATCCATGTCTCCTCCCATCACCCCTATACCATCCATGTCTCCTTCCATCACCCCTATACCATCCATGTCTCCTTCTATCACCCCCATACCATCCATGTCTCCTTCTATCACCCCCATACCATCCATGTCTCCTTCCATCACCCCTATACCATCCATGTCTCCTTCCATCACCCCCATACTATCCATGTCTCCTTCTATCACCCCTATACCATCCATATCTCCTCCCATCACCCCTATACCATCCATATCTCCTTCTATCACCCCTATACCATCCCTGTCTCCTTCTATCACCCCTATACCATCCATGTCTTCTTCCATCACCCCCATACCATCCATGTCTCCTTCTATCACCCCTATACCATCCATGTCTCCTCCCATCACCCCTATACCATCCTTATCTCCTTCTATCACCCCTATACCATCCATATCTCCTTCTATCACCACCATACCATCCATGTCTCCTTCTATCACCCCTATACCATCCCTGTCTCCTTCTATCACCCCTATACCATCCATGTCTCCTTCTTTCACCCCTATACCATCCATGTCTCCTTCTATCATCCCTATACCATCCCTGTCTCCTTCTATCAACCCTATACCATCCCTGTCTCCTTCCATCACCCCAATACCATCCATGTCTCCTTCTATCACCCCTATACTATCCATATCTCCTCTCCATCACCCCTATACCATCCCCGTCTCCTTCTATCACCCCTATACCATCCCTGTCTCCTTCTATCACCCCTGTACCATCCATGTCTCCTTCCATCACCCCTGTACCATCCATATCTCCTTCTATCACCACCATACCATCCATGTCTCCTTCTATCACCCCTATACCATCCCTGTCTCCTTCTATCACCCCTATACCATCCATGTCTCCTTCTTTCACCCCTATACCATCCCTGTCTCCTTCTATCACCCCTGTACCATCCATATCTCCTTCTATCACCACCATACCATCCATGTCTCCTTCTATCACCCCTATACCATCCCTGTCTCCTTCTATCACCCCTATACCATCCATGTCTCCTTCTTTCACCCCTATACCATCCATGTCTCCTTCTATCACCCCTATACCATCCCTGTCTCCTTCTATCACCCCTATACCATCCATATCTCCTCCCATCACCCCTATAACCATCCATGTCTCCTTCTATCACCCCCTATTACCATCCCTGTCTCCTCCCATCACCCCCATACAATCCCTGTCTCCTTCTATCACCCCTATACCATCCATGTCTCCTCCCATCACCCTAATACCATCCATGTCTCCTTCTATCACCCCTATACCATCCATATCTCCTTCTATCACCCCTATACCATCCATATCTCCTTCTATCACCCCTATACCATCCATATCTCCTTCTATCACCCCTATACCATCCATATCTCCTTCTATCACCCCTATACCATCCATATCTCCTTCCATCATCCCCCATACCATCCATGTCTCCTTCCATCACCCCTATATCATCCATGTCTCCTTCTATCACCCCCATACCATCCATGTCTCCTTCCATCACCCCTATATCATCCATGTCTCCTTCTATCACCCCTATACCATCCATGTCTCCTTCTATCACCCCTATACCATCCATATCTCCTTCTATCACCCCTATACCATCCATATTTCCTCCCATCACCCCCATACCATCCATGTCTCCTTCTATCACCCCTATACCATCCATGTCTCCTTCCACCACCCCTATACCATCCATGTCTCCTTCTATCACCCTATACCATCCATATCTCCTTCTATCACCCCTATACCATCCATGTCTCCTCCCATCACCCCTATACCATCCATGTCTCCTTCCATCACCCCCATACCATCCATGTCTCCTTCTATCACCCCCCCATTCCATCCCTGTCTCCTTCCATCACCCCTATACCATCCATGTCTCCTCCCATCACCCCTATACCATCCATGTCTCCTTCTATCACCCCCATACTATCCCTGTCTCCTTCTAGCACCCCCATACCATCCCTGTCTCCTTCTATCACCCCCTATACCATCCATATCTCCTTCTATCACCCCTATACCATCCATATCTCCTTCTATCACCCCCATACTATCCCTGTCTCCTTCTATCACCCCTATACCATCCCTGTCTCCTTCTATCACCCCCAATACTATCGCTGTCTCCTTCTATCACCCCCATACTATCCCTGTCCCTTCTATCACCCCCATACTATCCCCGTCTCCTTCCATCACCCCTATACCATCCATGGTCCCTTCCATCACCCCTATATCATCCATATCTCCTTCTATCACCCCTATATCATCCATGTCTCCTTCCATCACCCCTATACCATCCATCTCCTCCTTCCATCACCCCTATATCATCCATATCTCCTTCTATCACCCCTATACCATCCATGTCTCCTTCCATCACCCCTATATCATCCATGTCTCCTTCTGTCACCCCTTATACCATCCATGTCTCTTTCCATCACCCCAATACCATCCATGTCTCCTCCCATCACCCCTATACCATCCCTGTATCCTTCCATCACCCCTATACCATCCATGTCTCCTTTAATCACCCCATTCCATTCCTGTCTCCTTCCATCACCCCTATACCATCCATGTCTCCTTCCATCACCCCTATACCATCCATATCTTCTTCTATCACCCCTATACCATCCATGTCTCCTTCCATCACCCCCATACTATCCCTGTCTCTTTCTATCACCCCCATACCATCCCCATCTCCTTCCATCACCCCTATACCATCCCTGTCTCCTTCCATCACCCCTATACTATCCATGTTTCCTTCTATCACCCCTATACCATCCCTGTATCCTTCCATCACCCCTATACCATCCATGTCTCCGTCAATCACCCCATTCCATCCCTGTCTCCTTCTATCACCCCTATACCATCCCTGTCTCCTTCTATCACCCCTATACCATCCATGTCTCCTCCCATCACCCCCATTCCATCCCTGTCTCCTTCCATCACCCCTATACCATCCCTGTCTCCTTCTATCACCCCTATACCATCCATATCTCCTTCTATCACCCCTATACCATCCCTGTCTCCTTCTATCACCCCTATACCATCCCCGTCTCCTTCCATCACCCCTATACCATCCCTGTATCCTTCTATCACCCCCATACCGTCCATATCTCCTTCTATCACCCCTATACCATCCCTGTCTCCTTCTATCACCCCTATACCATCCCTGTATCCTTCTATCACCCCATACCATCCATGTCTCCTTCCATCACCCCTATACCATCCATGTCTCCTTCTATCACCCCTATACTATCCATGTCTCCTTTCATCACCCCTATACTTTCCCTGTCTTCTTTCATCACCCCTATACCGTCCCTGTCTCCTCCCATCACCCCTATACCATCCCTGTCTCCTTCCATCACCCCTATACCATCCATGTCTCCTTCTATCACCCCCATACCATCCATGTCTCCTTCCATCACCCCTATACCATCCCTGTCTCCTTCTATCACCCCCATACCATCCATGTCTCCTTCTATCACCCCCATACCATCCATGTCTCCTTCTATCACCCCCATACCATCCATGTCTCCTTCCATCACCCCTATACCATCCATGTCTCCTTCTATCACCCCCATACCATCCATGTCTCCTTCCATCACCCCTATATCATCCCAGTCTCCTTCTATCACCCCCAGACCATCCCTGTCTTCCATCACCCCTATACCATCCCTGTCCTCCTTCCATCACCCCTATACCATCCATGTCTCCTTCTATCACCCCCATACCATCCATGTCTCCTTCCATCACCCCTATACCATCCCTGTCTCCTTCTATCACCCCCATACCATCCATGTCTCCTTCTATCACCCCCATACCATCCATGTCTCCTTCCATCACCCCTATATCATCCCTGTCTCCTTCTATCACCCCTATACCATCCCGTCTCCTTCTTGACGTCTTCATCACCCAAATACCATCCCTGTCTCGTTCTATCACCCCTATACCATCCCTGTCTCCTTCCATCACTCCCATACTATCCATGTCTCCTTCCATCACCCCCATACCATCCATGTCTCCTCCCATCACCATCATTCCATCCCGTTTGCCTTCCATTACCCCTATACCAACACTCTCCTCCACTATCCACCCCTATACTAACCCTCTGCTCCAGTCTCACCCCTATACTAACAGTCTACCCCACCATCACCCCTATACCAACACTTTCTCCCAATATCACCCCTATACTAACACTCTCCCCCCACTATCCTCCTATAGTAACCCTCTCCTCAACTATCACCCCTACACTAACAGTCTCCCCCCACTATCTCCCTTAAACTAACCCTCTCCCCCTCTATCACCCCTATACCAACCCTCTCCCCCTCTATCACCCCTATACTAGCCCACTCCCCCTCTATCACCTGTATACCCACACTCTCCCCCACTTTCCACCCCTATACTAACCCTGTCCTCCACTATCACCCCTATACTAACCCTCTCCCCCTCTATCACCCCTATACTAGCCCTCTCCCCCTCTATCACCTGTATACCCCCACTCTCCCCCACTATCACCCCTATACTAACCCTGTCCTCCACTATCACCCCTATACTAACCCTCTCCCCCACTATCACCCCTATACCAACCCTCTCCCCCACTATCACCCCTATACTAACCCCCTCCTCCACTATCACCCCTATACTCACCCTCTCCTCCACTATCACCCCTATACTAACCCTCTCCCCCACTATCACCCCTATACCAACTCTCTCCCCCACTATCACCCCTATATTAACCCTTTCCCCGCTGTCACCCCTATACTCACCCTCTTCTCCCCTATCACCCCTATACTAACCCTCTCCTCCACTATCACCCCTATACTAACCCTCTCCTCCACTATCAACCCTAAACAAACCCTCTTCTTCTCCCTATCACCCCTATACAACCCCTCTCCCCTATCAACCCTATACCAACCCTCTCCCCCACTATCACCCCTATACTAACCCTCTCCTCACCTATCCACCCCTATACTAACCTTCTCCCCCACTATCACCCCTATACTAGCCCTCATCTCCCCTATCACCCCTATACTAACCCTCTCCCCCACTATCACCCCTATACTAGCCCTCTTCTCCCCTATCACCCCTATACCAACCCTCTCCTCCACTATCACCCCTATACTAACTCCTTTTCCCCCCTATCACCCCTATACTAACAGTTTCCCCCACTATCACCCCATACAAAATCTCTTCTCCACTATCACCCCTATACTAAACCTCTCCCCCCCACTATCACCCCTATACTTACCCTTTCCTCCACTATCACCCCTATACCAACCCCTCTCCCCCACTATCACCCCTCTACCAACCCTCTCCTCCCCTATCACCCCTATACTAACCCCGTCCCCCACTATCACACCTATACAAACCCTCTTCCTCCCCTGTCACCCCTATACCAAACCTCTCCCCCACTATCACCCCTATACTAACCCTCTCCCCCACTATCACCCCTATACTAACCCTCTCCTCCCCTATCACCCCTATACTAGCCCTCTTCTCCCCTATCAACCCTATACTAACCCTCTCCTCCACTATCACCCCTATACAAACCCTCTTCTCCCCTATCACCCTATACTAACCCTCTCCTCCCCTATCACCCCTATACTAACCCTCTCCTCCACTATCACCCCTATACTAACCCTCTCCCCCACTATCACCCCTATACTAACCCCTCCTCCCCTTATCACCCCTATACTAGCCCTCTTCTCCCCTTTCACTCCTATACTAACCCTCTCCTCCACTATCACCCCTATACTAACCCTCTTCTCCCCTATCACCCCTATACTAACCCTTTCCCCCACTATCACCCCTATACAAACCCTCTTTCTCCCCTATCACCCCTATACTAACCCTCTCCCCCACTATCACCCCTATACTAACCCTCTCCTCCCCTATCACCCCTATACTAACCCTCTCCCCCACTATCACCCATATACTAACCCTTTCCTCCACTATCACCCCTATACTAACCCTCTCCTCCCCTATCACCCCTATACTAACCCTCTCCCCCACTATCACCCATATACAAACCCTCTTCTCCCCTATCACCCCTATACTAACCCTCTCCTCCACTATCACCCCTATACAAACCCTCTTCTCCCCTATCACACCTATACTAAACCTCTCCCCCACTATCACCCCTATGCTAACCCTCTCCCCCACTATCACCCCTATACTAACCCTCTCCTCCCCTATCACCCCTATACTAACCTTCTCCCCCACTATCACCCCTATACTAACCCTCTCCTCCACTATCACCCCTATACCAACCCTCTCCCCCACTATCACCCCTATATCAACCCTCTCCCCACTGTCACCCCTATACCCACCCTCTCCTCCACTATCACCCCTATACTAACCTTCTCCCCCACTATCACCCTATACTAACCCTCTCCTCCCCTGTCACCCCTATACTAACCTTCTCCCCCACTATCACCCCTATACTAACCCTCTCCCCTATCACCCCTATACTAACCCTCTCTTCCCCTATCACCCCTATACCAACCCTCTCTTCCCCTATCACCCCTATACCAACCCTCTCCTCCCCCATCACCCCTATACCAACCCTCTCCCCCACTATCACCTCTATACTAACCCTCTCCTCCCCTATCACCCCTATACTAACCCTCTCCCCCACTATCACCTCTATACTAACCCTCTCCTCCCCTATCACCCCTATACTTTCCTTCCAAAGTCCCCTTTCCCCTTATTACACTCCCACCACTGTCCCCACTCTTGAAATTTACACCCTCCACTGTCCCTATTTACCATTATACACCCTCCATTGTCCCTATTTACCATTATACACCCTCCATTGTCCCTCTCTCACATTATACACCCTCCACTGTCCCTATTTACCATTATACACCCTCCATTGTCCATCTCTCACATTATACACCCTCCAACGTACCTTTCCATAATGATTTACCCCTGGCTGTTTCTTTTCATTATTACACCCCATTCACCACCCTGTACCCCACTATCAATAATATATTGTAAATATCCACAGCTATGAACCCTCTTTTCCTCCCACACACTGTTCAGTGCCCCCCCCCCCCCCCACTATTATACTTCTACACTAATATTCCAATATCTTCTTCTGTCCCTCCAGTACCTGTTTCTGTTTTTCTTGTATCTGCCCCCAATATTTTAAGTATTATAATAAATAATTATTTCTGTAGGGTTGTAATATGATTAATAGTGAGGAGCTGTATAGAGATATTATACATAGACTGGTATATAGGTGGAGTAAGATGGCCTGGTATGGAAGTATAGTGAAGTCCAGAGACCTGTATAGAGGTACGATGAGATGTATAGATGAATACAGAGCTGTATAGATTGGTATATAGACCTTGATAGAGTTATGATAAGGTAGACTAGTATATAGGTACCTTTGGGGGTATAGACTGATATATAGGTATGGTGGGGTGAAAAGACCAGTATATAGGTGTAGTAAGATGTATAGACTGGTATATAGGTACAGTGAGGTGCATAGATTGGAATAGAGGTGTTTAGTCTCATATATAGGTAAAACAAAGTATATAGATTGGTATAGAGGTGTATAGATTGTTATATGGATACAATGAAGTGTGTAGACAGGCAAAAAGGTACAATGACATATATAGACTGGCATAGAGTTATAAATTCTGGTATATAGGTACAGCGAAGTATATACAGTGCCTTGAAAAAGTATTCATACCCCTTGAAATTTCCCACATTTTTTCATGTTACAACCAAAAACGTGAATATGTTTTATTGGGATTTTATGTGATAGACCAACACAAAGTGGCAGATAATTGTGAAGTGGAAGGAAACATTTGTATTCAACCCCCTTTACTCTGATGCCCCTAACTAAAATCTAGTGGAACCAATTGCCTTCAGAAGTCACCTAATTAGTAAATAGAGTCCACCTGTGTGTAATTTAATCTCAGTATAAATACAGCTGTTCTGTGAAGCCCTCTGAGGTTTGTTAGAGAACCTTAGTGAACAAACAGCATCATGAAGGCCAAGGAACACACCAGACAGGTCAGGGATAAAGTTGTGGAGAAGTATAAAGCAGGGTTAGGTTATAAATAAATCTCCCAAGCTTTGACCATCTCACGGAGCTCTGTTCAATCCATCATCGGAAAATGGAAAGAGTATGGGACAACTGCAAACCTACCAAAGACATGGCCGTCCACCTAAACTGACCGGCCCGGCAAGGAGAGCATTCATCAGAGAAGAGCCAAGAGGTCCATGGTAACTCTGGAGGAGCTGCAGAGATCCACAGTTCAGGTGGGAGAATCTGTCCACAGGACAACTATTAGTCGTGTTCTCCACAAATCTGCCCTTTATGGAAGAGTGACAAGAAGAAAGACATTGGTGAAAGAAAGTCATAAGAAGTCCTGTTTGTAGTTTGTGAGAAGCCATGTGGAGGACACAGCAAACATGTGGAAGAAGGTGATCTGGTCAGAGGAGACCAAAATTCAATTTTTTGTCCTAAAGACAAAACGCTATGTGTGGGGAAAACTAACACTGTACATCACCCTGAACACACCATCCCCACCGTGAAACATGGTGGTGGCAGCATCATGTGGTGGGGATGGTTTTCTTCAGCAGGGACAGGGAAGCTGGTCAGAGTTGATGGGAAGATGGATGGAGACAAATACAGGACAATCTTAGAAGAAAACCTGTTAGAGTCTACAAAAGACTTGAGACTGGGGCGGAGGTTCACCTTCCAGCAGGACAACGACCCGAAACATCCAGCCAGAGCTACAATGGAATGGTTTACATCAAAGCATATTCATGTGTTAGAATGGCCCAGTCACAGTCCAGACCTAAATCACATTGAGAATCTGTGGCAAGACTTGAAAATTGCTGTTCACAGACGCTCTCCATCCAATCTGACAGAGCTTGAGATATTTTACAAAGAAGAATGGGCAGAAATGTCCTCTCTAGATGTGCAAAGCTGGTAGAGACACCCCCAAAAAGACTTGTAGAGAAAGGGGGTTCTACAAAGTATTGACTCCGGGGGGCGCCATACAAATCCCCCCCCCCCCACACACACACACTTTTCACATATTTATTTGTATCATTTATCATTTTCCTTCCACTTCACAATTATGTGACACTTTGTGTTGGTCTATCACATAAAATCCCAATAAAATACATTTACGTTTTTGGTTGTAACATGACAAAATGGGGAAGGTTTCAAGGGGTATGAAGGCACTGTAGATTGGCATAGAGGTGTAAATACTGATATATAGGTACAGTGAGGTGTATAGATTGGCACTGAGGTGTAGTGAAGTGTATAGACTGATATACATATGTACAGTGTGGTGTATAGATATATATATAGAGGTGTATAGACTTTATATAAGTGTATAAGGACAGTGAGGTATATATACTTGTATATAGGTATAGTGAGGTATATAGACTGGTATATAGGTATAGCAAGGTATATAGACCGGTATATAGGTATAGTGAGGTATATAGACTGGTATATAGGTATAGCAAGGTATATACACTGGTATATAGGTATAGTGAGGTATACAGCCTGGTATATAGGTATAGTGAGGTATATAGACTGATATATAAGTATAGTGGGGTATATAGACTGGTACATAGGTATAGTGGGGTATATAGACTGGTACATAGGTATAGTGGGGTATATAGACTGGTACATAGGCATAGTGAGGTATATAGACTGGTACATAGGTATAGTGAGGTATATAGACTGGTATATAGGTATAGCGAGGTATATAGACTGGTATATAGGTATAGTGAGGTATATAGACAGGTATATAGGTATATTAAGGTATATAGACTGGTACATAGGTATAGTGAGGTATATAGACTGGTATATAGGTATAGTAAGGTATATAGACTGGTATATAGGTATAGTAAGGCATATAGACTGGTATATAGGTACAGAGAGGTATATAGACTGGTACATAGGTATAGTGAGGCATATAGACTGGTATATAGGTATAGTGGGGTATATAGACTGGTACATAGGTATAGTGGGGTATATAGACTGGTACATAGGTATAGTGAGGTATATAGACTGGTACATAGGTATAGTGGGTATATAGACTGGTACATAGGTATAGTGAGGTATACAGACTGGTACATAGGTATAGTGGGGTTTATAGACTGGTATATAGGTATAGTGAGGTATATAGACTGATATATAGGTATAGTGAGGTATATAGACTGGTACATAGGTATAGTGGGGTATATAGACTGGTACATAGGTATAGTGGGGTATATAGACAGTATATAGGTATAGTGGGGTATATAGACTGGTACATAGGTATAGTGGGGTATATAGACTGGTACATAGGTATAGTGAGGTATACAGACTGGTACATAGGTATAGTGAGGTTTATAGACTAGTATATAGGTATAGTGAGGTATATAGATGTATATCATGGTGTTGGTTGGTGTGTAGACCAGTATAGGTGGTTGATCACTGATATTTTGACCACCATAAAACTTTTGTAGATGGTTGGCCTTGTTGGCCCTTCCCCACCCCCACACCGGGATGCACTCAGATTAGTCAGCGTTGCGATAAATCGCTGATGATCTGGCGATGGAGTCTGCAATGCAGTACGTTCTGCAGTAGATGTCGCTTTTAATAAAGGCCGTCCATTGAGTTTTTTTTTTGTCTCCCACAACATCATCGAGTCATATTTTGGGAAGCGGGGGGGGGGGGGGGGGGCGGTGTAAGCAGAGGATAAATTATTAATGACTGGAGACTCTTCCCCTTTACTTTTCATTAACGTTTTTTTTTTTTTTTTTTTCCTTCAATGACATCAATGCAAATGCTTCTATAAGGGAGCGATGACTGGCAGGTTTTGTGAATGGAATTCTCAGTGACTGTGATGACGTCATTGGTCGTCCGAGGGGGTCCGGACCCTGCTGGGGATTGGCCGGCGTTGGCTGGGATGGCCCCCATTGGCTGGCAGGCGGTCACAGGACGCCCACACACTCTCATGCAGTCGGCAGGTATATAAGATCGCCCTTCTTCTCATTGGAGAGCATTGAGAGTGAAAATCGTAACTGCTCTAAGAGAGTCTCTCCACTAGGAAAGCGACAACTTACAATCACTGGCCAGGTAAGTGGATTTCCAGTTCTCCGAACCCTTTCTATGACTCTTGCTGCTCTCCCACCTTCTGTACGGAGATGGCTCACTCTCATCTTTGGCGGCGGCCGGCATTTTTTTGTTTAGGTTGCATTAGCTGCTTCAGCAATGTCCTGTAACAGGTGATAAAACTGATTAAAGGAACCGTCCGTATTCGCAGAATAAATTCGGAGCTAGAAGTCTCACCTGCTGGACCTTGTGACCCTACGGTTCTGTTCCCTTGGCTCTTGGGCTCCTGAGGAACTACAACTCCCAGCATGCCCAGGAGCCATAGGGTTAAATGTATTTTGGCGGCTTCAGTATGTAACACGGGCAAGGGATTGTCATTGCCTGCCGAGGTTGATTTAGAAGTCTCCCGGGATGGTGGGGAACAATAACTCCCAGTATGGCGACAGGCTTTATCCTTCTATAAGATTAAACTTATGTTGATTGGAGGAAAGAAATGTCAGGAGAAATCCTTTTACCGCGTTAGATAAATGTCCCTCATTTTCCATATTTTACAATGATCGTGTGAACTACAATTTTTGCCACCTGTAGCGTTCAGGCTGCCGCAGAACTACAACCCCCAGCGTGTTCAAAGCCTGACAGCTACAGGTTAAATCCCCCCCACCAGCCTCAATATGTAACGATTATAAAAAAAAAGGTTTCAATGCATGGCAATTTTCATTGGGTGGAACACAGCGCTCCAGCCTCTAATAAGATTTTCTAATAAGGTGGTGTGAGGGCTGCGAGAGCCGGAGACGGCGACTTGCGAGTGTAACGTGTGGCAGTTCGCTGGAAAGCTTTCAGGAGATTATGGCGGAGAGTTCCGGGGGGGGGGGGGGGGGGGGGTTAATGATGATGGCATTGCTGGCTGACGGCCAAAACTTTCCCTTTAAATCTTCCTGGACAGGACATGATGGTTCTCCTGAAGGTCTCCTCCCTCGTCGCAGTCCTGGGCTTGGTGGTCAGCCAGATGTCCTGCACGCAAGCAGCGCCAGTCAGGTAAGAGGGTGGCGTCCGCCTGGGATGGCGCAGTCTAGGGGATGTCGGGTATCTGCAGTGGGGGGCACTCGCCCCCTTCTTCCTCTGACATTCGCTCTCTTCTCTCCCCCCCCCATGAAGACCGGGCTTGGACTCCTTAACGGACCGGGTCACCCTCAGCGACTACGAGGCACGGCGGTTACTCAACGCTTTGGTCAAAGAATTTGTACAGATGACAGCGGAGGAAATGGAGCAGGGGGGCGACGGGAACAAGTAAGTGAACCCTGCGGGGGAAGAATTTAATTTTCTCTAATGGACACTTTACTGCTGAAACATACAGGATTTATTCTAGGTGAGTCTGTACAGTGCAGAGTACATTATAGAAGCCAAATATATAGAGAGAGTGAGTGTACAGTGCAGAGTACAATATAGAACCCAAATATATATATATATAGAGTGAGTGTACAGTGCAGAGTACATTATAGAAGCCAAATATATAGAGAGTGAGTGTACAGTGCAGAGACAATATAGTTATACGTATATAGGGTGAGTCTATACAGTACAGAGTACATTATATTACCCCTATATATAGATTAGGTGAGTGTACAGTGCATAGTACAATACTGAACCCAAATATATAGATA
Organism: Lithobates clamitans; assembly: GCA_037952925.1. Classification (NCBI taxonomy): domain Eukaryota; kingdom Metazoa; phylum Chordata; class Amphibia; order Anura; family Ranidae; genus Lithobates; species Lithobates clamitans. Next base: position 172,621 of record JBBGZY010002156.1, read on the forward strand.
GAGTGAGTGTAAAGTGCACAATATATATATATATGTATATAGGGTGAGTCTATAAAGCACAGAGTACAATGTAATACCTTTATAAGTCGATAGGGTGAGTCTGTACAGTGCAGAGTATATTATTGAACCTTATGTACACATTTCATGAGTCTGTAAAATTGGATTTCTCATATATCATCTCCCCCGTACTATGGACACTATACTGCTGAATCATATAGGATTTATTCTGGGTGAGTCTGTACAGTGCAGAGTACATTGATATACCTCATTGGAACTTAGAATATGTCTGTGTCTGTCTCTTCTGTGTACATCCTCAATACTCCTATCCTCCTCTCCTCAGCACTCTCATTTTCCTCTCCTCAGTACTCCTATCCTCCTCTCCACAATACTTCTATCCTCCTCTCCTCAGTACTCTCATCCTCCTCTCCTCAATACTTTCATCCTCCTCTCCACAATACTCCTATCCTCCTCTCCTCAGCACTCTCATTCTCCTCTCCTCAGTACTCCTATCCTCCTCTCCACAATACTTCTATCCTCCTCTCCTCAGTACTCTCATTCTCCTCTCCTCAGTACTCCTATCCTCCTCTCCACAATACTCCTATCCTCCTCTCCTCAGTACTCTCATCCTCCTCTCCTCAATACTTTCATCCTCCTCTCCTCAGTACTCCAATTGTTCTCTCCTCAGTACTCTCATCCTCCTCTCCTCAATACTCTCATTCTCCTCTCCTCAATACTCTCATTCTCCTCTCCTCAGTACTCCTATCCTCCTCTCCTCAGTACTCTCATCCTCCTCTCCTCAATACTCCCATTCGCCTCCCCTCAATACTCCCATCCTCCTCTCTTTGGACGCCAATTCTCCTCTCCTCAGTACTCTCATTCTCCTCTCCTCAATACTCTGATTCTCCTCTCCTCAATACTCCCATTCTCATCTCCTCAATACTCTCATCCTCCATTCCAAAGTACTCTCATCCTCCTCTCCTCAATACTCTCATTCTCCTCTCCTCAATACTCTCATTCTTCTCTCCTCAGTACTCTTATTCTCCTCTCCTCAGTACTCCCATTCTCCTGTCATTAATACTCCCATTCCCCTCTCCTCAGTACTCTCATCATCCTGTCCTCAGTTCTCCCATTCTCCTCTCCTCAATCCTCTCAATCTCCTCTCCTCTCCTCATTCTCCTCTCCTCAATACTCTCATTCTCCTCTCCTCAGTACTCTCATTCTCCTCTCCTCAATCCTCTCAATCTCCTCTCCTCATTCTCCTGTCATTAATACTCCCATTCTCCTCTCCTCAATACTCACATTCTCCTCTCCTCAATACTCTCACCCTCCTCTCCTCAGTACTCTCATCCTCCTCTCCTCAGTACTCCCATTCTTCTCTCCTCAATACTCTCATTCTCCTGTCCTCAGTACTCTCATCCTCCTCTCCCCAATACTCTCATCCTCCTCTCCTCAGTACTCTCATCCTCCTCTCCTCAGTACTCTCATCCTCCTCTCCTCAATACTCTCATCCTCCTCTCTTCAGTACTCTCATCCTCCTCTCCCCAATACTCTCATCCTCCTCTCCTCAGTACTCTCATCCTCCTCTCCTCAGTACTCTCATCCTCCTCTCCTCAATACTCTCATCCTCCTCTCTTCAGTACTCTCATTCTCCTCTCCTCAGTACTCTCATCCTCCTCTCCTCAATACTCCCATCCTCCTCTCCTCGGTACTCCAATTCTCCTCTCCTCAGTACTCCCATCCTCCTCTCCTCAGTACTCTCATCCTCCTCTCCTCAATACTCTCATCCTCCTCTCTTCAGTACTCTCATTCTCCTCTCCTCAGTACTCTCATCCTCCTCTCCTCAATACTCCCATCCTCCTCTCCTCGGTACTCCAATTCTCCTCTCCTCAGTACTCCAATTCTCCTCTCCTCAGTACTCCCATCCTCCTCTCCTCAGTGTTCACCTCCTTGGGTGGGCTGTGTAGTATTCAGCTCATCACAGCGCCCCCCAGTGGCCGCTCCCCTCCCTGGATTATTTGGTGTATTAGTGCAGACAGTACCAGTGATGTGCAGTTCTGCCCGGCACGTTGGTCTGTTGGGGGGGGGGGGGGCTCTTCACAGATCTTCTATAGAATTTCGGCCAATGTCCCAGCACAGCTTCCCCCGGCACCATAATGGACTGACATCAGATCAGTAAATCATTCATTCTGATTGGTTGCAGCACTTAATGCACTTGGTACATACTACTGTCTGTCTGTCAAATGTTCTGCAACTTCCCTCCGATCCACGAACTCGTTCACTGCCTCAGGTGTGTATCGAGGGGTCTCATTGTGTTTTAGAAAGGGAGCAAGTGACCCCCCCCCCCACCCCCACCTCCCACCACCCCTGGGAGGAGGACAGATGGGATGATATAAGGGTGAGGTAGGTTTTTTTTATCCCAGGGGAAGGCCTGTGGATTGGGGGGGATGGGGGGATGGGTAGGGATAAGGATTGGGGGATGTCCTTGTGGGGGTCCTACACTGTGTTTTGCATGATGGCTGGTGTGTCTGCAGTAAGACCATTAATAAGAGCTGGGCGTCTACACTGAGCGGTGACTTCATTCTCTGAGCGCACTGATCAATGGATGCATGCCCTGCATTAAAATACCCCTCCCCCGTCTGCAGCCAGCACTACCGCATGACGAAGCCAGAGCAGCATGCCAGCAGCCGGGACCGCACCCCCCCCCCCCCCCGCTGCTGCCAGCCAAGGCATGGGCACCACTCACAATGAGCAGCATGACACACTAACAGGGCAAAGAGTATGGGCCTGGCATGGTCTGAGAATGTTGGGGTGCAAGTTGCATGAAGGGGGCGCATGTGTCTGACAATCTTATTTTTTTTTATTATTTTTTTTTTTTTTTTTTTTAGTTTTGGTCTGTTTTTGGTTCTTGGCATGTTCTTCTCTTCTGTTCTCCCCTTGCAGCTTGGATAACCGGCCCGTGTCCAAACGTTGCTCGGGCCTCAGCACGTGCGCGCTGATGAAACTGTCTCAGGATTTGCACAGATTTAACTCTTACCCTCGCACCAACGTGGGCGCCGGGACCCCCGGCAAGAAGAGGAGTGCCCTGGGGGCCATGGACAATGAACACTATTATGGCGACCAGCTTGATATTAATAACTAGGAGTCTTCGGTGGCACGATGCATGCGGGGCTCATGTGTAGACAAGTGACTTATAGCAAATGGGCAGGGTACCCCAGCTGGATCTGAAATGCCCAAGACCCCCCAATCCACCCCCCTCCCCCCCAAGATAGACACAACAAGTAGCACCCCTTATCCCCTCCCCCCCCCAAAAAACACGAGCACACTGTGTTACCAAATGATTTATTTTACCAAAAATATCACATAGAAAAAAAAAAAAAAAAGAAAAAAAAAGCTATTTGTCCCTTTTTTCCATCATTGCTTCTACAATGTACAATAAAGTCATCTTCTATCCTGGCCATGCACTTAATTAATAAACCTATTTTTCTACGAGGTTAAGTATTGTCGTTTTAATTAAGGTCGTGGAAAGGAGTCCCTATTAATTTACTCTTGTTTTGTTACCGACATCAGTCTGCCGTATAACTGCATTAGATGATTTCCCCCGCTAATATCTGCATGAGTTACTTCATTGCTAGAAATGCTGACTTGCATGTGACTTTGCATGTGACCGTTCCAGGTAAGAAAAACCTTTTTGTTTTAAATTCCGCCACTTTAGAGAGAGAGAATACGTTTATTTAATTACATTTTAATTTAATTTAATTGATATTTATTTAAGGCATTTAAATTTTGTTAGGAAAGATTTTAGATTTGTGTATTTTTTATTATCATTTTTTGTCTAATAAAAGGTTATATTTTATTTACAAGATGGAAACAGTTTAAGTAAATTAGTGGCCACAAAATGACTTCCAAATTATGTATTGTTGTATTTATGTATTACATAATTATGTCTTTTTTTTTTTTCTTTTTTCCTTTTTTAGACATAACCAAGATGCAATAGCTGAGACTATAGAGTTCATGGGGGCTGATTTACTAAAACCGGAGAGTGCAAAATCTGGTGCAGCTCTGCATAGAAACCAATCAGCTTCCAGCTTTTATTGTCAAAGCTTAACTGAACAAGCTGAAGTTAGAAGCTGATTGGCTGCCATACGCAGCCGCACCGGATTCTAATTGCTCCAGTTTCAGTAAATCTTCCCCACACTAGTATTATTATTATTACTATTATTATTATTATGCAGGATTTATATAGGAACGACAGTTTACGTAGCGCTTTACAACTTGAGGGTAGACAGTACAAATGCAATACACTTTGATATAGTAGGAATCAGAGGGCCCTGCATTATCATTATTTGTGAAACAGTATTTTAATATTGCATATTTTTCTTGCAAGGAGTTATGTACAAAAAGTCAAATATAAAAAGTTTCTAAATGTGTTTTAGGGAGGTTAGTTTTGGAAGGTGAAGATTATATTATTATTTCTATTGTATTATAATAATAATTATTATTATTAATAATAATAATAATATTATATATTAATATTATTCTTGTATAATATTATATATATATATATATATATATATATATATATATATATATATATATATATATATATATATGAGATGGGATTTCTGCATAATAATCTTTTAATAAGGAATTAAAAACCAAAAGTTACATCAAAGTTACATAGTATGCAACTTTGAATACTATGTAACTTTGATGTAACTTCTAGTTTTTAATTCTTTATTAAAAGATTTTTGTGCAGAAATCCCATCTCACTTATGACCGATGTGCACCCCACCCTCAGAACTTTGCTATATATATATATCTATATATATAGAGAGATAGATCTATATATGTATATCTATATATATCTATATATATATATATAGATATATATAGATATATATTAATAATAATATAATAATTCTAATAAAAATTCAATAATAATAAAAATAAATGTTTTCTATCTATCTATCTATCTATCTATCTATCTATCTATCTATCTATCTATCTATCTATCTATCTACCTATCTATCTATCAATCTATCTCTATATATAAATAGAGATAGATAGATACAGATCTATATTATCAATAATATAATACTACTACTACTAATAATAGTAATAATAATAATTATTATCATTACTCCTCAGTGTCATTTTGTTCTATTAGGTATTTGATAGTCATTGCATATTAATGTTAGTCCTCGCTTGTAATTATTGTTTTGCACCTACAGCGTGACAACCCAGAAACGAGCGTGCAACACAGCCACTTGCGTCACCCACCGCCTGGCCGACTTTCTCAGCAGGTCAGGAGGAATGGCAAAGAACAATTTTGTACCCACCAACGTCGGCTCCAAGGCTTTTGGCAGGCGAAGACGAAGCGTTCACGTCTAAACTTAGCAATGACATCAGGAATATGGTAATTGTTTGGCGGCCTGCGGCGCCCCTCTCTCTCTCTCCACCTTCAGAAACCTTTTTTTTTTTTTTGGGTCCTTGGTAGCTCCTTTGAGAACTTCACTTCTCTGTTCTCAAGTGATCTCTGGAAATATCATCAATCTTTATCTATTATCCCTAAAAACAACAGCAACATTTTGCTTTAAAAAAAAAAAAAACAATGTAACAATTATAGTTATTTATTTATTTTGTAGCAGTTGTCTGTCCTTCGGTGGAAATCCAGCACTTAAGAATAAAGTGTTGCAATTAGCAGATTACCCCTCATGGAGTCTGAATCCCCCCGGAGATGGCTGTAAATCCCAGATGGGAAAAAAAACGATTTGGGTTCGCCAGATGCAGTTCAGCACAGCGACAGCCGCGTAACGCATCCAGCAGATCTAAGTGCTGCATTTCCATCACAGGGGGACAGAGGGAAAAGAAGAGCATCACCGAGGACTGGAATAGTTTCAGTATTCAGTTTTTTTTAATTTTATTTAAAGGATGAAAGATTTGGTATAATGATATTATTATTATTAATTAATAATGTATTACTAATTAACATTAATGCAAATAATAATTATCAACAATATAATATTAATATTTTGGTAAACATGTAGTGTGGGAAACTGTAGAATAATTAACTTTTCACTTAAAAAAAAAAAAAAAAAGTATTAAATTGACCCAAAAAGTCATCATCTGTGAGGCTGAACAATGAGCTGCAACATTGAAACGGATTCCTTTTTATTTATTTTTTATTTATTTATTTTTATTTATTTCAGGTACTTATATAGTGCCGTCAATTTACGCAACGCTTTACTCTTTGAGCACATCCAGCTTTTGGGGGCGAGTAATAAGGATCCCATTGCTTCTACTACTCTTAAAAGGAGCCCAGGCTAATAAAGAAAAAATATTATTATTATTATTGTTATTATTATTAATAATAATAATAATAATAATAATAATAATAGTAATAATTATTACTAAATGCTTGTATTATTTTTTTTGTGGAGGGTTAGAAAGCCATCACAGCAGCTGTGTGGATATGAATGGAGGAGCATGTAGCAGGGGCCACTGAGAGATTAATTAAGTAATCAATTTGAAATGGAAGTATTAATATTAAATAATAATAATACCATATAATAAAAATATAAGGTTGTTGTTTTTTTTTTTAGGAGGTTTAGGAATGGAGGAGCATGTAGGAGGGGCCACTAAGGGATTTAATTAATTGTTTTGAAAAGAAAATATTATTATTATTAATAATAACAATAATAACATATAATAATATATAGAAATAATATAAGCCTTCACAGCAGCTGTGTGGAAATGAATGGAGGAGAGTCGACTGAGAGATTTAATTAATCAATTTGTAACCTATAAAAAGGGGCAGGACTCTTACACCACAGACAATTTATAGGCTATAGAAAAAAAAATGACACCCACAATGACCTAGATAAATGGACTATGAAATGACCGTTCTTTTATATTTTAATAGAAGAAAATAGTTCACAAATGAATCTGAACATATATATTTAAAGCTGTATAAATGAGTCATTTTTAAATTTCTTTTCCAGATTGCCATGAAAATGACAACGTCAACTTTCTTCCAGACACATCAAGAAGGCCAAATTTAAACCTTTTGCATCTTACAAGAACAACTCATGTTTATTTATTTATTTTAAATGATTAACGTATTATTTTTTAATTTAACATTGCTAATGCACTTCTGTTTTTTATTTATTGTAAAAAAGAGGTATTTATTACAATAAAAAGATCTATTCTTTTTATATTATATTTCAAAATAAAATGTGACGGCATCCCCTGATTCTTTATATTCCTCGCACCGCGTGACTCGTGGAGCTTGTCATAGCGACTTTGCAGTTCTTGGGGTGCAATGTAAGAGGGACGCCTCAGGTATTGGGGGGGGAGGGGGGGAGGGGTGATGATGAGCTGCAGTTTGGTGTGCCGTGCCTTGATGTAAAACTGTTGGACTGAAATGATTGTACAGTATGTTATAGAAAAAAAAAAAAAAACAAACAACAAAAAAAAAAAACATTAAAATTTAACATTGTATCTATTGTGAATTTCAGCAAGATTAAAAAAAGTATTTTAGATACACCCTGATTTTTCACAGCTTTTCTTTGCTTTCGCCTATAGTTAATTGCTTTTATTATATTTGACATTGTAAATAAAAAATCACATCATTCACAGGTAAAGGAAAAATTTTCAAGGAAAAGTAAAGCGTCACTAAAAACCTAACTTACCTATATTATATTACATTTTTATTTTATATATATATATATATATAGATATATATACAGTGGGAGCGGAAAATATTCAGACCCCCTTCAATTTTTCACTCTTTGTTATATTGCAGCCATTTGCTAAAATCATTGAAGTTCATTTTTTTCCTCATTAATGTACACACAGCACCCCATATTGTACACACAGCACCCCATATTGTACACACAGCACCCCATATTGTACACAGCTCCCCATATTGTACACACAGCACCCCATATTGTACACACAGCACCCCATATTGTATACACAGCCCCCCCATATTGTATACACAGCACCCCATATTGTACACACAGCCCCCCATATTGTACACACAGCACCCCATATTGTACACACAGCACCCCATATTGTACACACAGCCCCCCATATTGTACACACAGCACCCCATATTGTACACAGCTCCCCATATTGTACACACAGCCCCCCATATTGTACACACAGCCCCCCATATTGTACACATCACCCCATATTGTACACACAGCACCCCATATTGACAGAAAAACACAGAATTGTTGACATTTTTGCAGATTTATTAAAAAAGAAAAACTTAAATATAACATGGTCCTGAGTATTCAGACCCTTTGCTCAGTATTTAGTAGAAGCCCCTTTTGATGAGTCTTTTTGGGAAAGATATAACAAGTTTTTCACACCTGGATTTGGGGATCCTCTGCCATTCCTCCTTGCAGATCCTCTCCAGTTCTGTCAGGGGGGATGGTAAACGTTGGTGGAAGGCCATTTTTAGGTCTCTCCAGAGATGCTCAATTGGGTTTAAGTCAGGGCTCTGGCTGGGCCATTCAAGAACAGTCACAGAGTTGTGAAGCCACCCCTTCGTTATTTTAGCTGTGTGCTTAGGGTCATTGTCTTGTTGGAAGGTAAACCTTCGGCCCAGTCTGAGGTCCTGAGCACTCTGGAGAAGGTTTTCGTCCAGGATATCCCTGTACTTGGCCGCATTCATCTTTCCCTCGATTGCAACCAGTCGTGTATTGTCCTTGCAGCTGAAAAACACCCCCACAGCATGATGCTGCCACCACCATGCTTCACTGTTGGGACTGTATTGGAGAGGTGATGAGCAGTGCCTGGTTTTCTCCACACATACCGCTTAGAATTAAGGCCAAAAAGTTCTATCTTGGTCTCATCAGACCAGAGAATCTTATTTCTCACCATCTTGGAGTCCTTCAGGTGTTTTTTTAGCAAACTCCATGCGGCTTTCATGTGTCTTGCACTGAGGAGAGGCTTCCGTCGGGCCACTCTGCCATAAAGCCCCGACTGGTGGAGGGCTGCAGTGATGGTTGACTTTCTACAACTTTCTCCCATCTCCCGACTGCATCTCTGGAGCTCAGCCACAGTGATCTTTGGGTTCTACTTTACCTCTCTCACCAAGGCTCTTCTCCCCCGATAGCTCAGTTTGGCCGGACAGCCAGCTCTAGGAAGGGTTCTGGTCGTCCCAAACGTCTTCCATTTAAGGATTATGGAGGCCACTGTGCTCTTAGGAACCTTAAGTGCAGCAGAATTTTGTTTTGTAACCTTGGCCAGGTCTGTGCCTTGCCACAATTCTGTCTCTGAGCTCTTCAGGCAGTTCCTTTGACCTCATGATTCTCATTTGCTCTGACATGCGCTGTGAGCTGTAAGGTCTTATATAGACAGGTGTGTGGCTTTCCTAATCAAGTCCAATCAGTATAATCAAACACAGCTGGGCTCAAATGAAGGTGTAGAACCATCTCAAGGATGATCAGAAGAAATGGACAGCACCTGAGTTATATATATGAGTGTCACAGCAAAGGGTCTGAATACTTAGGACCATGTGATATTTCAGTTTTTCTTTTTTAATAAATCTGCAAAAATGTCAACAATTCTGTGTTTTCTGTCAATATGGGGTGCTGTGTGTACAATATGGGGTGCTGTGTGTACAATATGGGGTGCTGTGTGTACAATATGGGGCGCTGTGTGTACAATATGGGGGGCTGTGTGTACAATATGGGGTGCTGTGTGTACAATATGGGGGGCTGTGTGTACAATATGGGGGGCTGTGTGTACAATATGGGGGGCTGTGTGTACAATATGGGGGGCTGTGTGTACAATATGGGGGGCTGTGTGTACAATATGGGGGGCTGTGTGTACAATATGGGGTGCTGTGTGTACAATATGGGGGGCTGTGTGTACAATATGGGGGGCTTTGTGTACAATATGGGGCGCTGTGTGTACAATATGGGGTGCTGTGTGTACAATATGGGGGGCTGTGTGTACAATATGGAGTGCTGTGTGTACAATATGGGGTGCTGTGTGTACAATATGGGGGGCTGTGTGTACAATATGGGGAGCTGTGTGTACAATATGGAGTGCTGTGTGTACAATATGGGGTGCTGTGTGTACAATATGGGGGGCTGTGTGTACAATATGGGGAGCTGTGTGTACAATATGGAGTGCTGTGTGTACAATATGGGGGTCTGTGTGTACAATATGGGGGGCTGTGTGTACAATATGGGGTGCTGTGTGTACAATATGGGGTGCTGTGTGTACAATATGGAGTGCTGTGTGTACAATATGGGGTGCTGTGTATACAATATGGGGGACTTTGTGTACAATATGGGGCGCTGTGTGTACAATATGGGGGGCTGTGTGTACAATATGGAGTGCTGTGTGTACAATATGAGGTGCTGTGTGTACAATATGGGGTGCTGTGTGTACAATATGGGGGGCTGTGTGTATAATATGGGGTGCTGTGTGTACAATATGGGGGGCTGTGTGTACAATATGGGGTGCTGTGTGTACAATATTTAGTGCTGTGTGTACAATATGGGGTGCTGTGTATACAATATGGGGGACTTTGTGTACAATATGGGGCGCTGTGTGTACAATATGGGGGGCTGTGTGTACAATATGGGGGGCTGTGTGTACAATATGGGGTGCTGTGTGTACAATATGGGGAGCTGTGTGTACAATATGGGGTGCTGTGTGTACAATATGAGGTGCTGTGTGTACAATATGAGGTGCTGTGTGTACAATATGGGGTGCTGTGTGTACAATATGAGGTGCTGTGTGTACAATATGAGGTGCTGTGTGTACAATATGGGGTGCTGTGTGTACAATATGGGGGGCTGTGTGTACAATATGGGGTGCTGTGTGTACAATATTTAGTGCTGTGTGTACAATATGGGGGGCTGTGTGTACAATATGGGGTGCTGTGTGTACATTAATGAGGAAAAAAATGAACTTAAATTATTTTAGCAAATGGCTGCAATATAACAAAGAGTGAAAAATGTAAGGGGGTCTGAATACTTTACGTCCCCACTGTATGTAGATATATACACAGCGGGGGGGAAATAATGATTGGCTCTCCTGCAGATTGTATAAGTTTTGCCCACTTACAAAGAAATGAAGGGACTATAATTTTTTCTCATAGGTGTGTTTAATATGATAGAGACAGAATATCAACCAAAAATCCAGAAAAAACACACGATACAAATGTTATAAATGGAGTTGCATTTCAGTGAGTAAAATAAGTATTTGATCCCCAAGCAAAACATGACTTAGTAGTTGGTGGAGAAACCCTTGTTGGTGATCACAGAGGTCAGACGTTTCTTGTAGGTGGTGATCAGGTTTGCACACATCTCAGGAGGGATTTTGGTCCCCTTTTTTCTACAGATCTTCTCTAAATCCTTGATGATCTACAAAATCTTTATTTCTCGCAGCAGAGGGAGGTGACGGGCGATTCAACAATATGAGAAATTTAAGGCGACAGAGACTTCATTTTTTCCTTCAATGTATATAGATATATACATATATAGATATATACATTAATATATTATTATATATTAATAATAATATAATAATTCTAATAAAAATTAAATAATAATAAAAATAAATGTTTTCTATCTCTCTATCTCTCTCTCTCTCTCTCTCTCTCTCTCTCTCTCTCTCTCTCTCTCTCTATCTCTATCTATCTATCTATCTACAGTGCCTTGAAAAAGTATTCATACCCCTTGACATTCTCCACATTTTCTCATATTACAACCAAAAACATAAATGTCTTTTATTGGGATTTTATGTGATAGACCAACACAAAGTGGCACATACAGTCAGGTCCATAAATATTGGGACATGGACAAAATTCTAATCTTTTTGGCTCTATACACCACAATGGATTTGAAATGAAATGAACAAGATGTGCTTTAACTGCAGACTTTCAGCTTTAATTTGAGGATATTTAAATCCAAATCAGGTGAACGGTGTAGGAATTACAACAGTTTGTATATGTGCCTCACACTTTTTAAGGGACCAAAAGTAATGGGACAGATTAACAATCATCCATCAAACTTTCACTTTTTAATACTTGGTTGCAAATCCTTTGCAGTCAATTACAGCCTGAAGTCTGGAACACATAGACATCACCAGACGTTGGGTTTCATCCCTGGAGATGCTCTGCCAGGCCTCTACTACAACTGTCTTCAGCTCCTGCTTGTTCTTGGGGCATTTTCCCTTCAGTTTTGTCTTCAGCAAGTGAAATGCATGCTCAATCGGATTCAGGTCAGGTGATTGACTTGGCCATTGCATAACATTCCACTTCTTTCCCTTAAAAAACTCTTTGGTTGCTTTCGCAGTATGCTTCGGGTCATTGTCCATCTGCACTGTGAAGCGCCGTCCAATGAGTTCTGAAGCATTTTGCTGAATATGAGCAGATAATATTTCCCGAAACACTTCAGAATTCATCCTGCTGCTTTTGTCAGCAGTCACATCATCAATAAATACAAGAGAACCAGTTCCATTGGCAGCCATACATGCCCACGCCATGACACTACCACCACCATGCTTCACTGATGAGGTGGTATGCTTTGGATCATGAGCAGTTCCTTTCCTTCTCCATACTCTTCTCTTCCCATCACTCTAGTACAAGTTGATCTTGGTCTCATCTGTCCATAGGATGTTCCAGAACTGTGAAGATTTTTTTAGATGTTGTTTGGCAAACTCTAATCTGGCCTTCCTGTTTTTGAGGCTCACCATTGGTTTACATCTTGTGGTGAACCCTCTGTATTCACTCTGGTGAAGTCTTCTCTTGATTGTTGACTTTGACACACATACACCTACCTTCTGGAGAGTGTTCTTCATCTGGCCAACTGTTGTGAAGGGTGTTTTCTTCACCATGGAAAGAATTCTTCGGTCATCCACCACAGTTGTTTCCGTGGTCTTTCGGGTCTTTTGGTGTTGCTGAGCTCACCGGTGCGTTCTTTCTTTTTAAGGATGTTCCAAACAGTTGATTTGGCCACACCTAATGTTTTGCTATCTCTCTGATGGGTTTGTTTTGTTTTTTCAGCCTAATGATGGCTTGCTTCACTGATAGTGACAGCTCTTTGGATCTCATATTGAGAGTTGACAGCAACAGATTTCAAATGCAAATAGCATACTTGAAATTAATTCTGCTCCTTGTAAATGGGATAATGAGGGAATAACACACACCTGGCCATGGAACAGCTGAGCAGCCAATTGTCCCATTACTTTTGGTCCCTTAAAAAGTGGGAGGCACATATACAAACTGTTGTAATTCCTACACCGTTCACCTGATTTGGATGTAAATATCCTCAAATTGAAGCTGAAAGTCTGCAGTTAAAGCACATCTTGTTCGTTTCATTTCAAATCCATTGTGGTGGTGTATAGAGCCAAAAAGATTAGAATTGTGTCGCTGTCCCAATATTTATGGACCTGACTGTAATTGTGAAGTGGAAGGAAAATGATAAATTATACAAATAAATACAGTAGAACCTTGGATTAGGAGCACAATCCATTCCAGAAGAATGCTTGTAATCCAAAGCACTTGCATATCAAAGCGAGTTTCCCCGTAGAAGTCAATGGAAACAAAGATAATTTGTTCAACATTGACTTCTATTGCATGCAATACCGCATGTGGCCAGTGGTGGGGGGGGGGGCGCCGGAGAGACTCAGAAATACTCGGAGACCACTCAGAAAGGCTCGAGAACGAAGTATTTCCGAACGGCTCTGAGTGTCACCGGCACCCCCGCACCTCTGGCCAAATGCAGGACTGCATACCGCAGAGGCTTGAATCCTGCTTGTTTCGCGAAACAACACTCACAACCGAGTCAGGATTTAAAAAAAATAATAGCTCGTATTGCGAAACACTCACTAACCGCGTTACTCGCAATCCGAGGTTCCACTGGATATGAAAAGTGTGGGGGGCATTTGTATGTCGCCCCCCGGAGTCAATACTTTGTAGAACCCCCTTTCTCTACAAGTCTTTTTGGGGGTGTCTCTACCAGCTTTGCACATCTAGAGAGGACATTTCTGCCCATTCTTCTTTGTAAAATATCTCAAGCTCTGTCAGATTGGATGGAGAGCGTCTGTGAACAGCAATTTTCAAGTCTTGCCACAGATTCTCAATGTGATTTAGGTCTGGACTGTGACTGGGCCATTCTAACACATGAATATGCTTTGATGTAAACCATTCCATTGTAGCTCTGGCTGGATGTTTCGGGTCGTTGTCCTGCTGGAAGGTGAACCTCCGCCCCAGTCTCAAGTCTTTTGTAGACTCTAACAGGTTTTCTTCTAAGATTGTCCTGTATTTGTCTCCATCCATCTTCCCATCAACTCTGACCAGCTTCCCTGTCCCTGCTGAAGAAAACCATCCCCACCACATGATGCTGCCACCACCATGTTTCACGGTGGGGATGGTGTGTTCAGGGTGATGTGCAGTGTTAGTTTTCCCCACACATAGCGTTTTACTTTTAGGCCATAAAGTTGAATTTTGGTCTCATGTGACCAGATCACCTTCTTCCACATGTTTGCTGTGTCCTCCACATGGCTTCTCACAAACTACAAACAGGACTTCTTATGACTTTCTTTCACCAATGTCTTTCTTCTTGTCACTCTTCCATAAAGGGCAGATTTGTGGAGAACACGACTAATAGTTGTTCTGTGGACAGATTCTCCCACCTGAGCTGTGGATCTCTGCAGCTCCTCCAGAGTAGGGATGAGCTTCATGTTCGACTCGAACATCGGCTGTTCGACCGTCCGTCGAATTGCGAACGTTATGGGCCGTTCGCGCCAAATTCGTGTGGCGCGTCACGGCCCATAATTCACTGGGGCATCGCAGTGCATTGCTGGCTGATGATTGGCCAAGCATGCACTATGACCCGCATGCTTGGCCAATCAAAGCGCCGTCAGTAGAGAGAGCTGTAATTGGCCAAAGCCAGGGTGGCTTTGGCCAATTATGGCTCAGGGGATTTAGTACACGCCCCACACTATATAAGGCCGCCTGCACGGCGGCCCTGTGTAGTGTGTTCCGGTGTGCTGATAGAGAGAGAGACAGACAGTGTCATTTGATTTAAGTTAGCTAGATTAGGTTAGATCTGTTCCTGCTATTTACATTTAATGCAGTGCGTCCTGCTCACAGTGTTCAGCTAGATCCGTTCCTGCTATTTACATTTAGTGCAGTCAGTGCGTCCTGCTCACAGTGTTCAGCTAGATCTGTTCCTGCTATTTACATTTAGTGCAGTTCGTCCTGCTCACAGTGTTCAGCTAGATCCGTTCCTGCAGTCAGTGCGTCCTGCTCACAGTGTTCAGCTAGATCTGTTCCTGCTATTTACATTTAGTGCAGTGCGTCCTGCTCACAGTGTTCAGCTAGATCCGTTCCTGCTATTTACATTTAGTGCAGTCAGTGCGTCCTGCTCACAGTGTTCAGCTAGATCTGTTCCTGCTATTTACATTTAGTGCAGTGCGTCCTGCTCACAGTGTTCAGCTAGATCCGTTCCTGCTATTTACATTTAGTGCAGTCAGTGCGTCCTGCTCACAGTGTTCAGCTAGATCCGTTCCTGCTATTTACATTTAGTGCAGTCAGTGCGTCCTGCTCACAGTGTTCAGCTAGATCCGTTCCTGCTATTTACATTTAGTGCAGTGCGTCCTGCTCACAGTGTTCAGCTAGATCCGTTCCTGCTATTTACATTTAGTGCAGTCAGTGCGTCCTGCTCACAGTGTTCAGCTAGATCCGTTCCTGCAGTCAGTGCGTCCTGCTCACAGTGTTCAGCTAGATCTGTTCCTGCTATTTACATTTAGTGCAGTGCGTCCTGCTCACAGTGTTCAGCTAGATCCGTTCCTGCTATTTACATTTAGTGCAGTCAGTGCGTCCTGCTCACAGTGTTCAGCTAGATCTGTTCCTGCTATTTACATTTAGTGCAGTGCGTCCTGCTCACAGTGTTCAGCTAGATCCGTTCCTGCTATTTACATTTAGTGCAGTCAGTGCGTCCTGCTCACAGTGTTCAGCTAGATCCGTTCCTGCTATTTACATTTAGTGCAGTCAGTGCGTCCTGCTCACAGTGTTCAGCTAGATCCGTTCCTGCTATTTACATTTAGTGCAGTGCGTCCTGCTCACAGTGTTCAGCTAGATCCGTTCCTGCTATTTACATTTAGTGCAGTGCGTCCTGCTCACAGTGTTCAGCTAGATCTGTTCCTGCTATTTACATTTAGTGCAGTCAGTGCGTCCTGCTCACAGTGTTCAGCTAGATCCGTTCCTGCTATTTACATTTAGTGCAGTGCGTCCTGCTCACAGTGTTCAGCTAGATCCGTTCCTGCTATTTACATTTAGTGCAGTCAGTGCGTCCTGCTCACAGTGTTCAGCTAGATCCGTTCCTGCTATTTACATTTAGTGCAGTCAGTGCGTCCTGCTCACAGTGTTCAGCTAGATCTGTTCCTGCTATTTACATTTAGTGCAGTCAGTGCGTCCTGCTCACAGTGTTCAGCTAGATCTGTTCCTGCTATTTACATTTAGTGCAGTCAGTGCGTCCTGCTCACAGTGTTCAGCTAGATCCGTTCCTGCTATTTACATTTAGTGCAGTGCGTCCTGCTCACAGTGTTCAGCTAGATCCGTTCCTGCAATTTACATTTAGTGCAGTGCGTCCTGCTCACAGTGTTCAGCTAGATCCGTTCCTGCAATTTACATTTAGTGCAGTGCGTCCTGCTCACAGTGTTCAGCTAGATCCGTTCCTGTTATTTACATTTAGTGCAGTGCGTCTTGCTCACAGTGTTCAGCTAGATCCGTTCCTGCTATTTACATTTAGTGCAGTGCGTCCTGCTCACAGTGTTCAGCTAGATCTGTTCCTGCTATTTACATTTAGTGCAGTGCGTCCTGCTCACAGTGTTCAGCTAGATCCGTTCCTGCTATTTACATTTAGTGCAGTGCGTCCTGCTCACAGTGTTCAGCTAGATCCGTTCCTGCTATTTACATTTAGTGCAGTCAGTGCGTCCTGCTCACAGTGTTCAGCTAGATCCGTTCCTGCTATTTACATTTAGTGCAGTGCGTCCTGCTCACAGTGTTCAGCTAGATCTGTTCCTGCTATTTACATTTAGTGCAGTGCGTCCTGCTCACAGTGTTCAGCTAGATCCGTTCCTGCTATTTACATTTAGTGCAGTGCGTCCTGCTCACAGTGTTCAGCTAGATCCGTTCCTGCTATTTACATTTAGTGCAGTCAGTGCGTCCTGCTCACAGTGTTCAGCTAGATCTGTTCCTGCTATTTACATTTAGTGCAGTTCGTCCTGCTCACAGTGTTCAGCTAGATCCGTTCCTGCTATTTACATTGAGTGCAGTGCGTCCTGCTCACAGTGTTCAGCTAGATCTGTTCCTGCTATTTACATTTAGTGCAGTCAGTGCGTCCTGCTCACAGTTTTCAGCTAGATCTGTTCCTGCTATTTACATTTAGTGCAGTGCGTCCTGCTCACAGTGTTCAGCTAGATCTGTTCCTGCTATTTACATTTAGTGCAGTGCGTCCTGCTCACAGTGTTCAGCTAGATCTGTTCCTGCTATTTACATTTAGTGCAGTGCGTCCTGCTCACAGTGTTCAGCTAGATCTGTTCCTGCTATTTACATTTAGTGCAGTGCGTCCTGCTCACAGTGTTCAGCTAGATCTGTTCCTGCTATTTACATTTAGTGCAGTGCGTCCTGCTCACAGTGTTCAGCTAGATCCGTTCCTGCTATTTACATTTAGTGCAGTGCGTCCTGCTCACAGTGTTCAGCTAGATCCGTTCCTGCTATTTACATTTAGTGCAGTCAGTGCGTCCTGCTCACAGTGTTCAGCTAGATCCGTTCCTGCTATTTACATTTAGTGCAGTCAGTGCGTCCTGCTCACAGTGTTCAGCTAGATCCGTTCCTGTTATCTTCCTACTGACAGGCAGGCTTGTCTGGTTACAGTATATAAAGCTACCTGAAGAAAATTACAGGTATTCTATCCCAGCTTAGTGCAGCTACAGGCCATTAGTATGTCTGGAAGACCAAGAAGGAGAGGCAGACAGTCACAAGCCAATAAGAGAGGGCAAGCAGGCTCTGTGTCTAGTGCTGGTCGTGGAGACGGTGCATCCTCATCAGCACGTGGCCATGGGACACGCTTGGCCTTTTTTTCGGCAGCTGGCCGTGTTGAGCCGCAACATGCAGAAAACTTGGTCGAGTGGATGACCAAGCCGTCCTCATCCTTCTCATCCTCTCTCACCCATGCCCAGGGTGCTTTGTCTGGCAAAGCAGCGGCCTCTTCCCTCAGCTCAATGTCATCAGTGACTCCTTCCCTAGCTCCACCATGTCCTCCTGAGGATTCCCTCGAACTGTTTGACCACAGTGTTGGGTACATGCTCCAGGAGGACGCCCAGCGTTTGGAAGGCTCTGATGATGATACTGAGCTCGATGAAGGCAGTAACATGAGCACGGACAGAGGGGGTGCCCAAGAAGGACAGCAATCTGGCAGTCATGCTCCCCCTGCTGCAGCATACTGCCAGGTTTGCTCCAGTGATGAGGAGGGAGGGGATGATGAGGTCACTGACCCAACGTGGGTGCCTGATAGGAGAGAGGAGGAGGAGGAGGAGGAGGCGGCACATCACCAACGAGGCAGGATGCCCTCCAGGGGCCAGCCTAAGGGCAGCACATTGACTGCATCACACCCCAAAGCTCCACATGTGCAGGGCGCTGCAGTCTCTGCGCGTTATTCAAAAAGTTCTTTGGTGTGGGCCTTTTTTGAGACGAGTGCATCAGATCGCACCATTGCTATTTGCAACATATGTCTCAAGCGTATCTCGCGTGGCCAAAACATCTCCCGCTTGGGTACCACATGCTTGACCAGACATATGTTGACCTGCCATGCAGTTCGTTGGCAAGCATATCTAAAAGACCCACACCAAAGAACAAAGAGGATCTCTCCTTGCTCCTCATCAGCTGAGATTTCCAACCCCACTAGACCTTCAGTCCTCTCTGAGACCTGCAGTGAGAGGAATGAAGGTGTAAAATTAGGTGTGTCACAGCCAAGTACTTGTGGGCAATCTGCTTTTGGTACACCGACGTCAGATTGTACCAGGCAAATTTCCCTGCCCCAGCTGCTGCACCGCCAAAAGAAGTTTGCTCCCAGCCATCCACATGCCCAGTGGTTGAATGCTAGCTTGGCAAAATTGCTAGCACTTCAACTGCTGCCTTTTCAGTTGGTAGACTCTGCCCCCTTCCGTGAGTTTGTGGAATGTGCGGTTCCTCAGTGGCAGGTACCCAAACGCCACTTTTTCTCACGGAAGGCGATTCCGGCTCTCTACCGGCATGTGGAAGGCAATGTCCATGCCTCGCTGGACAGGGCGGTCAGCGGTAAGGTGCATATTACCGCTGACTCATGGTCAGGGACGTTACTTAAGTTTCACGGCGCATTGGGTGACTCTGCTGGCAGCTGGGAAGGATGCAGGACAAGGTGCAGTAGTGTTGGAGGTTGTTCCGCCACCACGCCTCCAAAATGCTGATTGTGACACACCTCTCTCCTCCACCCCCTCCTCTTCTTCTTCCTCCATGGCCTCTTCCTCGGAACCAGCGGTGCTCCGTAGGCGTTCAAGGGGCTACGCAAGTACGCAGGCCAAAAGATGCCATGCGGTGCTTGAGCTGGTGTGCTTGGGGGACAGGAGCCACACTGGGGCAGAGGTTCTGTCAGCTCTGCAGGGGCAGGTTCAGAGGTGGTTGACGCCAGGCCAACTTAAGGCAGGAATGGTGGTTTGCGACAATGGCACCAACCTCCTCTCTGCCCTCCGACAGGGACAACTGACCCATGTGCCCTGTTTGGCTCACGTCCTTAACTTGGTGGTGCAGCGGTTCTTGGGCAGGTACCCGGGCTTACAGGATGTCCTGAGGCAGGCCAGGAAAGTCTGTGTGCATTTCCGCCGGTCATATAATGCCAGTGTTCGGCTGACGGACCTCCAAAAGGAGTTTAACCTGCCCAAGAACCGCCTAATCTGTGACATGCCCACCAGGTGGAACTCGACATTGGCCATGCTGCAGCGGCTGCACACGCAGCAGAGGGCCATCAATGAGTACCTGTGCGACTATGGCACCAGGACAGGGTCAGGGGACCTTGGTTTTTTTTCCCCACGCCAGTGGGCCATGATCAGGGGTGCATGCACTGTCCTGTCACCATTCGAGGAGGCCACGAGGATGGTGAGCACTGACAGTGCATGCATCAGTGACACTGTCCCCCTTGTCCACCTGTTGGAGCACACGCTGCATGGAATAATGGACAGGGCACTTGAGGCAGAACAGAGGCAGGAAGAGGAGGACTTCCTTAGCTCTCAAGGCCCCCTTTATCCAGACAGTGTTCCTGCGTGCCCGCCGATCACACAGGAAGAGGACGAGGAGGAGGAGGAGGAGGAGGAGGAGGAGGAAGATTGTGTCAGTATGGAGGTGGAGCCTGGCACTCAGCATCAGCGGTCTTTAAGGGATCAGTCCCAAGGAACACATGGACTTGTACGTGGCTGGGAGGAGGTGGCTGCGGACGTTGTTGTCCTTAGTGACCCAGAGGACTCCGGACCGAATGCCTCAGCAAACCTACGCTGCATGGCCTCCCTGATCCTGCAAAGCCTGCGTAAGGATCCTCGTATTCGTGGTATCAAGGAGAAGGACCAATACTGGCTGGCAACCCTCCTTGATCCACTTTACAAGGGTAAGGTTGCGGACCTTATCTTGCCATCGCAGAGGGAGCAGAGGATGAAACATCTTCGGGAGGCCTTGCAGAAAGGTCTGTGCAACGCGTTCCCAGAGACTGGGAGATTACAAACTCCTGTTTCTGGACAACGTGTTGCTGAGGCTTCGGTCAGTCAAAGAAGGAGCGGTGGAGAAGGTGGCCGTCTGACCGATGCGTTCAGACAATTTTTTGGTCCGCAGCCCCAAGGTATGATCGGTTCCAGCAACCATCGCCAGCGTCTGTTTTACATGGTGCAGGAATACCTAGGGGCAAGATCAGACTTGGACACCTTTCCCACCGAAAATCCTCTGGGTTACTGGGTCTTGAGGATGGATCACTGGCCAGAGCTTGCACAGTATGCAATTGAGCTACTGGCCTGTCCTGCATCCAGCGTTCTTTCGGAACGCACATTCAGTGCTGCTGGAGGCGTGGTAACCGATCACAGGGTGCGTCTGTCCACTGACTCGGTCGATCGGCTGACCTTCATAAAAATGAATCAGTCTTGGATCACCACCAGCTACCAAGCACCTGATGCTGATGTAACTGAATAATTTTTTTCAGATCCCTTCAAAGACTGCCTATGCTGATGCTGAGTGACTATCCCTGAGTAATTATCCTCTTCCTCCTCAATCATCACGCTGATAGCTTGTAAGAACATTTTTGGTTCTGGGCGCCACCACCAGTGCCTAAGGCACAATTTTTCAGCCCCTGTCTAACAGGGGCGTGTAATTACAATTTTTGATGCAATACTTTGCAGCAGGGCTCGTTCCTGCGTTCCAACTAGAGTGTCTGTGAGGGGTTGCAGTGTTGTGGCACCAGCACCAGTGCCTAAGACCCAATTTTTCTGCCCCTGTCTAACAGGGGCGTGTAATTACAATTTTTGATGCAATACTTTGCAGCAGGGCTCGTTCCTGCGTTCCAACTAGAGTGTCTGTGAGGGGTTGCAGTGTTGTGGCACCAGCACCAGTGCCTAAGACCCAATTTTTCTGCCCCTGTCTAACAGGGGCGTGTAATTACAATTTTTGATGCAATACTTTGCAGCAGGGCTCGTTCCTGCGTTCCAACTAGAGTGTCTGTGAGGGGTTGCAGTGTTGTGGCACCAGCACCAGTGCCTAAGGCCCAATTTTTCTGCCCCTGTCTGACAGGGGCGTGTAATTACAATTTTTGATGCAATACTTTGCAGCAGGGCTCGTTCCTGCGTTCCAACTAGAGTGTCTGTGAGGGCTTGCAGTGTTGTGGCACCAGCACCAGTGCCTAAGGCCCAATTTTTCTGCCCCTGTCTAACAGGGGCGTGTAATTACAATTTTTGATGCAATACTTTGCAGCAGGGCTCGTTCCTGCGTTCCAACTAGAGTGTCTGTGAGGGGTTGCAGTGTTGTGGCACCAGCACCAGTGCCTAAGGCCTAATTTTTCAGCTCCTGTTCAACAGGGGCATGTAATTACAATTCTTGATCTAATATTTCACAGCAGGGCCCTGTGAGGGCTTACAGTGTTTTGGCCACAGCAACACCTAAGGCCCAAATTTCTGCTGAGTATATAGGGCAGGACCCTACTTTCAAACATCTAACTTACAAACGACTCCTACTTGCAAACGGAAGGAGACAACAGGAAGTGAGATGAAATCTACCCCTAGGAAGGGAAATTCTCTCATGTAGGAGTTAATATGGGAAAACAATTTCTCCTTTCCACTGATGCTTTCCAATCCTTGTTCCACAAAAAAACCCAAATTTTCAAAAAACCCTTCCCTATGTTTTCCAAAAAGCTTAGAAAAGATTTTTTGGCTGGAGCTAAACACGTTAAAAATGTTCAAAATTACAAACAGATTCTACTTAACAACAAACCTACAGTCCCTGTCTTGTTTGCACCGCCTGTATACTGCTGTTCAGAGTATATAGGGACCTTTCCTTATTTTAATTTGGGTGCGGGGTTCCCCTTAATATCCATACAAGACCCAAAGGGCCTGGTAATGGACTGGGGGGTACCCATGCCGTTTGTCTCACTGATTTTCATCCATATTGCCATGACCCGACATGACATTAAACCCGCAAGCAGTTTTAAATGAGATTTTTTCCTTTAAAAATGACATTTGGTGCAGGGACTGTTCTAAACATGGGAAACACGCGTCACTTTACAGGCATACTATAGACACCCCCCAGGTACGATATTTAAAGGAATATTTCACTTTTTTTTTTTTACTTTAAGCATCATTAAAATCACTGCTCCCGAAAAAACGGCCGTTTTTAAAAGTTTTTTTTGCATTGATACATGTCCCCTGGGGTAGGACCCGGGTCCCCACACCCTTTTTAGGACAATACCATGCAAATTAGCCTTTAAAATGAGCACTTTTGATTTCGAACGTTCGAGTCCCATAGACGTCAATGGGGTTCTAATGTTCGTGCGAACTTGCGGTCCGTTCGCGGGTTCTGGTGCGAACCGAACCGGGGGGTGTTCGGCTCATCCCTACTCCAGAGTTACCATGGACCTCTTGGCTCTTCTCTGATGAATGCTCTCCTTGCCCGGCCGGTCAGTTTAGGTGGACGGCCATGTCTTGGTAGGTTTGCAGTTGTGCCATACTCTTTCCATTTTCTGATGATGGATTGAACAGAGCTCCGTGAGATGATCAAAGCTTGGGAGATCTTTTTATAACCTAACCCTGCTTTTTACTTCTCCACAACTTTATCCCTGACCTGTCTGGTGTGTTCCTTGGCCTTCATGATGCTGTTTGTTCACTAAGATTCTCTGAGGGCTTCACAGAACAGCTGTATTTATACTGAGAGTAAATGCCACACAGGTGGACTCTGTTTACTAATTAGGTGACTTCTGAAGGCAATTGGTTCCTCTAGATTTTAGTTAGGGGTATCGGAGTAAAGGGGGCTGAATACAAATGCCCCCCCCCCCCACACACACACACACACACTTTTCACATATTTATTTGTAACATTTATCATTTTATAATTTTCCTTCCACTTCACAATTATGTGACACTTTGTGTTGGTCTATCACATAAAATCCCAATAAAATACATTTATGTTTTTGGTTGTACCACGACAAAATTTGGAAAATCTCAAGGGGTATGAATACTTTTTCAAGGCACTGTAGTTACATTATTACATAGTTATATTATTACATAGTTGGTCAGGTTGAAAAAAGTCAATCTAGTTCAATAAATAGAAAACAATAAATGGAATAAATACATAGAAAACCTCCCTATACAGAATCCTATATCCACATATGGTCCAGAGGAAGGCAAACCTCCATATAAAGCACAGTCCAATTTGCTCCAGTGGGGGAAAAATATTCCCTCTGTGGTTCTGAGTTGTAATACTGGCAGGAATCGGGCCAGACCAGATGTGTGAGGAGCAGATAGCATGAACCAAGTTGTTTTCTTATAAAGAATGTTTTTACTGAGCTTTAGAACCCGGTAACAGTTTTCCTCAAGGTTGACAAAAAGGACTTGTACATCGGCCTTGACAGTCCAGTCTTTTTAAACTCCAGATAACAATGTCCACATAGAAGAGCCAGTTCTGCAGCAGCACCATAGAGGACTTTTCAGTTCATTGCAAGGGTATTTTTCTGACCAAGCTCGGCACTTTGTAAATATCGCACAATTTTCCAGATACCTACGGGGCCCTTTCACCCCCACAGAGCTATGAGTGTCTATGAACACCTGACCATCACACCTATATGAGCTTAATGAACATCTAATTTCAAAACCATGGCTATTACTATGGAGTTGCCCCCCCCTCCATGGCTAATAATATAGAGTAGCTCCACTTTTGCAAATATATCATCCTCCACTCTTTTCGGAAGGCTTTTCACAAGATTTTAGAGGACATCTGTGGGAATTTGTAAAATTTGGGAGGTTGGGTGCTAATGTTGGATGAGTTGGATGAGAACGGCTAGTTCAAACTTTGGGCCTTACATTGGGTGCCAAAAAAAGCTTGGCTCGCTATCAGCAAACCAATTCATTCCAAATGTGTTCAATAGGTTGAGGTCAGGCTCTTTGTTCCTTCACACCAAACTGGTCAACCCATGTCTTTATGCTGCTGCTCCAAACTGGTCAACCCATATCTTTTATGGAGCTGGTCCATACTGGTCAAACCATGTCTTTATGTAGCTGGTCAAAACTGGTCAACCCATGTCCTTATGGAGCTGGTCCAAACTGGTCAACTCATGTCTTTATTAAGCTGTCCAAACTGGTCAACCCATGTCTTTATTTAGTTGGTCCAAACTGGTCAACCCATGTCCTTATGGAGCTGGTCCAAACTGGTCAATCCATGTCTTTATGGAGCTGGTCCAAACTGGTAAACCCATGTCTTTATGGAGCTGGTCCAAACTGATCAACCCATGTCCTCATAGAGCTTGTCCAAACTGGTCAACCCATGTATTTATGGAGCTGGTCCAAACTGGTCAACCCATGTCTTTATGTAGCTTGTTCAAACTGGTCAACCCATGTCTTTATGGAGCTGTTCCAAACTGGTCAACCCATGACTTTCTGGAGCTGGTCATAACTGACCAACCTGTGTTCTTATGGAGCTGGTCCAAACTGATCAACCCATGTCTTTATAGAGCTAGTCCAAACTGGTGAACCCATGTTTTTATGGAGCTGGTCTAAACTGTTCAACTCATTTCTTTATGGAGCTGATCCAGACTGGTCAACCCTTGTCTTTATGAACCTGGTCCTGTCTGGTCAACCCATGTCTTTATGGAGCTGGTCCAGACTGGTCAACCCATGTCTTTATGGAGCTGGTCCAGACTGGTCAAACCATGTCTTTATGGAGCTGGTCCAGACTGGTCAACCCATGACTTTATGGAGCTGGTCAAAACTGATCAACCCGTGTCCTTCTGGAGCTGGTCCAAACTGGTCCACCCATGTTTTTATGGAGCTGGTCTAAACTGTTCAACTAATTTCTTTATGGAGCTGGTCCAAACTGGTCAACCCATGTCCTTTTGGGGCTGGTCCAAACTGGTAAACCCATGTCTTTATGGAGCTGGTCTAAAATGGTCAACCCATGTCTTTATGGAGCTGGTGCAAACTGGTCAACCTATGCCTTTATGGAGCTGGTCCAGACTGGTCAACCCATGTCTTTATGTAGTTGGTCCAAACTGGTCAACCCATGTCCTTATGGAGCTGGTCCAAACTGGTCAACCCATGTCTTTATGGAGCTGGCTTTGTACATAGGGGCACAGTCATGCTGGAACAGAAAAGGGTCTTCACCAAACTGTTACCACAAGGTTAGAAGAGCACAATTGTCTACAATGTCTTTGTATGATCGAGTATTACCAGCGTCCATGCATGGCAAAGCACATTAACATCACATGCGTTCTGATGTCAATGAGCCCTCAGTGGAAGAATCTGTATGATTTTTATTCTATCAGCTTTATCTATCAGGTCATGTGATAAAATCAATTCTGTGCATCCAATAATAGGGCACCACGGGAAGAAATAGAATGGCGCCCATGATGGTTCGGCTGCTTTATCCTCTTGCTGGTCAGTCATGATCTGTCAATTGTTTTTTGCCAGAAATCCTTCACTGAGATGAGTGGAGCATGGAGTATGGAGCCGTTACTTCAGTCAGCATCCGGAATTCTGCTTTTTGTATCATTCATCGGATAATGGGAAACACAACAAATCCCGGATGGATCATTACAATTACCGCTGTTTATATACATTTAGGCCGGAGCAGAGCTGCCACTGTTCATGGTATAGTTACATCCATATGACTGTAAAGTGAATTATGGGACCCGTCATGTGCCCAGCGCTCCGCTCTATTAGTTTATGTCTGATTTCAGGAAGGGGAGAAGTTTTGGTTCCTAGAAATGTAACAATGTTACTCTGCAGTCTCATCGGATATTCGGAGGCAGCAAAACACAGCAAAGAGGTCTGGAGGTTCCATAACCAGATTCCCAGAGGCCTGATTTTATTTCAGGGAAAGTTGAATGTTTTCTCCTCCAGTCAGTGTCAGTAACAGACGAGATCCGCCGCACTGCGAACATCTTCCCTCGTATCACTCCATCACAATTCTATATTGTGTACTGCAAAATATTATACATAGCTCTGACATATACCGCAGCGCTGTACAGAGATCACTGAGCCAGTCATATCAGTCTCTGTACAGAGGAGCTTACACTCTAATGTCCCCTCCCCCCACAGTCACATCAGTCTCTGTACAGAGGAGCTTACACTCTAATGTCCCCTCCTCCCCACAGTCACATCAGTCTCTGTACAGAGGAGCTTACACTCTAATGTCCCCTCCCCCCACAGTCACATCAGTCTCTGTACAGAGGAGCTTACACTCTAATGTCCCCTCCCCCCACAGTCACACACTATTATTATTATTATACATTTATATAGCTCTGACATATACCGCAGCGCTGTACAGAGATCACTAAGCCAGTCACACCAGTCCCTGTACAGAGGAGCTTACACTCTAATGTCCCCTCTCCCCACAGTCACACACTATTATTATTATTATTATACATTTATATAGCTCTGACATATACCGCAGTGCTGTACAGAGATCACTGAGCCAGTCACACCAGTCTCTGTACAGAGGAGCTAACACTCTAATGTCCCCTCTCCCCACAGTCACATCAGTCTCTATACAGAGGAGCTTACACTCTAATGTCCCCTCCTCCCCACAGTCACACACTATTATTATTATTATACATTTATATAGCTCTGAAATATACCGCAGCGCTGTACAGAGATCACTGAGCCAGTCACACCAGTCCCTGTACAGAGGAGCTTACACTCTAATGTCCCCTTCCCCCCACAGTCACATCAGTCTCTGTACAGAGGAGCTTACCGGGGCTTTTTTTCTCATAGAATAGGTGCAGAAACTCCCCCCGTCTGAGTCACCCCTTGTCTCTGCCCCCTACTCACCTTTGACCACCATCCCCTGATTCAACCCCCTACCCACCTACCAGTACTGCCCCTTTTAGAGAATACAGAACCAAGTATCGTTTTGTGGTGCTAAATCATAGGTATGAAACATGTTGATGATAAAAAGAAAAGCAGTAAAATAGATCCCCTGCAGTCAGCAACAATAGAATCGCAGCAAAAGATCCTCACACAACAATATACTCCCCCAGCAACAATGGACTCCACCCAGGCCCTGACTGGCCATAGGGCAAACCGGGCACTTGCCCGGTGGGCCGGGGCTGCAGGGCCTGCAAGTCTTTGCTGGGTCCGAGGCAGTTGGGCTGCTCTTTGAGCCCGTGCCACTCACCCGGCCTCTCCGTGGCCGCCTGGCTGCTAGTTCAGCTCAACCATCGGCGCCGTGGAGACAGAAACATGCAGGGGGAGGAGCTCTCTGCAACTGCACGTATAGTGAAGCCGTCTGTTCTGGGGACGTGACCACGAAGGGGGAGGAGCTAGATGAGACACCCCCACGGCCGCACATATAGTTTAGCTGTTTGTGCCGGGGGCGTGACCATGAAGGGGGAGGAGCTAGAGGAGACCTGCTGCAGACACCTTGGAGCCAGATTATAGAGAACGTGAGTGCAGCCCCCCTGTAACCTAGATAGGAGGAGCAGGAGGAAGAGGAGAAGCAGGCATTCAAAGACTGCAGGAGGAACATGGAGAGAATGATTCTTCTATATGCAGCCACCCCCACTGCTCCTCCTATCCTGCTTATTTCTGCTGCCCCTTCTGTGCTCTCTGCCCCACCCATCATCTTTGCTCCCTCGTGCTCTCCACCTCCCCTTGGCTCTCGGCTCTCAGCCTCCCCGTGCTCTCCACCATACTCTTTGCCCCCTGTGCTCTCCACCTCCCCCATGCTCTCCCCTGCCCCCCTGTGCTCTCCCTCTCCCCCTGTGCTCTCCCTCTCCCCCTGGCTCTCAGACTCCCTGTGCTCTCCACCTTCCCCCATGCTCTCCGCTGCCCCCCTGTGCTCTCCATGTCCCCCCAATGCTCTCCACCTCCCCCATGCTCTCAGCTGCCCCCCTGTGCTCTCCAAATCCCCCACGCTCTCTGCTGTTCCCCTGTGCTCTCCACATCCCAGACCCCATGCTCTCCACCTCCCCCCGCTCTCCCCCAGTGCTCTCCAGCCCCCCCAGTGCTCTCCAGCCCCCCCCAGTGTTGTCCACCTCCCCCCCGTGCTCTCCAGCCCCCATCCCCCCACTGTTGGCCACCTACCCCCCAGTGCTCTTCAACCCCAGTGCTCTCTGCCCCACCCATCATCTTTGCTCCCTCGTGCTCTCCACCTCCCCTTGGCTCTCGGCTCTCAGCCTCCCCGTGCTCTCCACCATACTCTTTGCCCCCTGTGCTCTCCACCTCCCCCATGCTCTCCGGTGCCCCCATGTGCTCTCCACATCCCCCCCATGCTCTCCGCTTCTTCCTGTGCTCTCCACCTCCCCCCATGCTCTCCGGTGCCCCCCTGTGCTCTTCACCTCCCCAATGCTCTCCGCTACCCCCCTGTGCTCTCCACATCCCCCCATGCTCTCCGCTGCCCCCCTGTGCTCTCCATCTCTCCCATGCTCTCCGCTGCCCCATATGCTCTCCACATCTCCCCATGCTCTCCACTGACCCCTGTGCTCTCCACATCCCCTCATGCTCTCCGGTGCCCCCCTGTGCTCTCCACACCCCCCCATGCTTTCCGCTACCCCCCTGTGCTCTCCACATCCCCCCCATGCTCTCCACTGCCCCCCTTTGCTCTCCACATCCCCCCATGCTCTCTGGTGCCCCCCTGTGCTCTCCACATCCCCCCATGCGCTCCGGTGCCCCCCTGTGCTCTCCACATCCCCCCATGCTCTCCGCTGCCCCCCGGTACTCTCCACGTCCCCCATGCTCTCTGCTGCCCCCTGTGCTTTCCACATCCCCCCATGCTCTCCCGTGCCCCCCTGTGCTCTCCACATCCCCCATGCTCTCCGGTGCCCCCCTGTGCTCTCCACATCCCCCCATGTTCTCCAGTGCCCCCCTGTGCTCCCACATCCCCCCTGTGCTCTTCCCCCCAGGTTCTACCATGCCCCTCATGCTCTCCACCTCCCCCATGCTCTCCCCTGCCCCCCTGTGCTCTCCCTCTCCCCCCTGTGCTCTCCCTCTCCCCCCTGGCTCTCAGCCTCCCTGTGCTCTCCACCTTCCCCCATGCTCTCTGCTGCCCCCCTGCGCTCTCCATGTCCCCCCAATGCTCTCCACTTCCCCCATGCTCTCCGCTGCCCCCCTGTGCTCTCCAAATCCCCCACGCTCTCTGCTGTTCCCCTGTGCTCTCCACATCCCAGACCCCATGCTCTCCACCTCCCCCCGCTCTCCCCCAGTGCTCTCCGGCCCCCCCAGTGCTCTCCAGCCCCCCCAGTGTTGTCCACCTCCCCCCGTGCTCTCCAGCCCCCATCCCCCCACTGTTGGCCACCTACCCCCCAGTGCTCTTCACCCCCCAGTGCTCTCTGCCCAACCCCTGTGCACTCCTGCCCTCTCAGTGCTCTTCGCTGCCTCCCCCTTGTACTCTTCACCCTCCCTGTGCTCTCCTGCCCTCTCTGTGCTCTCCACCCTACCCCGTGTTTTTGCTTCCCCCTGTTCTCTCCAACCCCCCACCTTCTGTGCTCTCCAGCCCCCCTGTACTCTCCTCTTCCTCCCTGTGTTCACTGGCTCTCTCCTGTGCTCTTGCCCCATCCCATGTACTCCAGGTTCCTTCCTGTGCTCTCCACCCCCCCCCTTCATGCTCTTTCCCAGTCCCCCTCGCCCCCCCACACCTCTGCCGGGTACCCCCCTCCCCTCTCCTGGAGGATCTGTCAGGGTGGAGAGTGGAAAAGGGGCCGTTTAACATGTCATGGGCTCCTCAGTCCAAAATGCCCGGGCCTATTTTTTGTCCCAGTCTGGGCCTGACTCCACCCCAACAACAATAGATTCCCTGCAGCAACAGTGAACTACCCACAACAAAATATCACACCCAGTAACAAAATATCCACCCAAGTAACATTAGACGCCCCCCAGCAGCAACAACAGATCTCCCAGCAGCCAGCATCAATAGATCCTCCAGCAGCCGGTAAAAATAGACCTTTCCCTCAACAGTAGATTCCTGCCAGCAACATAAGACTCCCCAGCAACAGTAGATTCCTCACCAGCAACAATAGACCCTCACACAAAATCAGATCCCCACCAGTGACAATAGATCCCCCAGCAGCCAACATCAATAGACCCTCCACCACACCCCACACCCCATGCTATTACATACATTCAGTGCTGGAGGTGCCGGAACTGCATTTTCCCGCGTTCCCACTGAAAAAAAGCCCTGGAGCTTACACTCTAATGTCCCCTCCCCCACAGTCACACACTATTATTATTATACATTTATATAGCTCTGACATATACCGCAGTGCTGTACAGAGATCACTGAGCCAGTCACATCAGTCTCTGTACAGAGGAGCTTACACTCTAATGTCCCCTCCCCCACAGTCACATCAGTCTCTGTACAGAGGAGCTTACACTCTAATGTCCCCTCCCTTCACAGTCACATCAGTCTCTGTACCAGAGGAGCTTACACTCTAATGTCCCCTCCCCCCCACAGTCACATCAGTCTCTGTACAGAGGAGCTTACACTCTAATGTCCCCTCCCCCACAGTCACATCAGTCTCTGTACAGAGGAGCTTACACTCTAATGTCCCCTCTCCCACAGTCACATCAGTCTCTGTACAGAGGAGCTTACACTCCAAAGCCTCCAGTGCGGTGATATTCAGCTCTTTTAGTCAGACGGTGATGACCCGCCATTATATACAGTATATCAGGCTGTAGGGGTATTAGAGTTCTCACTTATAGGTAGGAGAGATCTCTGAGGGGAATTGAGCCCAGGACCCCGGCGCTGCATTCTATGAGGATACTTTGTATACAGGACAGTATGATGGTGAGTCAATGTATTTGTTCGTTTAGTAAATAGAACATCTGTATAATAATATTTTCCGCCATGCTCATAAAATTCAAAGCTAATAGGATTACCGGGAGCCGGTGACTACGGCGGGGATAAAAAAAAAATTGGGTCTTTTTCATATAGAGAATCTCAGCCGTTAATCCCGTCTCCCTGAGCGCGATATTACAATATTTCTCATAAAAGCTGCCGGATTCAGATTTTGTTGATATTGTTGCAGGAAAATATTGGGGCACCACCTGCCCCACCAGGATCTAAAAGTATAAATGTCAGAGTTTGTGTGTGGAGCCCCCCTGGAGGTGAAGACTGGCATTACAATCTCTTCACAGCCAGAGGATCTTCGGTCATTTTGGCTGGACTTAATTTTTTCCTTATATCCAGGAATGTTCTACTTTTTATACAGCTACATTTAAAACATTGAATAGAAATGTGTCTTCTTATTTTATATTCTGAGCTTTACAATATTCTTGCATCCAGATTCAGAAATGAAGGCGCGCAGCCTCTCGTCACATGATCCTGGGGAGGGAGTGAGCTCAGAGAGAGGGAAAAACTGGAACTAGAAAGCTGCCTGCATTTTTTATAGCCTCGGATTTGCAGCCATTCAAAAGATGCAAACAATGTGAATATTGCTAGTGAGGAGGATGATGGATGGCAGGATGAAGATGTCCTCTCCATCAGTCTACAGCAGTGGTGGTAGACTGCTCAAATGTGGTCCCCAACAATACCAACGGGGAAAAAAAAAACGTTCCTTTATCTTTTTTTTATTAAGTAAAATGCTAACATGGCCAATTAAAATCTACTTTTCGGCCCGTGTCCCTCTTTTGGGTGTCTTTATGCTTATAAAAATTTTAAAAAGAGATTTTATCATTGTGTAGGGATAGATTGGATGGGTGCGGTTGCCCTACCACTTACAGTAGACATTAGAACTAACACTGTAGCAGCACCAGAGTAATGGCGTTCTGAGCTTCATCTAGGTCAAAGTTTACTGCCCTAAATGTTCTTCTACCGTGCTGCCAACTCAAAGGGTCTTGTGGATACTAGATGGAGACCCCCATAGAGGTCATTCCTCGTCCATAAGATAGATCACACTTACAGTAATTTTCTAAACTTTTCTTGAACTTGGTAGAACAGAGGAGCAAAGGAGGTAGAAAACTCACAATGGGCTCCTACAACTCCTCGTCTAGAAGTCATTGGATGGATCTTGGCATCCAAATGCATCACGAAGAGCTTCCTCTGGAATCACAACCCAAGAGATTTGGAAAGAGTGGCAACTCTAGCCTGCCATACATGGCTGATTGGATGGAGTCATTGTTTGAGCTTTTTTTTTTCCCCACCAGGCTCCTTTGATTTCTTAACCAAAGTCTTTTTTTAACTTGGTGGTTTTGGTAGGGCCACCCATGGCTCAAATTTCAGCCAAGCCACAGGATTCGACCAAAATTTGAGCCGTATATAACCAGCTTTAGGCCCACATGGAGTCCAAGCACACAGCCTTTTCAACAGGGGACCTCTCCCCACAAATCCTCTTCTTGAGGATGGTGGCTGACAGAGGACTTCCACTGCCAAAGCGGGAAGGCTGAAGACAAACCCTTCCAGAACATTGTCAGAGCAAGGTCCAACCTACCAATGATAAGCTCACCACCTGGTAGTTCAGTCAGGACTCACTGTACTCACCCCAGACATAGGACTCTGAAGCTTCCTGAGTGACTGGCTGGTGATGTCCTACAGAACGTCTCCAAGTGCAATGCTCTGCAGGATAAAATGTCCAAACTGATGTGGAAACACTTCCACAAGAAATAAAGAAGAAGAATGGAATGGAATGTGGGAAATTGTAACATTGGAAAAAAAAACAAAAACAGAGGCATTTCCATCGATGACTTTGTCACTCCGGGGACCCCGCCTGGGGAGTTAAAGATTCAATGGTTGGAGCTTTTGGCAGGATTGCTGTAAAAGGAGAAACTTTTAAAAGCCAATCCAAAATATAAAGCCAATCAGTAAAATCTCAAAGAAGCTTCGACATGTTCATATGATTTCAGAAGTCATTCTCAATCCTTTTATAACAGCAGCTTTCATTAAAATAATCCCTGGTGATCCTTCCATGAAGGTCCTTGCTTAGGCACTTCCTGTTATAGGGTGACAATGCTCTGTCTCTGTTTCCCAATTGTGCTCCTGCGTTGCCACCCTGCCACATGGGCTTCCTAACAGGACTTCCAGGGGTGAG
Source organism: Lithobates clamitans (assembly GCA_037952925.1). Classification (NCBI taxonomy): domain Eukaryota; kingdom Metazoa; phylum Chordata; class Amphibia; order Anura; family Ranidae; genus Lithobates; species Lithobates clamitans. The sequence goes on from JBBGZY010002156.1 coordinate 206,391, forward strand.
CTCAGTTTTCAGTCCTGACGTTTAGAGCAGGGTTCCATGGAACTCTAACGTTCCTCCAGAGGTTGCTAGGGGTTCCTCGGGCAATGAGTAGTTTCTTCCTCTCAAATGAGAAACCACTGACACCAGTGATCTTTTTAGCTCCCCTTTATCTGTAAGGGGTGAATTCTTCCCATTGACCATAAATGTAGGGAACATTCTTCCCATTGATCATCACTAATGTCCTGTGAGCTGAAAATATAATAATTATTAGCAGGGCTTCCCTTAAGCCTAAAAGTTTTTTCAAGGGTTCCTCCATGTTAAAAAGGGTTGAGAAAGGCTGGTTTGGAGCATACAGTGTGGATGAACGTGACGGCTCCTGGCTGTCAATGGTTTCTGTGGAAGCAGTGGGCTTGCACCCGCCAACTCCTCACCAACCACTGATGGCACCCAGCCCATCCACTTCGATGGCTGTGAATCCCCAGCCACATCACCAAATGACGGGGGAACAGAGCAGGTTACATCTTCACCTAAATATGGCCACATGCCCGTATTCGGGTGATGATGTCACCACTATCTCCGCCCCTTCCTTCATATAGCTGATGACGGATCTGGAAGCTGTCATTTGGGCTTGTGTAGCATCAGGATGTGTGGCGGGTCGTCCGTTTTTTTTTACTTTTTTTTCTGGCGAGTCGGCAGGCGGCGGTCATTGGGATTGACAGTAGATTTACAACAAGGGACAATTTTGGGGACTCTTATTTATTTAATAAAGAACTTGTTCTATATTTCTAGGGGACCTTTTCTTTTATTTTGTGAATGAGAAGGGGTAATATGTGTCCCATGCTCATTCACATAGGAAAGGAGGGGTGGTATCTGGGGGCCCACTTATTAATAAGTCCCCCCCCCCGCCCAAAGACCCCCAACAACCACTGGCCAGGGTTGTGGGGAAGAGGCCCTTGTCCTCATCAACATGGGAACAAGGGGTGCTTTGCTGGGGGCAGGGGGGTGTCCCCCAGACCACGCCTACTTTCTATTGAGGTCCTGCCCCTAAATCTGTGGGAACTGCCCACTTGCATCCATGATGCCCTTAGTTATTACCCTTAGTTAACATGCATGATGCTGGAACACACCATCCTCAGGACGGAGGTCGGAGATGTGGGACCTTGCCAGGAAATCCGGGACAATTTTAATCTATACAATTGTTGGTGACGCACGATGCACGGAGCACAATAAACGTCATCCGTTTTGGATTTCATTTATAAATGATTCATCTGAGACTCGAAAGGAAGACTCATCGGGGGGGGGGGGGAGATTTACTAAAATTGGAGCGCACAGAATCTGGTGCAGCTGAACATGGCAACCAATTGGCTTCTAACTTCAGCTTCTTCAATTAAACTTTGGCAGCAAAACTATAAGCTGATTGGTTTCTATGCAGAGCTGCACCAGATTTTGCACCCTCCAGTTTTAGTAACCCCCCCCCCATTTCGTCTTGTAGGATTCATCCGGGGGGCCCCCCAGTTCAGACTGCGCTCCCTGGAGGGAGGGGGGGCTGTTTAGCACCTATAGGCTGTAGATCTTCATCCTCTTGGCCAGTGCAGAGAATATTCTAGAAGAGACTGGAAGGTAACGTTCCCCGCGGACGCTCTTCCATATAAATCATCTGCTTACATTACATCATACAATAAAACCGCAGGAATCGTCAAATGGCGGTTTAATCAATATTGCCTTTTGATCTCTAACGAAGATTTGGCATCAGCGGGTGGATGAATCACTCTACAAGGAAAGTATTAAAGTCAGTACAGATTGGGCTGTGTCTCCAAGTAGGGGGGGGGGGGGAGGGGCGACAAGAGATTCTGCTGCCCCCCCAAATTGTCAGGCAGCATTCGTTTTGTAGATTGCAGGACGTTGAGCAGACTCGGATGCAGCAAACTGTTCAGGATTTGTGAAGTAGAGCACATCCCCCTTGTGATTCCCTTCCCTACAAACTTGCAAAGCCCCTCCCAGCCCATTAGCTTACAGAGAAGACTTTTCTAATGCAAGCCTGATATTAACTTTCAGCTGGTGTGTAGCAACCTAATATACACTCACTGGCCACTTTATTAGGCACACCTTGCTAGTAGTGGGTTGGACCCCCTTTATTGGGTGCACCTTGCTAGTAGCGGGTTGGACCCCCTTTGGCCTTCATTCTTGGTGGCATAGATACAAGGTGTTGGAAACGTTCCTCAGAGATTTTTCTTCATAGTGACATGATGGTATCACACAGTTGCTGCAGATTTGTCAGCTGCCCATCCATGATGCCAATCATCTCCCGTTCCACCACATCCCAAAGGTGCTCTATTGGATGAAATCTAGTGAGTGTGGAGGCCATTGGAGTACAGGGACCTCATTGTCCAGTGGTGAGATGATTGGAGCTTTGTGACATGGAGCATTATCCTGCTGGAAGGAGCCATCAGAAGATGGGGAGACCCCATCCCCCACACCATTACACCCCCACCACCAGCCTAAACTGGTGATATCCCATCCCCCACACCATTACACCCCCACCACCACCCTGAACTGGTGATATCCCATCCCCCACACCATTACACCTCCACCACCAGCCTGAACCGTGATACCCCATCCCCCACACCATTACACCCCCACCATCAGCCTGAACCGGTGATATCCCATCCCCCACACCATTACACCCCCACCACCAGCCTGAACCAGTGATATCCCCCACACCATTACACCCCCACCACCAGCCTGAACCAGTGATATCCCATCCCTCCACACCATTACACCCCCACCACCAGCCTGAACTGGTGGTATCCCATCCCCCACACCATTACACCCCCACCACCAGCCTGAACTGGTGATATCCCATCCCCCACACCATTACACCCCCACCACCAGCCTGAACCGGTGATACCCCATCCCCCGCACCATTACACCCCCACCACCAGCCTGAACCGGTGATATCCCATCCCCCACACCATTACACCCCCACCACCAGCCTGAACCAGTGATACCCCATCCCCCACACCATTATCCCCCCACCACCAGCCTGAACCGGTGATGCCCCATCCCCCACACCATTATACCCCCACCACCAGCCTGAACCGGTGATATCCCATCCCCCACACCATTACACCCCCACCACCAGCCTGAACCGGTGATATCCCATCCCCCACACCATTACACCCCCACCCCCACCCTGAACTGGTGATATCCCATCCCCCACACCATTACACCCCCACCACCAGCCTGAACTGGTGATATCCCATCCCCCACACCATTACACCCCCACCACCACCCTGAACTGGTGATATCCCATCCCCCACACCATTACACCCCCACCACCAGCCTGAACCGGTGATATCCCATCCCCCACACCATTACACCCCCACCACCAGCCTGAACCAGTGATACCCCATCCCCCACACCATTATCCCCCCACCACCAGCCTGAACCATGATACCCCATCCCCCACACCATTACACCCCCACCACCAGCCTGAACCGGTAATATCCCATCCCCCACACCATTACACCCCCACCACCAGCCTGAACCAGTGATATCCCCCACACCATTACACCCCCACCACCAGCCTGAACCAGTGATATCCCATCCCCCCACACCATTACACCCCCACCACCAGCCTGAACTGGTGATATCCCATCCCCCACACCATTACACCCCCACCACCAGCCTGAACCGGTGATATCCCATCCCCCACACCATTATACCCCCACCACCAGCCTGAACCGGTGATATCCCATCCCCCACACCATTACACCCCCACCACCAGCCTGAACCAGTGATATCCCATCCCCCACACCATTACACCCCCACCACCAGCCTGGATCGGTGATACAAGACAGGGTGGATCCATGTGCCAAAAATTTCCCACTTACCAGAAACTGCCGATGTCTCCAGTACGCAGGGAAAGGACCGGGAAGTGGCAGGAGGGGGGCTGCCTACAAGTGGCCCATGGTGAATCCGCCGCCGGGACCACTTTTATCAGACGCCAAATTGCCCGCTGTATAAAAAAATACCGGGTCATGGTAGACAGCTGCTGCCATAACAACAGTGAGCTCACCAGGAAGTGGGAGCAGGTACCTATCAAAAACAGGTACCCCTTCCCCCGAAAGGCGCCAAATGTGGCATCTGAGGGGGGGGGGGGGTAGGCAGCTAAGCGGAGCTTCCACTTTTGGGTGGAGCTCTGCTTAAAGGATGTAACGGCCGGCTTACCAACCAGCTATTATCCGATGAATTTTAACCATTTGTTTATTTCGGATGCTTCAAACATCCAAATGAAATGAACGCATTTCCTTTTATTTTATCAACGTTTGGATTCGTTGAAACTCGTCACACACACACACAATTGGGGTACATACGAATTTCCGAAAAAAAAGGAGAATTTTGTCTGAATTCCAATTCGGAAAGAAACGGACCGCGCATGTCTAGCTGACATCGTCCCGATTACACCAAAAGCTTGGCAGACTGAAAAGTGACCTCCACAATCAGCTTTATCTATGTGCACAGAGGATGTCCTCCTATAGGGGGCGCTCTTATCATCATCATCATCACATATCCAGGAAGACTCTCAGCCACGTCACCTTCCCCATCCCACTTCCCTCTCTCCCTTCCTCATGTCTACACTGGAAGCCTTCTAAGTCCTCAGAAGATGCCCGTCTCCATGTTTCATCCATAAAGATGGAAATGCCAAGAAATCAAATTACTCCGGCTATTCACAACCTAGCAGTACACCCCCCCCCCAAAAAAAAACAACTTGGTGTCAGCCGATTCCTAGAATGCCATCTGCTGGCCAGAAGTGGCAAATATGGAATATTAATACACAAAATGTCATATTTACCTGAACAAGAAATAAGATTACTATTTGGAAATGTTTTGGTCCTATAATTAAAGGACATTCAGGAAAACCTCGGATTGAGAGTAACTTGGATTGAGAGCGTTTTGCAAGACAAGCAATACATTTTACCCACTTAAGGACCGAGCCTCTTTCTGAGATTTGTTGTTTACAAGTTAAAAACATTTTTTTTTTGCTAGAAAATTACTTAGAACCCCCAAACATTATACATTTTTTTTTCTAACACCCTAGAGAATAAAATGGCGGTCGTTGCAATACTTTCTGTCACACCGTATTTGCGCAGCGGTCTTACAAGCGCAATTTTTTTTGGAAAAAATACACTTTTTTGAATTAAAAAAATAAGACAACAGTAAAGTTAGCCCAATTTCTTTTTTTATACTGTTACGCCGAGTAAATTGATACCCAACATGTCACGCTTCAAAATTGCGCCCGCTCGTGTGGAATGGCGACAAACTTTTACCCTTAAAAATCTCCATAGGCGACATTTTAAAAAATTCTACAGGTTGCATGTTTTGAGTTACAGAGGAGGTCTAGGGCTAGAATTATTGCTCTCGCTCTACCGATCGCGGCGATACCTCACATGTGTGGTTTGAAACCCATTTACATATGCGGGCGCTGCTCACCTATGCATTCGCTTCTACGCGGGAGCTCGTCAGGAGGGGGCGCGTTTAAGAAAATGTATTTTTTTCTTATTTATTTTACCTTTTTTTTTTTATTTTAACACTTTAAAAAAAAAAAAAAATGGTGTCACTTTTATTCCTATTACAAGGAATCTAAACATCCCTTGTAATAGAAAAAAAAGCATGACAGGTCCTCTTAAATATGAGATCTGGGGGGTCAAAAAGATGTCACACCTCATATTTACACTAAAAAGCAATTAAAAAAAAATGTAATAAATAAATAAATAAAAATTGCCCTTTAAGAGCTATGGGCGGAAGTGACGTTTTGACGTCGCTTCCGCCCTGCGTTGTTATGGAGACGGGGGGAGGGGCCATCTTTCCCTCACTCGTCTCCGTGCCCAGCAAGGGTGAAGATCTGATCACCTCCGCCGCTGCCGACGGCTCCTGTAAGCGGCGGAGGGCATCGAGGGCGCGGCAGGAGGGAAAGCGGGGCGCTCTCCCGCCGCCGATAAAAGTGATCTTGCGGCGAATCCACAGAGACCACGCTTATCGGAAAGCAGACCGCCGGCCGAAGAAGAGGATCCCTAGAAGAGAAGAGAAGAGCTAGCTGCTGCCATAACAACGATATCCCCCAAACTAAGGACGTATATCGGCGTGCGGCGGTCCGGAAGTGGTTAACTTGATATACAAGCGATGTCTTGATATAAGAGTAGCATTATGTCACAACTGAGTATAAAAGAGAAGAGAGGCGCCTCTAAGTGTAGCAATATGGTTACATTTAATGAAGGCAACATATTGCTACACTTTAGAGGCTCCTCTCTTCTCTTTTATACTCTGGAGCTCCTGCTGGATTTTGCTTCTCATCCCCTTGTGGAGGATTTCATTTGTAGATGGACATTTTATTGTTACACAACTGATCACATCGCTATAATCTTTTTATATGGACTATAAACGGAAGGATTTATGAATAAATGTTTGTGGAACGAATCATCTGAGTCTCCATTATTTCTTATGGGGAAATTCGCTTTGATATACAAGTGCTTTGGATTACAAGCATGTTTCTGGAACACATTTTTTTTGGGTTGAACTTGATGGACTTGTGTCTTTTTTTCAACCTGACTAGCTATGTCACTCTGAATTATACTCGCAATCCAAGGTTTTACTGTATACGCAAAAACGCGGTCTGTTCCCATGAAGCTGCAGACGGCGCCGGACCACAGAAGTCACCGCGCCCTCCAATCCTCTTTACCACCAGGAAACCCTCGCACGTGTTCAAAGATTTTTTCCTGCGGACGGATCGCATAATCAATAATTACAGCTTGTCGTGAAATTTTACCGCGTTTAATTTTACATCTTAAAAAAATAAATCACCAATAAATCTCCCTGGTGTCGGGTTATGGGCGCCGGAGGAGCCGCTCAGGACGGTGAAAACTACAAACTTGATGTTTTTTTGTTTCCGCAGAATTTCTGTTTCTTACTATTTTTCTCTTTGTTTCTAAAGTCGCTTCGAGGCCGAAAAATCTGCTCATTTTTTAATGACATTTTATCAAAGTGGACAAACAGAAAATAAAATCCTGAAATCGGGTTGGTGGGGAGATTGTTTTGCCTTGGAAAAATTTTACCAGCAATTGGCTCCACCCTAAGCCCTGGTTCACACCGATGCGGAAGACGCAGTAAATCCTGTGCGTTTTCCCTCACTGCATCGCAATCGCACAGCGTCCAATGCTATCTGCTGCGGGTGTCAATGTTAGATTAACGACCCCCCCCAAAACAGTAGACATGTGCAATTCGATTCATTCCGAATTCACTTTTTAATTCGTTAATTTGGAAACATCCAGATTAACAAAAACCCGTTTAACGAATATTCATAAATTCGGCATTTTGAAAATTCAGAAATTCGAAAAATTCGTAAATCTGAAGATTCAAAAATTCATAAATTTGTAAGTTCATAAAATTCATAAATTCGAAAATTTGAAAATTTGTAAATTCGTAAATTCAAAAATTCGTAAATTTGAAGATTTGAAAATTCGAAACTTCGTAAATTCGTAAATTCGTAAATTTGAAGATTTGAAAATTCGAAAATTCGTAAATTCATAAATTCGAAAAAAATGTTAAATTTGAAAATTCGTAAATTCGAAAATTCGTAAATTTTTAAAATTTTAAATTCATCAATTCAAAAATTCGTAAATTCGAATATTCAAATATTCGCAAATTCGAATATTTAAAAATTCATAAATTTGAAAATTCGTAAATTCGAAATTCAAAATGTTTGAAAATCCAAAAACCCTAAAATTCGAAAATCTGAAATAATAACTAACTATTAAATTGCAGGTATTGGAATTTCCTTTCAAATTTGGCTGTTAATGAACGTAAAGAATACAAATTTATCTGAAGTTACTAATTATCCAAAATAACGAATGGAATGTAACGAATTAATAATAATAAATAACAATAATAATATTAATAAAAACTTTTTATTATTATTGTTTATTATTAATTTGCTCCGTTCCATTTGTTTCGATGCGACATTCGTTATTTCAGATAATTTGTAACTTCGGATAAATTTGTATTCTTTACGTTCACAAGCAGCCAAATTTGAAAGGAAATTCCGATACCTGCAATTTAATAGTTAGTTATTATTTAGAATTTTTGGATTTTCGTTCTTTCAAATGCTTTGTTATTTTTGGATTTTCGAATGTTCGAATTTTTGAATTTTAAAATTTACAAATTTACCAAATTTATGAATTTACGAATTTTCGCATTTATAAATTTCCAAATTGCGATCATAACGAATGACCCGAAAAAAAAAAAAATTAAAACATTTAAAAAAAAAAATAAAAAAACGAATGTAACGAAAACGGAATCATTTTTAGGCCGTGCACATGTCTACAAAACACCTTGCAAAAAACAATGCGATTGCCAGAATCGGATCACATGGAAGTTCACAGGTGCGGGGAAAGAAAAACGGGTCCTGCACCTTTATGGTGCAGATGCCATTTGAGCCATACAAATTGTAGGGTTCAAATTGCACCGCACAGACATCGCATGAGGAATGTGGCGTCCTGCAACGCAGAAGTGTGACCCCAAGCTGAGGCTGCACTCACACCTGAGCAGAGCGACTTTCAGGCGTTTCTAGTTGAGAGTTTTTGAGCGTGTTTTAGACATTTATTACAAGCGTTTTAAAGCTTCAGGCGTTTTTGTTTAGCCAATAGAAAGCACTATTAGGAGGAGAGGAGGAGGAGATGGGGGGGGGGGGAGAGCTGCTGTTTGAGCAGAAAACGCTTGTAAAACGCATATGTCACACATTTTCAGGCGTTCCCAATGAAGTCTATGGGGCCCAATCTGCCAAAAAGAATCTCATGTACTTTTCTGAGCTTCAGGCGTTTTGCTTCAGGTGACAGAACGCTCAGACGTGAAGAGGGGCCATTAAAATAAATGGGATTTGGCTTGTTGAGAATTCAAGGCTGGGTTCACACGGGGGTGATGTTAGACGTCGCATGTGATTCGCACCAGACTGCTGTGCAGATCACATGCGATGTCTGTGCGATCCACATTCAGCCGTACAGATTGAATGGCTGAATTTGCATCGCATTCGCACCAAAATGGTGCAGGACGCTTTTTTTTTTTTTTGGTCTGTACTGGAATCGGATCTCATGGGTGTTCCCACCTATGCGATCCGATTCCTGCACCATTTGGCAGTTCACTCTGCGATCTGCGAACCGATCTGGGGGTGTCATTACTTTTGTATTGACACCTGCAGCAGTTCGCATTGGGCGGTGTGAACCGCCGGCAGGTGACATGCGATGCAGGAACCCGCATTGGAATCGCACTGCTTTCCGCATCGCATATATGTGAACCAACACTTGACATGTCAAATCGCATGCCAAATAGCAGTCTATTGCCGGCAACGGCACCGTCCAAATCAGTGCAGCGCCGCACCGATTTCCAATAGTAGTTCCTGCACTCATTTTGGCAACTTCACGGGCAATTTCAATAGATAACCAAGCAGGAACCCACACAGATGTCTTCCAAATCGCCCCCCCCCCCCTCCCAAACTCGTAATGAAATGCAGGTTTGAAATCCTGTGAATTCAGCTGAACTGACGCGATATCAAACCTGCCTCCAATGTGAATGAAGGTACAAGCAGAAATCCATGTAGGACCTCTCAATGTGTCATGGACCCGACCTGTTGATCAAAATGGGAGGACCGTTGCCATGTAGGACCTCCCAATGCATCATGGACCTGATCTCATGATTAAAATAGGGGGATGGTTTCAATGTAGGACCTTCCAATGTACCACAGACTTGATCTCTTGATCAAAATGAGAGGACAGTTGCCATGTAGGACCTCTCAATGTACCACAGACTTGATCATTTGATCAAAATGAGAGGACAGTTGCCATGTAGGACCTTCCAATGTACCACAGACTTGATCTCTTGATCAAAATGAGAGGACAATTGCCATGTAGGACCTTCCAATGTAAGATGGACCTGATCTCTTGATAAAAATGGGAGGATAGTTGCCATGTAGGACCTCCCAATGTACCATGGACCTGATTTCTTGATCAAAATGGGAGGACTGTTGCCATGTAGGACCTCCCAATGTACCACAGACTTGATCTCTTGATCAAAATATGAGGACAGTTGCCATGTAGGACCTCTCAATGTACCACAGACTTGATCTCTTGATCAAAATGAGAGGATAGTTGCCATGTAGGACCTCCCAATGTACAATGGACCTGATTGGGAGGACAGTTGTCATGTAGGACCTCCCAATGTACCGCTGACCTGATCTCTTGATCAAAATGGGAGAATAGTTGCCTTGTATGACCTCCCAATGTACCGTGGACCTGATTGGGAGGACCGTTGGGATGTAGGACCTCCCAATGTACCATGGACCTGATTGGAAGGACAGTTGCCATGTAGGACCACCCAATGTACCATGGACCTGATTTCTTGATCAAAATGGGAGGACCGTTGCCATGTAGGACCTCCCAATGTATCATGGACCTGATCTCACGATTAAAAGGAGAGGATAGTTTCCACATAAGACCTCCCAATGTACCACAGACTTGATCTCTTGATCAAAATAGGAGGACAGTTGCAATGTAGGATCTCCCAATGGGTCATTGACCTGATTGGGAGGACAGTTGCCATATAGGACCTCCTAATGTACCACTGACCTTATCTCTCGATCAAAATGGGAGGATAGTTGCCAAGTAGGACCTCCCAATGTACCATGGACCTGATTGGGAAGACAGTTGTCATGTAGGACCTCCCAATGTACCATTGACCTTATCTCTTGATTAAAATGGGAGTATAGTTGCCATGTAGGACCTCCCTATGGGTCATGGACCTGAATGGGAGGACAGTTGCCGTATAGGACCTCCCAATGTACCACTGACCTTATCTCTTGATCAAAATGGGAGGATATTGGCCATGTAGGACCTCCCAATCATAAACATTTTACATTATTCACTTAGGAATTGGCATAAGTGGAACATTATTATTTACACGAGATATTCATTTCTGGTAAAAACAGACTTCCAAATACCTCATTGTATAACAAGGGGACCAGCTGTCTCCCTGTTCCACAATGAACATTCCAGGGACACTGAGGAGAACGATTTAACCCAATACCATCTTTTTGCAAGGTCATTCTAGCAGGTGACCCTGTTAGTATATAAAGAACCTGACATAACCATATACTGTACATGCTTAATATTGTCATGGAATCATTAGTAATAACCATGATTTTTCTTTATTACTCCAAAATTCTTCTTTGATAACTTTTGGAAGAAAACTTCAGAGCCTTCAGCTCCGGTTGGGTATTTCCAGGATCTCTTCTTGAGAAGTATGACGACCGACTTTGACGTCACAGAGGGGTTTGATGGAGACAACGTGTGGAAGAACAGAAATTGCATCTGACATCTCATTTTATACCGTTCCCGACCGCCAGAACCGGCAGCCTGTCGCCCGGGAAGCACGGAGGTGTCAGACACGGGGGGAGTTTAATTGGACTTCTGCAAACAAAAATAACTTTTGTTTCAAAACTTTTAAACGAATCCATCTGTGGTTCTCCGGAAACATTGAGGGATGTGTCAGGGCCGGGAGCGTAATCTGGTATCTGGGTGACAATATATCACACACTCCATGCATCTGTGTATGATACGTGACATGGCAATACACCTAATTATATCCCTATAGATATCATCGTTACATTCCCAAACTGACACAACGCCATCAGCAAGGAAAGGATATGACATCGGCGCGCGGCTTTTTTGTAAGTATCTCCTAAACCGTGGAGGTTTAGGAGATATTTCCAGCACCTACAGGTAAGCCTTAATATAGGCTTACCTGTAGGTAAAAGTGGGTTGTACGGGGTGCACAACACACTTTAATAAAAGGGCATTTGTTCAAAAAAGAGCCTGAAGAACATTTGTTTTTGCCTAATTTGCACAGAACGAATGTACATGGAACGGCTATGGGAATTTTTCGCTAACTAGACCCCCCCTGGAGTTCGCTCCGTTATGTTTTGCAATGTATCAAACACACAGCAGACGGGAACTAAAACGTTCACTTTCCCTGTGCTGCCCCGGCTCTCGGGATCCTGGAAAATGTTTTTGTTTCCTTTCTGGTCAGTAGAAGAACATTGCGGCCATTATCTACAGAAAGTGCCTAATGAAGTGATTACAACGAAGCAATTACAGGACAACGATGAGACTTTCCTGCACGCGGCTAAACAGAATTTTTTCGCCTTTCTCACCAGACGCCGTCTGGATCTCGCCGCGCCTCCCTCTGCGGTTACATTGTTTTTTGGCTCCCGTAATGTTTGGATACAAATGAGACTCTTTGGCTGAAACAGACGCGACCTCAAACCGTCTACAGCGGCTGAGCGCGGCCCGGAGAGTACTGAATACATTCTCCCAACCTTTTAAGATTATTAAGTAAAAAAAATGTAGTCTGACCTCAGTGTTTATACGCCGTATGTTGATACCGTCCATTATCCCGCCAGCTTGATAAACATCTCCCAGCCCCGTTCCAGTTTACCGCGTCCGACGGAATAAATGAGGACGCCAACTCTGCCGGGCTAAACGTAGGACTCCGACCCAAACCGAAGATCCATATTCCTAGCACTCAACGGGAAAAAGAGTCAACTCCAACTTCACTGGTAAATAGTGCCGGGCTCGGGCCTGTTCGGAACAGTGGCAGCTTGTGACAAATATTTTGAGGGGGTGCCAAACTAATGCCACATAACGGGAAGGCGGCGAGCGGCACAAGCACCCCCCCACCCCCCTGGTGTTAGATGTATGAGGATGCGGGAGACTGACCTTAACCTAGGAGGCAGAGGGAAGGAAGAGCCGGGCCATTGATTCTCCTTCCGGCTTAACAGGAAGTCCTAAGATCCCCTGGCCAATCGGGTCTCAGGACCTGCTTCCTAATTGGCCAGGAGGAGAATCAGGAAGACAATAGCGAATATTATTTTGCTATTGTGACACAACTGGGTGGATTCAGGGCGCAGTGCTCTGCACGCCGAGCCCACCCTTTTTTGAAGCCATTTAGAGTCTCAGCTCTAATGACGTGCTTCAAAAAAAAAAAAAACCCTGTTGGAATCCATGCGTCCAGCGCCCTACATGTAGAATAAGGGGGCGACGCCCCTGCACCCCCAAAGGATGGGCCGCCACTGGCCAGGAAGCAGGCACTGCACACCGCCAATCATAGGCAGCGTGTGTATGTGCAGCTGCGGGTCGGATCTGTGATTGGCCGTGTGCAGGTTCGATCCAAACACGCCCGAGCGCATCATTACTGGTAAACAAAGTACCAGCGGGGAGACCTCAGGTCACTGTTTTTTGGGGGGAAGAACTGGCATCTTTTGGCACCAATGCCAATATGAAGACCTTTTGGATTTTTCTTAGGTTAAAGGTCAACTTAGGGTTAGTTTTAGGGCACTGGGAATCGTGGAGAATTTCAAGGCAACCTATTATGGAAGGGAAGCACCAGGCCATAGGATCTCCAGATATTCATTTTTATTTGTCACAATAAAAGGGGTCTATCATTTAATGCGTTTCCTTTAATTAGAGACAAGTCCTCCTTCATCATGGCGGAGATTTATGGGGCAAGAAGGGTGGGTAATCCTGGGTTTGTATGCTGTAGTTCAGGGGTCTCCAGACTTTCTAAACAAAGGGCCTGTTTACTGTCCTTCAGACTTTAGGTGGGCCGAACTGTAGCCAGCTGGTGTAGAAAATGCCCCAGTGTCAGTGGTTTTAAAGTATCTCCCATCACTGGTCCCAGTGGGAGGATTAGTGCCCCATCATTGGTGTCAGTGCGAAGAATAGTACCCCATTGTTGGTACCAGTGGGAGGAATAGTGCTCGATCATTGGTGTCAGTGGAAGGAATATTGCCCCATCATTAATATCAGTGTGAGGAATAGTGCCCCATTATTGGTGTCAGTGGGAGGAATATTGTCCTATCATTGGTGTCAGTGGGAGCAATAGTGCCCCCTTGTTGTTACTAGTGGTAGGAATAGTGCCCCATCATTGGTATAAGTGGGCGGAATAGTGCCCCATCATTAGTATCAGTGGCAGGAATAGTGCCCCCTTGTTGTTATTAGTGGCAGGAATAGTGCCCCATCATTAGTATTAGTGGGAGGAATAGTGCCCCATCATTGGTGGCAGTGGGAGGAATAGTGCCCCATCATTGGTGTCAGTGGGAGTAACAGTGCTCCATCATTGGTATTAGTGAGAGGAATAGAGCCCCATCATTGGTATCAGTGGGAGGGATAGTTCCCCATCATTGGTATTTGTGGGAGGAATAGCGCCCCATCATTGTTATCAGTGGGGAGAATAGTGCCCCATCATTGTTATCAGTGGGAGGAATAGTGCCCCATGATTGGTATTTGTGGGAGGAATAGTGCCCCATCATTGTTATCAGTGGGGAGAATAGTGCCCCATCATTGTTATCAGTGGGAGGAATAGTGCCACATCATTGTTATCAGTGAGAGGAATAGAGCCCCATCATTGGTGTCAGTGGGAGGGATAGTGCCCCATCATTGGCATTAGTGGAAAAAATAGTGCCCCATCATTGGTATCAGTGGGGGGAACAGTTCCCCATCATTGGTATTTGTGGGAGGAATAGTGCCCCATCATTGTTATCAGTGGGGGGAATAGTGCCCCATCATTGTTATCAGTGGGAGGAATAGTGCCCCATCATTGGTATCAGTGGGAGGAATAGTGCCCCATGATTGGTATCAGTGGGAGAAATAGTGCCCCCAAGGGAAATCAAAGGGCCACATCTGGTCCACAGGTCAGAGTTTGGAGACCCCTGCTGTTGTTGGACGATCATCTGAACTCCGGCCTTCTCTTCTGGCTCCTCTCCTGTGCTGAAATCTCTTACTCTACATAAGTAAAGATTTTCTTATGAGAATAAGGCTCTGGTAAGGGTTTGGGGGGGGGGGGGGATCCCACATGTTTTTTTTGCAGGTCATGTGGCCTGATAAGTTTCAGGAAGAAAAGGAGTGCACACTCGCTGCCCCCTGCCTTACTAGCCACCCAGGCTGCATCCTCAGATTAGGGTCTAGTATGGATTTTGGAGGGGGACCCCACAAAAGAAAGGACATTGGGTTCAATGACTTGTCTACATGTTGATATTTAAAGCCACAAGTCTACAGAATCTTATCAGGGAGCCTGGGGGGTTTGTTGGGTGGGTTGGGGGGGCCACAGTGTCATATGCATGAGCCGACCTGCCGCCGTATATATATACAGTGGCTGGTCGGCAAGTGGTTAAAGCTAAGCCTCAATTCAGGTCAGAATACACCACATTTGTCCATTGGCAGAACACCTCGGTTGACTCTACATCTAATATAACAAAGGCTGATTAGGAAATGTTTTTTTTAGACCAGAACAGGTCCAAGTGAACTGAAGTGACGATCTTCCATAACCCTTAAGGAGACATTTAGAAGCCTTCAACCTCCAAAAACAATCCTGACTTCACCTTCCCCATGGACTTATTTCACCAAAAATGTCAAAAATTTGTTGAAAACCCCCAATTTTTCTCCCCCCTGGTCATGAATAAATAAATATCTGTCCTCCGTCATACATATTAGCAAAAACTGAACTCGGAGGTTCTTATACAATTCACACATTAATAATACAATACACTGAGATATATACAATACACTGAGTATTCTCGAAAATAAAGATCGGAATATCTCCACAAATATCAAAGAAATAATAAAAAAGATCCATTCGGCTTCAAAGAAGAAATACGTCACCGGATGAACTCAATATATTTTGTGTTTGTTTCTTCTCGGAGATAATAGAATCCGGATGGGATATACGAATGACTGCCGGCCGGTCTATGGAACCAATGTGTGCAGTGTAAACAACGAGCGTCCCTCATACTGATCCCCTCATATATAGGAGCGCAGGAATAAATACATCTGCCGGAGACGGCATTATATATGGAACAACCATCCCAGAAACAAGAGAGGGGGCCTTCCACACCACCGGTCTTCCACATACGTACAAATGCTGTTTTACCATCTCTGCCCCGGTGATTTGACAACAATTCACACCTTTAGTCAGGTAAATCGAAGGGTTAACACCTATACAGACTCGCTGACACCAAGGATGATGTGATATAACTAGAACGGGGGGGGGGGGGGGGGGTTCCATGACTTTCCGATGCAGTTCTTAGATAATCGACATCTGCCTTGACACATTCCATGGTGCTTGGATGAAGGTGTCGGTGCTCCCTGTGCCGATATAAATGTATCTCCTGACACTCATTGGAACTGATATAATGACTTGGAGTTTCTAAGAACTGTCCAGCTGGATGTGACCACCTGGACTCTGGATGTGACCACCTGGACTCTGGATGTGACCACCTGGACTCTGGATGTGACCACCTGGACTCTGGATGTGACCACCTGGACCTACCATGACTCGGAGATATGAGGATTTCCACAGACAAGGAAGGGTTTCTGTACACCGGGGTTGGACTCATATTATGGACTCATATTATGTACACTGGGGTATGGACTCATACACTGGGGTTGGGGAAATGGCTCCTCAGATTATTTTGAATTGCTTCTGACTTGCTTTGCTTTGCACCTCAGACCGACTTAAAACTTCTTACTTTTTTGTAAAGTATAACTAAAACTAAAAGAGGATTTTAAAAAAAGTTTTTTTGCCAGTTTTGGCTTCAATTTACCATGGGAGGACCAGGGGGATTTCATGAGTTGATTCCAGCCTGAAAAGGTCTGGAAGATCGAATAAGGGTGACATAAGGTCCTGCGCTATTTTTCTGCTTCTACCCATATAAGTTGGGCATCCAGGGGGCCCTTTGTAAATGTGGAAGCCCTGCCTTTAGTGGCTCTGTCTCCTTCTAGCACCTCTATTATAACACGTGCGCAGATGTGCTGAAGGGTTCTACATTCCCTTCAGCCCTTCGGCAAATGTGCAAGAGATTTCCTGCACAAGCACAAAGAGGGCAAAGGTTTGGGACTTCCATAATAGCCGTCTTTGTGCATGGGTAGGGAAACCTACAAGACTATCAGCAAGAATCTTGGTGAGAAGGAGACAACTGTTGGAGAGATTGTTGGCAAATGGAAGAAATACAAAATAACCATCAATCGTCTGGAGCTCCATGCAAGGTTTCTCCTCATGTGGTGAGGATGGTCATGAGAAAAGTGAGGGATCCGCCCAGAACTACACGGGAGGAGCTTGTGAAGGATCTCAAGGCAGTTGGGACCACAATCACCAAACAAACCATTGGTAACACAATACGCCGCCATGGATTGAAATTCTGCAGCGCCCACATGGTCCCCCTGCTCAAGAAGGTACATGAACAGACCGTTTGAAGTTTGCCAATGAACATCTAAATGATTCAGAGAAGGATTGGGAGAAAGTGCTGTGGTCAGATGAGACCAAAATGTAGCTCTTTGGCATTAACTCGGCTCGCAGTGTTTGGAGGAAGAAAAATGCTGACTTTGACCCTAAGAACACCATCCCTACAGTCACACATAGAGGTGGAAACATGGTTTGGGGCTGTTTCTCTGCTAAAGGTACAGACCGTCTAGTCGCATTGGGGGACCAATGGACGGGGCCATGTATTGTAAAATCTTGCATGAGAACCTTCTTCCCTCAGCCAGAACATTGAAGATGGGTCATGGATGGGTCTTCCAGCATGACAATGACCCAAAACATGCCACCAAAGCAACCAAGGAGTGGCTGAAGAAGAAGCACATTAAGATCATGGAGTGGCCTAGCAAGTCTCCACACCTTAATCCTATAGAAAATGTATGGCAGAAGCTGAAGCTTCAAGTTGCCAAACAACGGCCAAGAAACCTTAACGAGAAGATCTGTAAAGAAGTCAATCTCTCCTGAGATGTGTGCAAACCTGATCACCACCTACAAGAAACGTCTGACCTCTGTGATCGCCAACAAGGGTTTCTCCACCAACTACTAAGTCATGTTTTACTTGGGGATCAAATACTAAAAAAACTAAACATCTGCGATTTGTTACATTCCAAATCAAAAATTTTCTTTATTCCGAAATTCAGATGTATCCGAATTCTGAATCACAATAGTAATGAATATAAACAAATCCTTCAAAATAAAGAAAAAAAAGTTGTCAAAAATATCGAAATTGGAATCTAATTCGAATTAGATTCAAATTCAGAAATGAATGTGAAATGTGAACAATTCTTAGATGTGAAAAATTCGGCAGCCACATTCAAATTGAATTTTTTTTTTTTTGTTGTTTGTTTCTTATTTCTTTTTTTCTCTGTATACGCTGTTACTTTTGGTTCTGCTGTGGTTGACAATAAGTCATATATATGTAAAGAAAAATGAACTATAATATGTTAAACTATACTCTGTGATACGCAAACAGCAAAATGTTATTTGTTTATTTGTTGATATATATAAAAAAAAAATGTACTTCTTGTTTTTTGAAAAATAAAATATAGAATTTAAAAATAAAAGAAAAAAAATAGAATTTGATTGCTGATTCGAATTATCCAAATTTGGTTGAATTCTGAAAATTCAAATTGACTTGGAAAACAAATAATGAAAATGAAATTAAACAAATTCTGAAAACAAATTTAATAAACTTAACTAAACGAAATGAGTTAATTAACGAATTGAAATGAAACAAAATGATTTTTTTAAAATTTTGCTCATGTCTACAAATAGCATTCTGATCTTCTACATGGAGCTCGGTGAAATCATCATTACTCCCTCATGACATTTCCATAACCCTCTCACAACAGCTGAAATATCATATCAGGCTGGCAGTGAAAATTGTGCCCAGGCAGCTACAACAAGACATGGACGGGAGAGCAGCAGGAAGAATCTGAATCCTTCTTCCCACTATTTTATGTGGGGGACTCTGACAGTGCCATATTTCAGAGTGTAAAAATGAGCACCAAACCACAGAGTGAGTCCAAAGTGCCTTAAACTGTTCATAATACATAAAATTACCCAACGCGTTTCAGAGGAAAAAGAACTCCCCTTCATTATGGTCTGATCTAGTGCCAAACCTCTTTCTGGATGGGAGTTGTAACAATTGGAAGTCGCTGCTGCCGATTTCACTGTCACAATTGTTATAATTCAATCCAAAAGGAGGTTTTGCACCAGATCAGACGTAATCCTGATGAAGGGGAGCTTTGTTGCTCCCGAAACATGTTAGCTGTTTTTATGTGATGGTATTATGAACACCGGTAAAGGCACTTTGTGGTTTGGTGCCCATTTGTACACTTTGAGGACCGGGACTAGGGGTGGGCAGGAGGGGCGGATGCCCTGGGCACTGTGGTATTATGTGAGATGGGGGCACCACAAGCAGATCGGGGGGGGAGTTAAATTGAGAAGGGGAATTTGGGGGGCGGCAGGGGGAGAAGAATTGTTCTAGAAGGTCAAATATAAGGAGGTATGCTAGGAGTGGTGATTTGGGGGATTTGTGTTGGGAAGGGGATATGGAAGGCTTGTGCTATAAAAGTAGAACATAAGAGGGGAAATGTTTTTTGGGTGGTGGGGATTTGTGATAGTAGGGATGATTTGTGCTAGGAGGGGGAAATTGTGGGAGGGATTTGTGCTAGGATAGGGGATTGGGGGGAGGCGACTTTGTGCTGGAAGGGGGAAATTGTGGGAGGGATTTGTGCTAGGGTAGGGGATTGGGGGGAGGGGACTTTGTGCTGGAAGGGGGAAATTTGGAGTGGAGGGGAGAATTTGTGCTTGGAGGGGAAATTTGAGGAGTAGAGGATTTGTGCTGGGGGTGACATTTTTTTTGGGGGGGGGGCAGATTTATACTAGGAGGAGGGGGTATTATGCTTAGGGGGTGAACATGCTAATTAGTACTAAATTTTTTTTGGAGGGGGATTTTCACTGACACATAATGCTCATACATCTTTGGGGGGGGGGTGTAACAATTTGGCACTGGTCTCCGGGCACTCATTGAGGGAGGCCTGCGAGTCTGCGGGTCGCCCCACCACAGCTGGTGAGCCTACAGGAAGATTTCCTTGCGTCTGGACCATTGGAATATTAAACTGAAATCCAGACACCTCTTAAATATGTATTTCTAGGATGCCATGTTTCAGGCACTGGGTGAGGGTGGGAGAGGCATTAAGGCACACAGGGGGGTCTGGTGAGAAATAATTTAGGGGGGTCATTCTTCAGACAGTGATATAGTGAGGAGGACACTATAGGGAAGGTAAAGAAACAAATGAGGGTTTCCAGGCAGACAGTAACTGTGATAACTGTCCACAATGACTAAACTGATAATAAATAACAAAATCTCAATCAATAATAAGAAATGTGTGATAAGCTGAGAAGACGAGGACGTGGTGGTCGCCCATTTTCCCCCATTTGTGTCTTTTAGGAGGAAATGGAAATGTGATCCATGCCGCCTCTTCAAAGGCTGGAAACTTCTGCAGCAGATGTCTACAAATCCATCTGGAGGGATGAGAGGAGCCGGCCGGACCCAGAACTCAACTTTCCACGGCGAAGACGGGTGGAGGATGGCGGCGAGGAGATCCGCGCCAATCACCAGATGTGAGGATTCCCGTAAGAGAATTCATTTCATTTTCACATTATTAGGAGGTGCACACATCTACAAATATATACAGTATATATATATATATTCTATAGGAATCGGCACTTGTACCTTACAGGTCAGTATTGTGTCCACTCACCAGGAGGGTCACCTACCTTCTCCTCCAATATACAGGAAACCAAAACTGTCACCTACAGCACATTCTGGATTTTATTTTATTCTTTAGATACAAAGTAAAAGATTCCAGGATACTTTGTATTTATCAACTTCATCCTGGAAACTGTTTCTGTTATTTTGTATCTGAATATAATAAAATACAGAAATCCAAAACATCCACCTCCAGGACATTCTGTATTTTATTGTATTATATACATATGTATATCAGGAGAGCGGTGATGTCACTCTGTATAATATAATATATCTTATATCTGGAGAGCGGTGATGTCACTTCTGTATAATATATCTTATATCTGGAGAGCGGTGATGTCACTCCTGTATAATATATCTTATATCTGGAGAGCGGTGATGTCACTTCTGTATAATATATCTTATATCTGGAGAGCGGTGATGTCACTCCTGTATAATATATCTTATATCTGGAGAGCGGTAATGTCACTCCTGTATAATATATCTTATATCTGGAGGGAGGTGATGTCACTCCTGTATAATATATCTTATATCTGGAGGGAGGTGATGTCACTCCTCTATAATATATCTTATATCTGGAGAGCGGTGATGTCACTCCTCTATAATATATCTTATATCTGGAGGGAGGTGATGTCACTCTGTATAATATATCTTATATCTGGAGAGCGGTGATGTCACTCCTGTATAATATATCTTATATCTGGAGAGCGGTGATGTCACTCCTGTATAATATATCTTATATCTGAAGAGCGGTGATGTCACTCCTGTATAATATATCTTATATCTGGAGAGCGGTGATGTCACTCCTGTATAATATATCTTATATCTGGAGGGAGGTGATGTCACTCTGTATAATATACCTTATCTTGTATCGTACTTGGTCTGTATCGGTGTATTTTTGGTTTTATGGGTAATCTTTTCTCTTGTTGATGATTGGAGGATTTCAGGTCTGACAGGCTGAACCTTATATTTCTCTCGCATTCTCAGATAATTGATCATCGATGAGCTTATTAAACATTTTCTTCATGTGAGCTGTAACAGGATCCTTCACTGAATTGTGTCTTTATACGGCTGGATATGGAAATCAGGCTTCCAGTAGGTGTGTCTGCTCTGAAGGATGAAATCAGGCTTGTAGTGGGAGTGGCTGATCTGTAAACTGATGGGTGGGAATGGGAGGGGTGGAGTTTCAGGAGGGCGGGAGCTCCGAGTGGGCGGTACTAGAGTGGTCTCTAGAGCAGATAGGTGGACATGGATGGACTTGTGTCTTTATTCAATCTCACCAATTATGTAACTGTATGTATGTAAGAGAGGAGGCGGGGCAGTGGGTGGAGCCTGTAGAACTGCAGTCTCTGAACAGTGTTGCCCCCCTCCCTGTATTAAGTAGCCTGGGGGGGGGGTGACACCGGGACATTAAGTGCTCTGTAGATCTTCTGGCAGGTGGTGCTTCCAGCACAGTTTGTATTCCGGTTCCTATCCCAGCAGACAAGGAAAAGTTCCGGAAAGTTTCTGAACTTGAATTTCTCCTCTTAGTCTGTTCTCTATTCCTCCGCGGCTGAATGGATGCCATGTGGTGGGTCTGGCATGCGGCTCTCAAAAAAAAAAAACCTCATCAAAGAGGAGACTTTCCTATTTTAAATCTCACTAAAAATAGATGAGCCCCTCCCCCCCTCAACCCATCCTGATGGTTCCGAAGTTCCCTCACAATGATCTGCAGGGAAGCCGGGACACGTGGCATTTTATGTCAACATTTTGAATTCTGCGACAAGTAGTCATGTGACCTCTTAGCACCAAAACTTGTATGCAAAAAGACACGCCTCCTCCACACCCCCAGCCACACCTTCATCATCATCAGAAGGTCACCTGTAGAAGAAGACTTTCTGGAGTCAGTGAAACTGAAGGCAGGCTTAGAGTGCAGGCGCTGGGATTTATTACATAGTTGCATACTTACATTGTTACATTGTTAATCTGGTTGAAAAAAGACACAAGTCCATCCAGTTCAATATCTGTATCACCAGCTGACTCGCTCTGGAATGGCGTGAAAGTGAAAGAAGATTCCCCTCCATTGGGAACCCAGAAAGTCCAAAGCAAGAAACACACAACAGGAGAACCAGAACAAATGGTGAAGGGTCCAAATTTCTTTAATTGTTCATCATGAAATCACATAAAACAGACATGTTTCAGGGGCCAACACTCCCCTTCATCAGGGCTTAGTGAACTATAATAAGGGTTGGATGGTAAAATGAAGGCTCTAACCTGGAGCAGCACAGTGGCTAAGTGGTTAGCACTTCCGCCTTGCAGCACTGGGGTCATCGGTTCAAATCCCCACCATGACTCTACCAGTCTGGGGCTTGCATGTTCTCCATGTACCTGTGTGGGTTTCTTCCCACACTCCAAAGATATGCTGGCATATGTACGAATATTAGGTAGGGACCTTAGATTGCAAGCTCCTTGAGGGCAGGGACTAATGTAAAAGTATAATAAGCATATAAAGCACTGTGTAAATTGACAGTGATATATAGTTACCTGTAATAAAAATTAATCTAATAGCCCTCAGTATTCTGGGGAATATTTAGAACAATTCTGCAACATATGAAAGTCAGAACAACCTTACAGGCTTAGATGTGACTTTTGGCTCTTTGTAGCATTTTGTTTTTACCATCTCCCTTTTTTGCCAGTAACCTAAACATCTGTGAACACCAACTGCTGGGTTATATGGATGTATTTTGTCCATTGAGGCGCCTTGTTTGTAACCACATTCAGGGCCACCATCGGGGGGGACAGCCCATACACACCTATGGGATCTGGGAGTCCCTGGGGGCCTAGTCGCTCTGGTGTCCCAAGCTGCCCGCTCCACTACAGCTCCTCTTGTTTGGCCAGCAGCAGTGGGTGGGCGGGGCATCGGAGGTCATGTGACCAGCGGTGGAGCGCGGTTCAGGCAAACTGAGGGAAGGAAAGAGAAGGTCTGAGAGGAAGGGGCTGCATCTTGCATCACTGACTTGGGATCAAAAAATATCTGGTTGGTGGCAGCGAAGAGAAAGGGGGGAGCTTAATGGGACTGTCTCTTTGCTGGAATGGGCTGTGCCTCTTTGCTGGAGGGGATGTCTCTTTGCTGGAGTGGATGTTTCTTTGCTGGAGTGGATGTTTCTTTGCTGGATTCGGATGTCTCTTTAGTAGACTGGGATGTCTCTTTGCTGGATTCCGATGTCTCTTTGTTGGGCTTGGCTGTCTCTTTGCTGCAGGGGATGTCTCTTTACTGGTTTGGGTGTCTCTTTGTTATATGGGGCTGTCTCTTTGCTGGATTGGGCTGTCTCTTTGCTGGAGGGGATGTCTCTTTACTGGTTTGGGTGTCTCTTTGTTATATGGGGCTGTCTCTTTGCTGGATTGGGCTGTCTCTTTGCTGGAGGGGATGTCTCTTTGCTGGATTGTGCTGTCTCTTTGCTGGAGGGGATGTCTCTTTGCTGGATTGTGCTGTCTCTTTGCTGGAGGGGATGTCTCTTTGCTGGAGATGTCTTTTTGCTGGACTGGGCTGTCTCTTTGCTGGATTAGGACAACTCTTTGCTAGATTGGGCTGTCTCTTTGATGGAGGTGATGTCACTTTGTTGAAGGGGATGTTGCTTTGCTGGATTGGGTGTCTCTTTACTATATGGGGCTGTCCCTTTGCTGAATTGGGATGTTTTTTTTTGCTGGATGCGGATGTTTCTTTGCTTAATATATGGGACTGTTAATTTGTTGGATTGAGCTGTCACTTTGCTGACTACATGGGGATGCCTCTGCTGGATTGGGCCATCTCTTTTGCTGGATTGGAATGAAATGGCCAAGTGAAGGAAGATAGGGCGAAGGTTTTACCCCCCTTCTTTTAAATGCCCGTTTCACTGTGAAATGGGCATGTAAAAGAAGGAGAGGTGAAATATAGTGGTGGCTGGCTTCATATTTTTGGATCAAAATATAAATCCTTACTGTTAAATCTTGAAAGCACTGATGACTTGCAAAACACTCTTCATTTTCATATATTAAGTTGCAGGCGTGGTAAAATAAAATTGGGTGCTCTGAAGGACTCGGTGAGATGGCCACATGGGCCCTGGGGAATGTTGGTGGTCAGGCCCAAGGAGTCCCGGCCTAAAGCTGTGTAAGGTGCCCCAAAATATCTGAAGGTTGCCCTGGCCACATTAATACAATCATGTGAGCAATTTGTTAATTATGGATGAACTGATGGTTCCGTCTGAACCTAGGTTGAGACTGAATTTTTGCTCATGCAGGCCCCTGTTTGGCAAGAGCCAAGCGTCATACATAGAAGCAGCACCACTTATATAAATGAAAGCTTCCTGCTGTCAATGGTTCCTAAGGAAACAGCGGGTGCAAGCAAACACTGCATCGCTAGCAACTTCCGGGGTCACTGGGAATCCCCGGCCATCAAAGCATCACTGCTATTGAACAAACATGACCAGGTTCCAATAAGTCCTCTACCTGCAGACCCCCACAACCACCGGGCAAGGGTTGTGTGGATGAGGCCCTTGTTCTCATCAACATGTAGGGACAAGGTGCCAAGCCAGGGAGGTCCCCCCTGGCAAGTCATCCCCTCATGTTGAGGGCATGTGCTATTGTTCAGGAGGGGGGGCATAGGTCCATAAAGACACGGATGAGCGAGTTTGGGGTGAAGGAACTTGACTGGCCTCAACCTGATTCATCCTTTGGGATGAATTAAAGCGGAGACTGCGAGCCAGGCCTTCTCATCCAACATCAGTGCCTGACCCCACAAATGTGCTTCTGAAAGAATGGTCAAACATTCCCATAGACATCCTCCTAAACCTTGTGGACGGCCTTCCCAGAAGAGGTGAAGCTGTTATAGCTGCAAAGGGCGGAGCCAACTCAATATTGAACCCTCCGGACTAAGACTGGGATGTCATTAAAGTTCATGTGCGTGTAAAGGCAGGCGTCCCAATACTTTTGGTAATATCGTGTAGATGAATCAGATCTCAGGCTTTCTGGCTCTATCAGACTTTATGCCGTTCATTGATAAATACTGTCTAAAGTTTCTCTTTCATTTGAAGCTTTTTTTACTTTGTTGCAGATATTTCCCCGTCTCTAAGAGTTTTCTATATTTAAACAGAAACATCTGTTACATTGATATCTTTGTGACCTGTAATCAGACGAGCGGTGAATATGCGCGCAGAACGCGGCGAGCGCTCCGAGGTGAAACCGTCTATTTCCCCTGATGAGGGGTTCAGTTTTCATCTCCTCACCGGCTCCATAATTACAGAATTTCTGTGGATTGGAGAAGATTCGGCTTTTCCTGGGCTGAGTTCAGCCAAAACCTTAAAGGGGACCCATCATCAGTCTTGCACGGCTGTACCGCCTCCTCTCCTGGACTGGAACGGCTTCCTCTGATATCACCGCACACTGTGAGCTTCTCACAATGTGCAGTAGAAGCTGCAACAACTCAGATAGAGCCCCGCCCCATTATGGGGGCCAGAGGATGTCCCGCATAGTCTAGTTCTTTCCTACCCAGCCTGGCTGTCCCCGGCCCCGCCCCTTTAATTCATTGGATGTCAGTTCTGTCAATCATGGAGGCTCAGCGTCACATGTGGGCGTTACCTATGCAAATACAGCCTGCCTAGGAATGCCCACTCCTCCAGACTGGCACCTGCCTATTAAGGCATTTTGAGATTTGCATAACTCCTCCCACCTCTGGCGCTAATCATGTGCTTCTAAAAAAAACCCAAGAAAAACTCATTGGAATCCATACATCCAGCGCCCTGCATGTAAATTAGGGGCCAGGCACATGGACGAGGGGGGGGGGGGGCGCTCGCCCCTGAGCCCCAAATGGACGGGTAGATGGATGGATCTCCACCTCTCAAAGGTTGATGCAACTGATAGGAGTCAGCACATGCAGAGAGTGCAGGGAGGTATCAGCTTTTGGCAGGATCAACAGGGATTGTTTGTACTTATGGAACAGATATACAGTGCCTTGAAAAAGTATTCATACCCTTTGAAACTCCCCACATTTTGTCATGTTACAACCAAAACTGTAAATGTATTTTATTGGGATTTTATGTGATAGACCAACACAAAGTGTCTCATAATTGTGAAGTGGAAGGAAAATGATAAATGATACAAATAAATATGTGAAGTGTGGGGGAGGGGCATTTGTATGGCGCCCCCCGGAGTCAATACTTTGTAGAACCCCCTTTCTCTACAAGTCTTTTTGGGGATGTCTCTACCAGCTTTGCACATCTAGAGAGGGACATTTCTGCCCATTCTTCTTTGTAAAATATCTCAAGCTCTGTCAGATTGGATGGAGAGCGTCTGTGAACAGCAATTTTCATGTCTTGCCACAGATTCTCAATGGGATTTAGGTCTGGACTTTGACGGGGCCATTTTTTTTATAATCTTTATTTATTTTCTTTTTACACTCAATAACAAACATATAACCAATAACGCAAAAAAAACAAACAAAAAACAAAACAAAAATAGGCCGGGGGGGGGGGGATTTAATGTCTCCCTTCATGGGAAAGAAATCGATGTACTCCTGTTCACTGTGCTATAATTCACTTGTGGTTTCCATTTAGCGTGGAACTCTTCCAATCTATTACTATTAGTACAAACCCACTTCTCATCTTCCATAATATTGTTGACCTGTCTCGCCCGTTGCTCTATAGTAGGTACTTTCTGCTTTTTCCAATAGACCAGAATTAGCCCTTTAGCTGCATCCAACAAAGGTGGAACTTTACTCTTCTTATTTGTCCTAATGGAACTTTGGGTACCATGAAAGAGGCATTGCACCGGGTCGCCCCCGATCGAGGCCATTATTATTTGTGAGATCACATTCCTGAGCTCGGCCCAGAATGACCTAATCTTAGGACCTTCCCACCAGATGTGAATGTGGGAGCCTTGCTGCCCGAAGCCCCCCGCCAACATCTATCCAACCCTGAGGGGTATGAGATGACCAGCATCTTCGGGACCCTGTACCACCTGGACAAACGTTTATCATTTGTTTTCATGTGTTTTAATATTTATAGAAGATGTATGTACCAGTCTTAACATATTCCTTTTCTGTAATTCTGTGAAATGGAGGCCTAACTCCGATTGCCAAAAAATCTAAGGCCTGTGGTGACACTACGTCTGTTCAACAGTCCATGCGACGTAGGGAGCAGACCACCATCCCCCCCCAGATGTTTATGCCAAAGAGATTCGAAATCAGAGAGAGGTTCCGCCTTTCCAATCTCCTTTAGGTGGGCAGTACAAAAATGCTGTAATTGCTGAGACCTCCAGGTATCCATTGGAAACTCACCATATTCCTCTCTAAGGTCCCTCAGCGGGTGTAACTTCCCATTCTGCATAAGCTTAATCACTTACAGACCGCCAAACGCCGATATACAGTCAGGTCCATAATTATTGGGACATGGACACAATTCTAATCTTTTTGGCTCTCTACACCACCACAATGGATTTGAAATGAACAAGATGTGCTTTAACTGCAGACTTCCAGCTTTAATTTGAGGGTATTTACATCCAAAACAGGTGAACAATGTAGGAATTACAACAGTTTGTATATGTGCCTCCCACTTTTTAAGGGACCAAAAGTAATGGGACAGATTAACAATCATCCATCAAACTTTCACTTTTTAATACTTAGTTGCAAATCCTTTGCAGTCAATTACAGCCTGAAGTCTGGAACACATAGACATCACCAGACGCTGGGTTTCATCCCTGGTGATGCTCTGCCAGGCCTTTACTGCAACTGTCTTCAGTTCCTGCTTGTTCTTGGGGCATTTTCCCTTCAGTTTTGTCTTCAGCAAGTGAAATACATGCTCAATCGGATTCAGGTCAGGTGATTGACTTGGCCATTGCATAACATTCCACTTCTTTCCCTTAAAAAATCTCTTTGTTTGCTTTCGCAGTATGCTTCGGGTCATTGTCCATCTGCACTGTGAAGCGCCGTCCAATGAGTTCTGAAGCATTTTGCTGAATATGAGCAGATAATATTGTCCAAAACACTTCAGAATTCATCCTGCTACTTTTGTCAGCAGTCACATCATCAATAAATACAAGAGAACCAGTTCCATTGGCAGCCACACATGCCCACGCCATGACACTACCACCACCATGCTTCACTGATGAGTTGGTATGCTTTGGATCATGAGCAGTTCCTTTCCTTCTCCATACTCTTCTCTTCCCATCACTCTCGTACAAGTTGATCTTGGTCTCATCTGTCCATAGGATGTTGTTCCAGAACTGTGAAGGCTTTTTTAGATGTTGTTTGGCAAACTCTAATCTGGCCTTCCTATTTTTGAGGCTCACCAATGGTTTACATCTTGTGGTGAACCCTCTGTATTCACTCTGGTGAAGTCTTCTCTTGATTGTTGACTTTGACACACATACACCTACCTCCTGGAGAGTGTTCTTCATCTGGCCAACTGTTGTGAAGGGTGTTTTCTTCACCAGGGAAAGAATTCTTCGGTCATCCACCACAGTTGTTTTCCGTGGTCTTCCGGGTCTTTTGGTGTTGCTGAGCTCTCTGGTGCGTTCTTTCTTTTTAAGGATGTTCCAAACAGTTGATTTGGCCACACCTAATGTTTTTGCTATCTCTCTGATGGGTTTGTTTTGTTTTTTCAGCCTAATGATGGCTTGCTTCACTGATAGTGACAGCTCTTTGGATCTCATATTGAGAGTTGACAGCAACAGATTCCAAATGCAAATAGCACCCTTGAAATGAACTCTGGACCTTTTATCTGCTCCTTGTAAATGGGATAATGAGGGAATAACACACACCTGGCCATGGAACAGCTGAGCAGCCAATTGTCCCATTACTTTTGGTCCCTTAAAAAGTGGGAGGCACATATACAAACTGTTGTAATTCCTACACCGTTCACCTGATTTGGATGTAAATACCCTCAAATTAAAGCTGAAAGTCTGCAGTTAAAGCACATCTTGTTCATTTCATTTCAAATCCATTGTGGTGGTGTATAGAGCCAAAAAGATTAGAATTGTGTCGATGTCCCAATATTTATGGACCTGACTGTACGTCCTAAGTTTGAAGAGGAATATCGTTGTGATGGCAGCAGCTGCCATAACCCCGGTATCCTCTTCTTCAGCCGGCTGTCCGCTTTCCGATAAGAGTGGTCTCTGCGGCGGATTCGGCACTAGATCACTTTTATCAGCCGCGGGAGAGGGGCCCCCCTTCCCGCCGCACTCCGGTGCCCTCCGCTGCTTACCGGAGCCATCATCAGCGCCGGAGGCGATTGGATGTTTCCCCTTGCTTGGTATGGAGACGAGTGAGGGAATTATGGCCCCCACCCGTCTCCATAACATTGCAGGGTGGAACAACATCAAAACGTCACTTTCACACATAGCTCTTAAACGGCAAATTTTTTAATTTTTTTTTTTATTGCATTTTAGTGTAAATATGAGATCTGATGTCTTTTTGACCCCAGATCTCATATATAAGAGGACCTGTCATGCTTTTTTTCTATTAGAAGGGGTATTTACATTACTTGTAATAGGAATAAAAGTGACATTTTTTTTTTTAAAGAACAGTGTAAAAATAAAAAATAAAAGGTAAAATATATGAGAAAAAAAATGTTTTAAACGCACCCGTCACGCCGAGCTCGCGTGCAGAAGCGAACGCATACGTGAGTAGCGCCTGCATATGAAAACGGTGTTAAAACCACACATGTGAGGTACCGCCGCGATCGGTGGAGCGAGAGCAATAATTCTAGCACTAGATCTCCTCTGTAACTCACAACACGCAACCTGTAGAATTTTTTAAACGTCTCCTATGGAGATTTTTAAGGGTTAAAGTTTGTCGTCATTCCACGAGCGGGCGCATTTTTGAAGCGTGACATGATGGGTATCAATTTACTCTGCGTAACATCATCTTTCACAATATGAAAAAAAAAAACTGGGCTAACTTTACTGCTGTCTTATTTTTTAATTCAAAAAAAGTGTATTTTTTCCAAAAAAAAGTGCGCTTGTAAGACCGCTGCGCAAATACGGCGTGACAGAAAGTATTGCAACGACCGCCATTTTATTCTCTGCTTCCAATGGGATATTTAACAGACCAAAAGAGAGTCACATAAGAGAAGATCATTGTTGGGGATTATATACACTTTACTACTCCAATAAGAAAGCGAGGTGACACGGAAAGTGATGGTGGCACCGTGCTGGCTATACAGTATGGTGGGGGAGGGGGTGTAAATCGCAAAGGCTGGTTGAAGTTGTGAAGGGATTTTGGAATATTGTGTCAGGTAAAGCAGTACACGTGTAGACGTCCTCCATCCGTCTGCGTGGAAGAATGAAATAAAATACAGAGACGTCTTCTCCCGGAAGATCTGGGAATGTTGGCAGCCATGCCGGTGACCCGCGGCTGACCCGAGCGCTGGAAATGCTGGAAGCAGCAGAAAAAAGATTCTTGTGTTTGTACGGAGCTCCTGGCAGGAAACCACATGGGTTCAACTCCGAGAAAGAGGGGCCCACCGCCGGCCAGACATTTCCAGAGAGAAGGAATGAGCAGAAACGTCGGAAGGAAACACCTGCGTGGTGAGGCATCGGTGAACGCTGCACCCGGCCATCCGCTGTTTAGTCTGTCCGCCAAATCCTGCAGATCGTCAAATGTTTGCGTAGAAAGTTCCGGATATCAGTATTAGACAGTTCAGTCCTCACACCTTTACACCCCTCCCTGGGGGGCAATTGTCACACTTCTGCTGAGGAGGCTGAGAGCAAAAAAAGGGTTTTTTTTTAATTTTATTATAAAGTATGTTTATTTTACATACAAATGCAACAATGTTACTTTGTATCTCTCTATCTCCCTTCTGACCAATATGTATAAACAATGTTACTTTGTATCTCTCTATCTCTCATCTGATTAATGTTTATAAACAATGTTACTTTGTATCTCTCTATCTCCTGTCTGATCAATGTTTATAAACAATGTTACTTTGTATCTCTCTACCTCTTATCTGATTAATGTTTATAAACAATGTTGCTTTGTATCTCTCTATCTCCCATCTGATCAATGTTTATAAACAATGTTACTTTGTATCTCTCTATCTCCTGTCTGATCAATGTTTATAAACAATGTTACTTTGTATCTCTCTATCTCTCATCTGATTAATGTTTATAAACAATGTTGCTTTGTATCTCTCTATCTCTCATCTGATTAATGTTTATAAACAGTGTTGCTTTGTATCTCTCTATCTCCCATCTGATCAATGTTTATAAACAATGTTACTTTGTATCTCTCTATCTCCTCTCTGATCAATATTTATAAACAATGTTACTTTGTATCTCTCTATCTCCTGTCTGATCAATGTTTATAAACAATGTTACTTTGTACCTCTCTATCTCCTGTCTGATCAATGTTTATAAACAATATTACTTTGTATCTCTCTATCTCCTGTCTGATCAATGTTTATAAACAATGTTACTTTGTATCTCTCTATCTCCTGTCTGATCAATGTTTATAAACAATGTTACTTTGTATCTCTCTAGCTCCCGTCTGATCAATGTTTATAAACAATGTTACTTTGTATCTCCTGTCTGATCAATGTTTATAAACAATGTTACTTGGTATCTCTCTATCTCTCATCTGATTAATGTTTATAAACAATGTTACTTCGTATCTCTCTATCTCCTGTTTGTATAATGTTTATAAACAATGTTACTTTGTATCTCTCTATCTCCTGTTTGTATAATGTTTATAAACAATGTTACTTTGTATCTCTCTATCTCCTGTCTGATCAATGTTTATAAACAATGTTACTTTGTATCTCTCTAGCTCCCGTCTGATCAATGTTTATAAACAATGTTACTTTGTATCTCCTGTCTGATCAATGTTTATAAACAATGTTACTTGGTATCTCTCTATCTCTCATCTGATTAATGTTTATAAACAATGTTACTTGGTATCTCTCTATCTCCTGTTTGTATAATGTTTATAAACAATGTTACTTTGTATCTCTCTCTATCTCCTGTTTGTATAATGTTTACTTTTGGGTACAATAACACTTTCTATGATGAGTTTGAGGTCATGTCCCCGTGTTCTTGATCTTAGCTCCATGCTGAAAATACCGCTCTGCTGAACCTTTCATGTATTTAAAGGTTTCAGTCATGTCCATCCTCTCTCTTCCTTCCTTCAGACTGTACATATTAAAGTAGAACAAAAAGAAACTTTTTTTTTTCTTCATTTTTGATACAGTAAGGGAGGGTCATAACCCCTGTCATTTTTTTTTGCCATCTGTTTCCCACTGGGGACATTTCACGTCACTTCCTGTCCCGGAACCGAAACAGGAAGTGAGACCAAATCCCTCCAAAGTGAGGCAATCCCCGGTTGTCACCAGAACCAGCGTCCCATTTGGGATATCTCCAATGGGGACACTATTCCAAAATTTGGGAATTTCTTTGCTTTCCCTCTCAGTGATAACGGTCTAATACGGTGAATCTCCCCGATAGGGGGCACAGACATCAATACAACCCTTCATTCTAGATGTGTCCTGTTTCTGGAGACCCCCGGAGGGAGGTCGAGCTCCCGGAGCCGGCACACAAACATTCGGCTGCTCTGTTATTTTCCCCCCCGATGATTGCAGCTCTTCCCTCCTCAGCCTCACGTTACCCTCCAAGTCTCTAATTACCGTCCTCAAAGTTTCACCGACATGCCCGTCCCGGGGCCTCACCGCAAATCTGTGAAAATATTTCCTCTGAGATGGCAGACCAAAATAGACGGAGTGCCGAGCCCTGTGTGAAAGAATGCAAAGTCTGGCGGAGCCGGAGAGGAGAGCGCAAAGCCTTCTCATCCTCCAGAACCTCCAGGAGAAGAGAGAGAGAGAGGAGCGAGCTCCGCGGTGCCCCCCAAGAGAAGAGCGAGGAGCGCGCTCCGCGGTGCCCCCCAAGAGAAGAGAGAGAGAGAGAGGAGCGAGCTCCGCGGTGCCCCCACCATACATGACACTGCGCTACAACCAGGTGAGCGACATAACTGTTCATGGCACAGCGACTGGCCACACGTGGCCAGATCTCCCTCCGACAACAAGCCCCGGTTCACACCAGTGCAGCTTTGAAACTGAGCCACTTCAGTGCGATTTCAAAGCCGCAGATCAGTGCGGCCTACAACTTCATTTAACAGAAGTCAATGGACGTCGCATAGAGATCGCAAAAAAAGGAGTGCAGGAATCTTTTTTCAAAGTTGCTGCAACTTGAGTCACAAAAACTTGGACGGTTCCATTGATGGCAATGGGGGGCGATTTGTCATGTGATTTTGAACTGTGAAATCATAATGGTGGCGCTGAAATCACCAACAGCACCTGAGGACGTGGTGCGGGGCGTGGGGGTCACACAATTGTTTCCTTTTCTGCGCCCCATAAATCCAAAACTTAATTTCTCCCAACTGTTCATTGGAAGCCAATCCCTCCATCCATCCTTCCCCCTCTGTGTCCCTGCTGAGGAGATTCCCCCTCCGTGTCCCTATTAGAGAGATTCCCCCTCCATGTCCCTATTAGAGAGATTCCCCCTCCATGTCCTGGCTGAGGAGATTCCCCCTCCATGTCCTGAATGAGGAGATTCCCCCTCCGTGTCCTGGCTGAGGAGATTCCCCTTCCATGTCCTGGATGAGGAGATCCCCCTCCGTGTTCTGGCTGAGGAGATTCCCCTTCCATGTCCTGGATGGTGAGATTCCCCCTCCATGTCCTGGATGAGGAGATTCCCCTCCGTGTCCTGGCTGAGGAGATTCCCCTTCCATGTCCTGGATGAGGAGATTCCCCCTCCGTGTCCTGGCTGAGGAGATTCCCCCTCCGTGTCCCTATTAGAGAGATTCCCCCTCCGTGTCCCTATTAGAGAGATTCCCCCTCTGTGTCCTGGCTGAGGAGATTCCCCCTCTGTGTCCCTGCTGAGGAGATTCCCCCTCCGTGTCCCTATTAGAGAGATTCCCCTTCCGTGTCCCTATTAGAGAGATTCCCCCTCCGTGTCCCTATTAGAGAGATTCCCCCTCCATGTCCCTATTAGAGAGATTCCCCCTCCATGTCCTGGCTGAGGAGATTTCCCCTCCATGTCCTGGCTGAGGAGATTCCCCCTCCGTGTCCCTATTAGAGAGATTCCCCCTCCGTGTCCCTATTAGAGAGATTCCCCCTCTGTGTCCTGGCTGAGGAGATTCCCCCTCTGTGTCCCTGCTGAGGAGATTCCCCCTCCGTGTCCCTATTAGAGAGATTCCCCTTCCGTGTCCCTATTAGAGAGATTCCCCCTCCGTGTCCCTATTAGAGAGATTCCCCCTCCATGTCCCTATTAGAGAGATTCCCCCTCCATGTCCTGGCTGAGGAGATTTCCCCTCCATGTCCTGGCTGAGGAGATTCCCCCTCCGTGTCCCTATTAGAGAGATTCCCCCTCCGTGTCCCTATTAGAGAGATTCCCCCTCCATGTCCCTATTAGAGAGATTCCCCCTCCATGTCCTGGCTGAGGAGATTTCCCCTCCATGTCCTGGATGAGGAGATTCCCCCTCTGTGTCCTGGCTGAGGAGATTCCCCTTCCATGTCCTGGATGAGGAGATTCCCCCTCCATGTCCTGGATGAGGAGATTCCCCCTCTGTGTCCTGGCTGAGGAGATTCCCCCTCCATGTTCTGGCTGAGGAAATTCCCTCTCCATGTCCTGGATGAGGAGATTCCCCCTCCGTGTCTTGGCTGAGGAGATTCCCCCTCCATGTTCTGGATGAAGAGATTCCCCCTCCATGTGCTGCCTGAGGAGATTCCCCCTCCATGTCCTGGATGAGGAGATTCCCCCTCCATGTCCTGGATGAGGAGATTCCCCCTTCATGTCCTGGCTGAGGAAATTCCCCCTCCGTGTCCTGGATGAGGAGATTCCCCCTCCGTGTCCTGGATGAGGAGATTCCCCCTCCATGTCCTGGATGAGGAGATTCCCCCTCCGTGTCCTGGCTGAGGAGATTCTCCCTCCATGTCCTGGATGAGGAGATTCCCCCTCCATGTCCTGGCTGAGGAGATTCCCCCTCCGTGTCCTGGCTGAGGAGATTCCCCCTCCGTGTCCTGGCTGAGGAGATTCCCCCTCCGTGTTTTGGCCAAGGAGATTCCCCCTCTGTGTCCCTGATGAGGAGTTTCCCCCTCTGTGTCCTGGCTGAGGAGATTCAACCTCCATGCCCTGGCTGAGGAGATTCCCCCTGTGTCCCTGATGAGGAGATTCCCCCTCCTTGTCCCTATTAGAGAGATCCCCCCCCTTGTGTCCTGGCTGAGGAGATTCTCCCTCTATGTCCCTGATGAGGAGATTCCCCCTCTGTCTCTTTGCTATGGAGATTCCCTTGTTGCGTCCCTGCTGAGGAGATTCCCTCTTTGTGTCCCTGCTGAGGAGATTACCCCTTTGTGTCCCTGCTGAGGAGATTCCCTCTTTGTGTCCCTGCTGAGGAGATTCCCTCTTTGTGTCCCTGCTGAGGAGATTCCCTCTTTGTGTCCCTGCTGAGGAGATTCCCTCTTTGTGTCCCTGCTGAGGAGATTCCCTATTTGTGTCCCTGCTGAGAAGATTCCCTCTTTGTGTCCCTGCTGAGAAGATTCCCTCTTTGTGTCCCTGGCTGAGGAGATTCCCCCTCTGTGTCCCTGATGAGGAGATTCCCCCCTGTGTCCCTGATGAGGAGATTCCCCCTCTGTGTTCTTATTAGAGAGTTTCCCCCCCCCCGTGTCCTGGCTGAGGAGATTCCCCCTCTATGACCCTGATGAGGAGATTCCCCCTCTGTGTCTTTGCTATGGAGATTCCCCCTCTATGTCCCTGCTGAGAAGATTCCCTCTTTGTGTCCCTGCTGAGGAGATTCCCTCTTTGTGTCCCTGCTGAGGAGATTCCCTCTTTGCTTCCCTGCTGAGAAGATTCCCTCTTTGTGTCCCTGCTGAGGAGATTCCCTCTTTGTGTCCCTGCTGATAAGATTCCCTCTTTGTGTCCTTGCTGAGGAGATTCCCTCTTTGTGCCCCTGCTGAGGAGATTCCACCTCCGTGTCCTGGCTGAGGAGAGTCCCTCTTTGTGTCCCTACTGAGGAGATTCCCTCTTTGTGTCCCTACTGAGGAGATTCCCTCTTTGTGTCCCTACTGAGGAGATTCCCTCTTTGTGTCCCTACTGAGAAGATTCCCTCTTTGCTTCGCTGCTGAGAAGATTCCCTCTTTGTGTCCCTGCTGAGAAGATTCCCTCTTTGCTTCCCTGCTGAGAAGATTCCCTCTTTGTGTCCCTGCTGAGAAGATTCCCTCTTTGTGTCCCTGCTGAGAAGATTCCCTCTTTGTGTCCCTGCTGAGGAGATTCCCTCTTTGTGTCCCTGGCTGAGGAGATTCCCCCTCTGTGTCCCTGATGAGGAGATTCCCCCTCCGTGTCTTTGCTATGGAGATTACCTCTTTGTGTCCCTGCTGAGGAGATTCCCTCTTTGTGTCCCTGCTGAGGAGATTCCCTCTTTGTGTCCCTGCTGAGGAGATTCCCTCTTTGTGTCCCTGCTGAGGAGATTCCACCTCCATGTCCTGGCTGAGGAGAGTCCCTCTTTGTGTCACCACTGATAAGGTTTCCCCTCCTGTGTCCACTTCAGAGAGATTCCCTCTGTGAATTCCCCCACAGAGGAGATTCCCCTTTGCTGTGTCCTGGCTGAGGAGATTCCCCCTCTGCTTCCCCGCTGAGGAGATTCCCCCACTTTGTTCCCACAGATAGAGCGTTCTTTTGGTGTTATTTAATCACTAATGGGGGGCTTTATTTTTTGGTGAATAAAACAAGTCTGAAAATTTTGAAAAAAAAAAAAAGATTTACATAGTTTGTTATAAAAATGTTCTACTTGACTGGTAGGCACTGATTGGCAGCTTTTATGGGCACTAATGGGTGGCACTGATGAGGAGACACTGGTAGGCACTGATTGGCAGCACTGGTGGGTACTGATTGGCAGATTTGATGGGCAGCACTGATAAGGAGGCACTGGTGGGCACTGATTGGCAGCACTGGTGGGTACTGATTGGCAGATTTGATGGGCAGCACTGATAAGGAGGCACTGGTAGGCACTGATTGGCAGCACTGGTGGGTACTGATTGGCAGATTTGATGGGCAGCACTGATAAGGAGGCACTGGTGGGCACTGATTGGCAGCACTGGTGGGTACTGATTGGCAGCCCTGTTGGCACTGATTGGCAGCACTGGTAGGCACTGATTGGTAGCACTGGTGGCACTGTTTGGCAGCACTGGTGGGCACTAATTGGCAGCACTGGTGGCACTGTTTGGCAGCACTGGTGGGTACTGATTGGCAGATTTGATGGGCAGCACTGATAAGGAGGCACTGGTAGGCACTGATTGGCAGCACTGGTGGGTACTGATTGGCAGATTTGATGGGCAGCACTGATAAGGAGGCACTGGTGGGCACTGATTGGCAGCACTGGTGGGTACTGATTGGCAGCCCTGTTGGCACTGATTGGCAGCACTGGTAGGCACTGATTGGTAGCACTGGTGGCACTGTTTGGCAGCACTGGTGGGCACTAATTGGCAGCACTGGTGGCACTGTTTGGCAGCACTGGTGGGCACTGATAGGCAGATTTGATGGGCAGCACTGATAAGGAGGCACTGGTGGGCACTGATTGGCAGCACTGTTGGGTACTGATTGGCAGCCCTGGTGGCACTGATTGGTAGGCACTGATTGGTAGCACTGGTGGCACTGTTTGGCAGCACTGGTGGCACTGTTTGGCAGCACTGGTGGGCACTGATAGGCAGCTTTAATGGGTGGCACTGATGAGGAGGCACTGGTGGGCACTGATTGGCAGCACTGATGGGTACTGATTGGCAGCGCTGATGGCACAGATTGGCAGCACTGGTAGGCACTGATTGGCAGCACTGGTGGTACTGTTGGGCAGCACTAGTGGGCACTGATTGGCAGCACTGGTGGCATTGTTTGGCAGCACTAGTAGGCATTGATTGGCAGCACTGATTAGCAACACTGGTGGCACCGATTGGCAGCACAGATGGGCACTGATTGGCAGCACTGGTAGCACAGTTTGGCAGCATTGATAGGCACCAATTAACAGCACTAGTGGGCACTGATTGGCAGCACTGGTAGGAGCTGATTGGCAGCACTGGTAGGCACTGATTGGCAGCACTGGTAGGCACTGATTGGCAGCACTGGTGGGCACTGATTGGCAGCACTGGTAGGCACTGATTGGCAGCACTGGTAGGCACTGATTGGCAGCACTGGTGGGCACTGATTGGCAGCACTGGTAGGCACTGATTGGCAACTCTGGTGGGCACTGGTGCGACTGCACTGATTATCAGTGTAGTTGCCCCTTTTATAGATGCCAGTCATTGGCTCACAGCATGAGGAAAGGAATGCCAATCACCAGCATCTGTTTACTTCCATGATCAGCTGTGATTGGACATCGCTGATCAGGTGGTAAAGAGCTGCTTATTGGCTCTTTACCTCAATCTGTGATTGGCAGTGGCCGGAGGACACTGCGATCACAGAGCACGGCGTGTGCGCCCAGCAGCGGGCGCATTCACGGGAAGCCGTCATTCGGCTATAGAGCAGTCAACAAGTGGTTAAAGGGGAACTCCACTTTCCTGGGGTAAAATAATTGTAAATAAAGAAAAAATAATCCGCCATATAGAATTGTGACACAAGTCATATTGTAATGATTTCCTTTTCAATCTGCAGCCGCTGTCATTTTCTGAAAATGCAATATGGCCACCTGGAGGCGCTCTGTACACACACACACAGAATGTGTACAGAGCGCCCCCCCCAGAAACATCATTTCCTGCTTCTGTGATTGGCTCACTGATTTTCCCAGAAGTCTACACTAAGATACCAGTCAGATTTGGGGCATCCACTGCAATACAAATGTCATTTTTGTGGTGAAATACTCCCAATAGCAAATCACATCTAAAGGGATGCAGACCCTGCTACTTTCCTCATTAGAGCCATGCAGGTGCAGCAGCTGATTGATAATTATGAAACCACTGCCATTAGATTCACTTTCCCACATGGACACAGGCAAACACACCGGGATGTCTTCTGAATAACAAAAGGTCGGAAAATGCAACAAAGAGAGCATGTGGTGAGCGCGCTCTCAGCACAGAAAATTCGCTCCTTATTGCCCAGTCGCCCCATATCTGGGTACGGCCAATGGGAACAGGTTGCTGTCATTTCAAAATTAATTTTCAGTCTTTATAAACCTGGATGGATGAGCGAGTTTGGGGTGGAGGAGCTTGACTGGCCTGCACAGAGTCCTGACCTCAACCCGATAGAACACCTTTGGGATGAATTAGAGCGGAGACTGCGAGCCAGGCCTTCTCGTCCAACATCAGTTGCCTGACCTCACAAATGCTCTTCTGTAAGAATGGTCAAACATTTCCCATAGACACCCTCCTAAACCTTGTGGACGGCCTTCCCAGAAGAGTTGAAGCTGTTATATCTGCAAAGGGCGGAGCCAACTCAATATTGAACCCTCCGGACTAAGACTGGGATGTCATTAAAGTTCATGTGTGTGTAAAGGCAGGCGTCCCAATACTTTTGGGAATATAGTGTAGCTCCTCCATGGGGTCATAATTAAAACCAAATAATCAATTGTAAAGGGAGTGTCAAAATAAATGCACAAAAATGAGAACATAAATGCTGAATGATATCCTTTGAATTAATGAATTAATTATCACTTTTATTAAGATTACACATTCTGGCTGATATGTTAACCTAATTGAAACTAAAAAAAAAAAAAATAAAAAATAGATAAATATATCTCAAAACAGGTATGTGTATAGTTTGAACCCTACATTAAACAATCTGACTGTGCAATTGAAATAATAATAATAATAATAATAATAATAATAATAATAATAATAATAATAATAATAATAATAATAATAATATATTAATAACAACAACAATAATAATAATAATATATTAATAACAACAACAATAATAATAATAATAATATATTAATAACAACAATAATAATCACTATTATTAAAATGATACATTTTTGGTAATAAATCGACCTAATGTATAAAAAAATGAGTGAAATGATATCTGTATAACTTGAACGGTACATAATTGGATTGTATATTCGTACAAGTATTGCAAAAAATAAAAAAATAAATAACAACAATAATAATTATCACTATTATTAAAATGATTCATTCTGGGTGATATGTTAACCTAATTGGAATAAATTAAAAAAATGAATAAAATATATCTCAAAACAGGTATATGTATATTTAGAACCCTACATTATACAATCTGATTGTACAATCAAAAATAAATAAATAAATGGATAATAAGAATGAAAAAGATAATATAATAGTAGTAATAATAATAATAATAATAATAATAATAATAATAATATTTTATTAATAACAATAATAATAATCATAATCACTATTATTAAAATGATACATTCTTCGTAATAAATTGACCTAAGAATAAATGTATAAAAAAATTAGTAAAATGATATCTGTATAACTTGAAGCGTACATCATACATCATACAATTGGATTGTACAATCGTAAAGCGCTGTCATGTACGCCGATCACATGACAAGCTGCTGCTGCGACATCTGTGAATGCAGCGAGAATTCCAGGGCGACATTCCAGGCCATCGCCTGCGACAGCAGCATCCCGTGAATGGGGCTGAGGAATGTGCGGGGACAATGGGACCGTTGTGCGGGTCGGGCCGGGGACAAGGGTGACTTGTCATTTATAGAATATTTACAGTGAGTGTGACACAAGTGTGACGAATGTCAGCATCAGGGGTATGAGGAACTACAAGTTCCAGCAGTGGGCTGCAAGTCTGCTGCATCTCAGAGAGCGCCATCCATCCCCATCTATCCTGACACATCTCTCACAACATCCAATCATAGACCTGGACGGGTTCTGTTAGCACAGGTGTCAGGTATGGCGCAGGTGTCGGGTATGGCGCAGGTGTCGGGTATGGCGCAGGTGTCGGGTATGGCGCAAGTATCAGGTATGGCGCAAGTGTTGGGTATGGCGCTGGTGTCGGGTATGGCGAAGGTGTCAGGTATGGCGCAGGTGTCAGATATAGCGCAGGTGTCGGGTATGGCGCAGGTGTCAGATATAGCGCAGGTGTCGGGTATGGCGCAGGTGTCAGATATAGCGCAGGTGTCGGGTATGGCGCAGGTGTCAGATATAGCGCAGGTGTCGGGTATGGCGCAAGTGTCAGGTATGGCGCAGGTGTCGGGTATGGCGCAAGTGTCAGGTATGGCGCAGGTGTCAGGTATGGCGCAGGTGTCGGGTATGGGGCTGGTGTCAGGTATGGCGCAGGTGTCGGGTATGGCGCAGGTGTCAGGTATAGCGCAGGTGTCAGGTATGGCGCAGGTGTCGGGTATGGCGCAGGTGTCGGGTATGGCGCAAGTGTCAGGTATGGCGCAGGTGTCAGATATAGCGCAGGTGTCGGGTATGGCGCAAGTGTCAGGTATGGCGCAAGTGTCAGGTATGGCGCAGGTGTCAGATATAGCGCAGGTGTCGGGTATGGCGCAAGTGTCAGGTATGGCGCAGGTGTCGGGTATGGCGCAAGTATCAGGTATGGCGCAGGTGTCAGGTATGGCGCAGGTGTCGGGTATGGGGCTGGTGTCAGGTATGGCGCAGGTGTCGGGTATGGCGCAGGTGTCAGATATAGCGCAGGTGTCGGGTATGGAGCTGGTGTCAGGTATAGCGCAGGTGTCAGGTATGGCGCAGGTGTCGGGTATGGGGCTGGTGTCAGGTATAGCGCAGGTGTCAGGAATGGCGCAGGTGTCAGGAATGGCGCAGGTGTCAGGTATGGCGCAGGTGTCAGGAATGGCGCAGGTGTCAGGTATAGCGCAGGTGTCAGGAATGGCGCAGGTGTCAGGTACGGCGCAGGTGTCAGGAATGGCGCAGGTGTCAGGTACGGCGCAGGTGTCAGGAATGGCGCAGGTGTCAGGTATGGCGCAGGTGTCAGGAATGGCGCAGGTGTCAGGTATGGCGCAGGTGTCAGGAATGGCGCAGGTGTCAGGTATAGCGCAGGTGTCAGGAATGGCGCAGGTGTCAGAATTGGCGCAGGTGTCAGGTATGGCGCAGAGGAGGAGGTGGACACCTGATCTGTACAGATATCGCTGCAAGTTATAAGGTGGGATTAAGGATATATGTATGTGAAGAGGGGCATTTTTGTATTGTTAGGTAGGTGCGATGTCATGCGTCACTGTGCGTTTTCTTTGTGCGTTGACATGTGTGATTGGCACATGTTCATACATGTTTCCGCGGCATTTTTGAGTTGAGGATTTGGCATGGAGAGAGTTAACAGCCCTTGAACAAGGGTTGCATCAAAATGAATGCTACATGCGTTTTGATGCATTACTATCGACTCCTATTGGCTTCCCAATGCAAGTTCAGTGCAGAGCCGTGTTTATATCAGTTTGCACTTCATGCAGTTTGTTTCCTATATTTGATGTGCAAAATCCCTGTTTAGGAAGAGACAGTAAAACATCAGGGTTGGTGGTGTGCAGGCAGAGACAGGGACTGACCAGGGTAGGTGGTGTGCAGGCAGAGACAGGAAGAGGTCAGGGCAGGTGGTGTGCAGGCAGAGACAGGAAGAGATCAGGGCAGGTGGTGTGCAGGCAGAGACTTGAAGAGGTCAGGGCAGGTGGTGTGCAGGCAGAGACAGGAAGAGATCAGGGCAGGTGGTGTGCAGGCAGAGACTTGAAGAGGTCAGGGCAGGTGGTGTGCAGGCAGAGATAAGAAGAGATCAGGGCAGGTGGTGTGCAGGCAGAGATAAGAAGAGATCAGGGCAGGTGGTGTGCAGGCAGAGACAGGAAGAGGTCAGGGTAGGTGGTGTGCAGGCAGAGACAGGAAGAGGTCAGGGCAGGTGGTGTGCAGGCAGAGACAGGAAGAGGTCAGGGTAGGTGGTGTGCAGGCAGAGACAGGAAGAGGTCAGGGCAGGTGGTATGCAGGCAGAGACAGGGAGAGAATATGGCAGGTGGTGTGCAGGCAGAGATAAGAAGAGATCAGGGCAGGTGGTGTACAGGCAGAGACAGGAAGAGGTCAGGTCAGGTGGTGTACAGGCAGAGACAGGAAGAGATCAGGGCAGGTGGTGTACAGGCAGAGACAGGAAGAGGTC
Source organism: Lithobates clamitans (assembly GCA_037952925.1). Lineage (NCBI taxonomy): Eukaryota > Metazoa > Chordata > Amphibia > Anura > Ranidae > Lithobates > Lithobates clamitans. Next base: position 250,120 of record JBBGZY010002156.1, read on the forward strand.
AGGGCAGGTGGTGTACAGGCAGAGACAGGAAGATATCGGACCATTGGCTGCTTGTGGGAGGGAATTGGGAGTTTCTGCTCCCTCACATCTACTGTTTTCTGCTTTCTGCAGCTTCTGTTAGTTTGTAAAGGAAACTGGCTTCTTTGTGAAAATGCGAGGCTCCTGGCTGTATCCAATCATTTCTATGTCACTGATCTGAAATCAGCATGCAGCCAGTGAGGTCAGAAAAAAGCCAGACCATCTGAATCCATTTTGTGCTGAAGCCAAAACATCAACATGATAAAGGGGTCCTCTTGCTCCTCCCTCTATGCGGTGCTTTCCCGGGTCTCGGGGGTTAGGATCCCTCTAAGGCGCCATCTACCAAATATGTCCAAATCTACCGTAAAGATGTTGGAATATTACCGTCTCTGGAGATGTGCCGGACGCCGGAGAGTCTTCCCGCACTCCCTGTGTCCTCTGCGCTGATTTCCTCTGAACGCCGTCTAAGTGACCACAAATATATATTTGGCACTTAGGGAGAAGATTTGTCAGATTTAGCGCCGTGTTAATGAGCCCATTAGGTCGTCACAGATACGTTGATGATTATCATCGGAATAATTATCAGAAGACGTGACAGTGATCGTCGCCTTTCATCATCGTATCCCTCGGGGGGCGCTGACTGCTTCTCATAAATAAAATCCAGATTTCTGCCATTGTGAATAATGATGAGCTGAATGTATCTGGGATCGGGTGGAGTGGGGTTCAGCGAACACGACTAAAGTTGGGGTATAAAGTCCGAACTCCATCAAAGTCAATGGGAGCCGATTGTGAAAAATCAGTTCTAGTATCATAGGCAAGGGGCTGTCAAACAAATGGTACAGTGGATGGGTGGGGGGGGTGGGGGGGGCAGGGTGGTTATCAGCTTGAGGGTCTGGGCAGTGCCCTGGGGAACATGTACCAAAGCAACAACATTTTTTGTGGTTCAGTGGTTTTTGTAATGCCTAAAGTGAAACATTCAGAATGCAAAAATCCTGCCTGGAGGATGCCCTGTCCCTGTCTGGGGGGTGCCCTGACCTTGCCTGGAGAATGCCCTGACGCTGCCTGGGGGGTGCCCTGACCTTGCCTGGAGAATGCCCTGACCCTGCCTGGGGGTGCCCTGACCCTGCCTGGAGAATGCCCTGACCCTGCCTGGAGGGTGCCCTGACCCTGCCTGGGGGGTGCCCTGACCCTGCCTGGAGAATGCCCTGACCCTGCCTGGAGGATGCCCTGACCCTGCCTGGGGGGTGCCCTGACCCTGCCTGGAGAATGCCCTGACGCTGCCTGGGGGGTGCCCTGACCTTGCCTGGAGAATGCCCTGACCCTGCCTGGGGGTGCCCTGACCCTGCCTGGAGAATGCCCTGACCCTGCCTGGAGGATGCCCTGACCCTGCCTGGGGGGTGCCCTGACCCTGCCTGGAGAATGCCCTGACCCTGCCTGGAGAATGCCCTGACCCTGCCTGGAGGATGCCCTGACCCTGCCTGGGGGGTGCCCTGACCCTGCCTGGAGAATGCCCTGACCCTGCCTGGAGGATGCCCTGACCCTGCCTGGAGCATGCCCTGACCCTGCCTGGAGAATGCCCTGACCCTGCCTGGAGAATGCCCTGACCCTGCCTGGGGGTGCCCTGACCCTGCCTGGAGAATGCCCTGACCCTGCCTGGAGGATGCCCTGACCCTGCCTGGGGGGTGCCCTGACCCTGCCTGGAGAATGCCCTGACCCTGCCTGGAGGATGCCCTGACCCTGCCTGGGGGGTGCCCTGACCCTGCCTGGAGAATGCCCTGACCCTGCCTGGAGGATGCCCTGACCCTGCCTGGAGGATGCCCTGACCCTGCCTGGAGAATGCCCTGACCCTGCCTGGAGGATGCCATGTCCCTGCCTGGAGGATGCCTTGATCCTACCTGGGGGGGTGCCCTGACCCTGCCTGGAGGATGCCCTGACCCTGCCTGGGGGGGTACCCTGACCCTACCTGGGGGATGCCCTGCCCCTGCCTGGAGGATGCCCTGACCCTGCCTGGAGGATGCCCTGTCTCTGCCTGGGGGGTGCCCTGTCCCTGCCTGGAGGATGTCCTGTCTCTGCCTGGAGGATGCCCTGACCCTGCCAAATCATAAATTGAAGCCAAACCCCAGATCACACTTTATAATCAGTTACAGGAACAGTTTTCCTTTTGAGATAAAGATTTTACATCAATAAATAAAAGCTGATTATTGTAAGAACCCCTACCAGCGGCAAATGGCTTGTCTCATCCGTGTAAACTGATACATCTGGAAGACAGCTTGTTCTGTTGAAAAACAACAGACTTACTGGCTGGATCACCAGGTGAAAATAAAGGAAAGAAACCCTAAAAAGGAAAGGAATTCAGCCGTCACATCTAAGATTTGGTAAGTTGCAATATAATAAATGTTTGCTTTTGGGATAAATTGCTGGTAAATGACAGTTCCCGGCCTCCTTTGTCTAGGCCAGTGTTTCTCAACTCCAGTCCTCAAGGCGCCCCAACAGGTCATGTTTTCAGGATTTCCCTCAGATGAAACGGCTGTGGTAATTACTAAGGCAGTGAAACTGATCAAATCACCTGTGTAAAATAATGAAAATCCTGAAAACATGACCTGTTGGGGCGCCTTGAGGACTGGAGTTGAGAAACACTGGTCTAGGCCATAGATGAGGGTCAGATATAAATGTTGTTGGGGCCGCCCCCCCCCCCAACACACACACAAAAAAGGCACAGGGTTCCCCTCCAATTTATATCAGGCCCTTTAGGTCTTATATCCAGACCGAACCTTCGCCCCTTGGCACCAACATTACACATATATGCAGGCGCACTGGACGGGGCTTTTTTTCCATGGGGCCAAATATTTGCGTATCTGACCTTTGGCTGGGAGCGCGCCGCACATCGCACTCCCGGCACAGAGACCGGGGGTCACACCGAGAGCCGTGGGTGCCGTACGAACGATTGGGACCCGCTAGCTCTCCTAGCCTCTGATTGGCGATCACAGTGATCAGTCACTGTGAAACCCGCCCCCTGTGTTTCTCTCTTTGTGAATGGAGAGAAAAGATACAATGTAACATTGTAAAAAAAAAAAAAAGTGTGTGATAAAAAATAAAGAAATAATAATAACAAATAGAAAGAAAAAATCAAGGTTTGATCTAATTCAATGCCTGGGTTAGCGTTTGGGTCAAGTAAGGGTGAAAGGTCAGGGTGAAAGGTCAGGGTGAAAGGTCAGGGTCAGGGTAAAAGGTCAGGGTCAGGGTGAAAGGTCAGGGTCAGGGTGAAAGGTCAGGGTAAAAGGTCAGGGTCAGGGTGAAAGGTCAGGGTCAGTATATTTTGAGCAAGATTTACAGTTTTTTAGTTAGTATCGGTGTCGGTGTGTTTTAGGTAAGACAAAAAAAAAGCAAAATGCGCATTATTATTTCTGGCTGTACTCCGGGTACAAACAACACCGAACACATATGTGGTATCGCTGCGATCGTCAGGAGCAGGAGAATTTATTTTGGATCGTTCTTTGGTAGAAGGGCATGGTAGTAACAAGAAATATACAGCTACATTTAAAAAAAATATATTTTTTTACTATTATGAGCCAGTTATATTTGATGATAGAAAAAAAAAGGAGATATCCATCACCATTAGGCTCCATGCACACTGGAGCTCGAAAAAGCTTTTTCTGGATGCCAGATTGGTGGCAGAAAACGCTGATTGAAAAACACGCCTTTAACAGCGTTTTGTACTAGTGTGTATGCGCGTTTATCGGCGTTTAGTGTTTCTTAGCTTTTTTTGGTGGTCAGAAAAAAAACGGCACTTTGAACGCGATTTTTTTGGCGTTCAGAGAACAGCCCATAAACTCCACTGCTGATAAAAGCTAAAAAAAGTCCATGTGTGCAGACACATAGGATAACATAGAGTGGAGTTCATGGGCTGTTCAAAAAAAAAAAAACACCCAAACTCCAAAAAACGTCCGTTTATGAGCTCCAGTGAGCATGGAGCCTTTACCACCAAATGAAAGCCCAGTTTGTCCTGAAAAAAACGCGGTACAATCCACCTGGATGCACAAAGTAGCTGCGATGATATGTACAGTTTTTCTAACACATGTCAAAGTTGCAAAATTGTGCTTAGGCATTTAGATTTGTTTTACTCTTAGGGGGGGGAAGGGGTTAAACACGCACCAGAACGTGCAAAAACCCTAAAATTGCCCTAAAAATGATCATAGATGCTCAACTTAACTGTGAATAATCCCTTGAAGTCTTCCTTTAGTTAGGTTGGGGTTCTGCTGATCTCCCCCAGAACTGACATTTCACAATCGGTCAGTAAATCCTCGGCACATCGCTGACTCTCCTTACACATTCATTAGATATAAATTTCTTCTATTAAATCCTCGGATTATCCTCCCTGGATTCCTCACATTTCCTCCAAAACTCATTATTATCCTCCCAATTCGCTACTATGTCCTCACTGAACTTTCACACTCACTACTATGACATCATTCAGTCATCTTCCCATTTGGCTGCCATGTTGCAGCCGACCCCCCTCAGTCTGATGCTGATATCTTTAGAGATCACACAATGATAGAAATGTCACCATCTCTGTTCTTATTCTGATTATTTATTCCCCAGATCCCAATTCTCACCATTTTTTTAAGGACGCTCCCTTTCTTTCCCCTTTCTGCTTTTTCTCTATAGTTGTGGATTATTTATTATATTCTCAGTTTTTTTTAGCTTTAATAGACAATGCAGAGTTTTATATAATGACGTTGGATAAGAAATCATTGTAGAAACATAATTGCACTATTTAGAGATTTAAAAATAAAAGAAACCTGAGCAGTTCTTGTAGCTGATGTATGGGGGGGGGGGGTTGTTTGGCCCTGAAGAAGTGGGGCCCCTGCAACCCCAGAAGTGTGTTGGCTCTCTTGTTCCATTCCTATTTTAATAAAATAACACTCTGTGACCATCGGCGTGGTCCTCTCACTGCTTCTTACATATCAGGTTTTTAAGATTCTTGCCGTGGATAATAGCCCCCCCCCCTATCTGCTTTGGTGACCATTGTCACTGAGACTGAAAATTATGGGTAATTTCAACTTTTACAGATCATTTCTGGGTTATTCCGCTCGCTCTGGGCTGTTGCACTTTGCTCTCTCTCGGTATTGGAGGGTCACATTGTATCTGCTGTGTGTGTAATGTCTCCACGTCCATTGTTTGCTCGCTCGGGCTGTTGCACTTTGCTTTCTCTCTGTATTAGAGGGTTACATTGTACCTGCTGTGTGTGTGATCTCTCCACGTCCATTGTTCTCGCTTTTGGGGTTGTTGCACTTTGCTCTCTCTCGGTATTGGAGGGTCACATTGTACCTGCTGTGTGTGTGATCTCTCCACGTCCATTGTTCTCGCTTTTGGGGTTGTTGCACTTTGCTCTCTCTCGGTAGTGGAGGGTCACATTGTATCTGCTGTGTGTGTGATCTCTCCCCGTCCATTGTTCGCTCGCTCGGGGTTGTTGCACTTTGCTCTCTCCTGGTATTAGATGGTCACATTGTATTTGCTGTGTGTGTAATATCTCCACCTCCATTGTCTGCTCACTCTGGGTTGTTGCACTTTGCTCTCTCTCAGTATTAGAGAGTCACATTGTATCTACTGTGTGCATGACGTCTCCCTGTCCATTGTTCTCGCTCTCGGGGTTGTTGCACTTTGCTCTCTCTCAGTATTGGAGGGTCACATTGTATCTGCTGTGTGTGTAATATCTCCACGTCCATTGTTCGCTCGCTCGGGGCTGTTGCACTTTGCTCTCTCTCAGTATTGGAGGGTCACATTGTATCTGCTGTGTGTGTAATGTCTCCACGTCCATTGTCTGCTCACTTTGGGCTGTTGCACTTTGCTCTCTCTCGGAATTGGAGGGTCACATTGTATCTTCTGTGTGTGTAATATCTCCACGTCCATTGTTCGCTCGCTCGGGGTTGTTGCACTTTGCTGTCTCTCGGAATTGGAGGGTCACATTGTATCTGCTGTGTGTGTAATATCTCCACGTCCATTGTTCGCTCGCTCGGGGCTGTTGCACTTTGCTCTCTCTCGGAATTGGAGGGTCACATTGTATCTGCTGTGTGTGTGATCTCTCCCCGTCCATTGTTCTCGCTCTCGGGGCTGTTGCACTTTGCTCTCTCTCGGAATTAGAGGGTCACATTGTATCTGCTGTGTGTGTAATGTCTCCCTGTCCATTGTTCTCGCTCTCGGGGCTGTTGCACTTTGCTCTCTCTCGGAATCGGAGGGTCACATTGTATCTGCTGTGTGTGACGTCTCCCCATCCATTGTCTGTTGTGGGAGAGGCCCCAGTGACTCTGAACAGCGGGTGATCTAGTTACACCTGATGGCTAATAAAAGTTTCATGAGACAAGTCAGCCGTCACATCTCTCCTCCTCACTCCTTACATTGTACATCCTTGGCTGTCCCTGCGCCCCGACTGCATCCTCCATCTTCCGGGGGCCTCAGTCACCGTCTGGTGGGAGATGACTGCCAATCCGATAGATGCCACCGGCCCCGTCCACCGATAACCTCTCACTCCAGGTAAATCCATCATGGCTCCTTCCCATAATGAGCACAGCTTCCGTCTGGGGCTTCTCAGGTAGGCACCTTGCTTTCAGACAGGTTCCCTTTATGATATCGCTGACCATGATACACTATATTGTCAAAAGTATTGGGACGCCTGCCTTTACACGCACATGAACTTTAATGACATCCCAGTCTTAGTCCGTAGGGTTCAATATTGAGTTGGTTCCGCCCTTTGCAGCTATAACAGCTTCACCTCTTCTGGGAAGGCCATCCGCAAGGTTTAGGAGGGTGTCTATGGGAATGTTTGACCATTCTTTCAGAAGCCCATTTGTGAGGTCAGGCACTGATGTTCGATGCGAAGGCCTGGCTCACAGTCTCCGCTCTAATTCACCCCAAAGCTGTTCTATGGGGTTGAGGTCAGGACTCTGTGCAGGCCAGTCGAGTTCCTCCATCCCAAACTCGCTGATCCATGTCTTTATGGACCTTGCTTTGTGCACTGGTGCGCAGTCATGTTGGAACAGGAAGGGGCCTTCCCCAAACTGTTCCCACAAAGTTGGGAGCATGAAATTGTCCAAAATATCTTGGTATGCTGACGCCTTAAGAGTTCCCTTCACTGGAACTAAGGGGCCAAGTCCAACCCCTGAAAAACAACCCCCACACCATAATCCCCCCTCCACCAAATGATTTGGACCAGTGCACAACGTACTCCTGTAGCCTCATTTGGAGGATGAACCCAACTGGTCCCTGTGTTGGGTCTTTACAGTAACCTTCTATAATGGAGTAAATGTGGACTTTCCATTAGCCGGGTCCAGTCTAGCCATTCTCTTCTGATCTCTCTCACAGAGAAGGTGTTTTCCCACCAGGGGGCTTCAGTTTTCCCCTCCATTCCCTGTACCTTCTACAGGAGGCGTGTCCAAAGTCTGGCATGTGTGCCAATTGCGTCCCGCGTTCCGGTTTAATTCAGCCCCCCTGGTGTTTTGGATATATATATATATATATATCTTTTGTGGCCCCCATTTAGAATTGTATTTTTTTTCCTGAAACTTCCCTCTTAAAGTGAAGGTGCGTGTTATACGCCGATAATAAATACGGTATATCCAAATAACACTCCGCTCAGGGGCCACAAAAGATATATATATCTCCTAATAACACTCCCGGGCTCATCTCTTCACCGCACACAGCCCCAAAGGCAAGAAAATTCTTGTTGGGCCATGTGTTAGTGCCGGGACGAACACACTAAGACCGAATTTTAATGGTTCAAGGAAAGTGAGGCAAAATGGTCGTCCCTCACGCACGATCACTTCATTAAATCTGGCCCTCTTTGAAAAAAGTTTGGACACCCCTGCTCTACAGACTATAAAAAATCCCTGGAGGTCAGCAAAGTCTGAGATACAACAACCACCAATCATTTCAAAGCCACTGAGATCACACATCTTCTCTATAGGTCCAACAAGTGATCCCCTTAGGCCATAACTGCATGCTTTATATTTAGAGGTGCAGCCACGTGATTGGCTCATTGGCTTTATGTGTTTCCAAGCTGCTGTACCTAATAGAATGGAGTGTATCTACTGCATGTACATCGTTATCCTCAGCCCCAGGCATGCAATGAACGCACTCTGATAGCAATGAGGAGGACGGGAAGGAAAGGGTTAAAGGTATTATCTAGTTAGTTCTGTCCGCTGCTGCCGTAATAATAGACAATCTGTATAAAGGGAGCCGTTAGCGAGATGCACAGAAATCCTGCGTACAACTCACTGCATCCGACATAAAACGCATCTACAGATATTTATAACATTTCATGTTCATGGCTGAAATACAACCATGAGGGAGCTACATTGTATATCATACTTATTCTGTATAGTTACTGTATATAGCTCTGACATATACCGCAGTGCTGTACAGAGATCACGGAGCCAATCACATCAGTCTCTGTACAAGAGGCGCTTACACTCTAATATCCACTCCCCACAGTCACACTCTATTATAATTATACATTTATATAGCTCTGACATATACCGCAGTGCTGTACAGAGATCACTGAGCCAATCACATCAGTCTCTGTACCAGAGGAGCTTACACTCTAATGTCCCCTCCCCCACAGTCACGCTCTGTTATTATTATTATACATTTATATAGCTCTGACATATACCGCAGTGCTGTACAGAGAACACTGAGCCAATCACATCAGTCTCTGCACCAGAGGAGCTTCTCCACCAGGTGGTGCTGTTTTGCAAGGTGCTGTTGGCTCGCTCTGCTTTGGTCGCAGCTGGAGGAAACATCAACCCAGGGCCTGTCCCGCAGGCTTCTCCTCCGACCACCATGCAGTGGGTGGGGAAGATGAAGGCGGAGGCTCCCCAGAGGCACTGAGGCCTACTCCATGTGCTCAAGCTGCAGGTGGATCCTGGGCCTGTCCCTATGCAAGAGGAGTCCTTAACAGTCTTCCAGGACAGAGTGGTGAACAGACTTCACAGCATTGCTAAGGAGGAACAGAAACTTGCTGTCCTGAAAGAAGATTTCAGGAAAAAGAAATCCCTGCATAGTAAGTCTGGAAACAGTAAGAGGGAAATCTCCAAGCTGAAGTCTCTGGAGGAGGCATTGAAAAAGCAGGAGAGGCTGGTTGCCTCTCTGAAGGAAAGCAGCGGTGTGTTCAGAGTGAAGTGTGAGAATGAGGAGAGATTCCAACAGATGAAGGAGAGTGCCGGTGCCAGTACCAGCCAGAGGGTGGATGCCAGAGCAATGGCGACAGTTTGGATGGGGGGGTAAGGAAGTGGCTTCACATGGTGACCCCAAAACTACCCCTGTCTCAGGATCTGTCGTGTCTGAGTCAGTATCTGCCCCCCTCCCTCCCCAGCAGCCTGGGTCATCTCAGGAGGAGGTTGAGGAAAATGGCGGATTGCTGCAGGCCATTACAGAAATGGAATCTCCCTTGAGTGGCACCAACTCATCAGATGAAGATCTTGGTAAAGGAGTGCTTGCTGAAAATCTCTTTCAGTGTGTGGAGGACTTTCCTGAGATTTCACCTGCCAACAGATCCTTGTAATCAGCAGGGAATGCAGGCATAAATCCAGACAGAGAAGTTTCTGCTGGCTGCGAGGAGTCCCACATGGGCACTAACAGTGCAGAGCAGGAATGTCGCATGAATATTGTCACTGCAGAGCAGGAGGGCCGAATGTATGCTGAAACAGCTGGTGTTTTTTCTAAACCGAAGACTTTACTTGATGACGGGACTGCTGGTATCTGTGGTACTTCTGGGACTATGGTGAGTGGGACTGTTGTGCTGGAGGGAAGGAGGGAGGATCAAGTGGTGGGTAATTTTCCAAACCAGATTTCAGAGGTTCCTATGCAGCCAGTTAATGTGTCATCTGCCCCAATTAGGAATTATGGTAAGGCTGTGTCGGGACAAAGTCATGCTGCTGGTGGTGGAACGGAGCCAGTTGTGCGACTTTTACCTAAAGCACCTTCTTCCATTAAACGCTGGAATGTGGTACAGCTCATGTGGGAAGGAGGAGGTATTCCACCTATCAGGAGGGTGGTTGTGGATAAGATCCTAGCCATGGGATTTAAGGCGGAGGATATTTATGCTCTTATCAGTCTGGCTGGTTCCTATGAATATGATTTGTCATTTGTGCGTCCAGAATCGCTGGATCTGTTTTGAGAGCGGTTTGAGCATGTATATGGGGGCCAGCCGGATTGGAAGGGGCTTGTCCCTAAAGTTGTCTCAGGACAGCCCTTGATAAAAAATGTGACTATCCTGACAAGAAATGAGTTTATACCCCCCAAGGATTTATGGGTTGGTTGAGGAGGTTTGGTGAAACGTTGTGTCCCCTAAAAAAAGATTGTGGATGATAGAGGAATCTGGACGGGTGGGTGGTCGGTGTCAATGAGGTTGAGTGTGTGTGTGGGAATGTGGTCCAGCATTTGCCCTCCTCTGCCTTTATTGGTAGAGATAGGATTACTGTCTTCTACCCTGGTCAACCTAAGCTGTGCCATAAATGTGGAGTCAAGGGACATTTCTCCTCTAACTGTCCAGAACAGAAGTGTTCTTTGTGTCAGGAACTGGGGCATCTGGCGAGGGACTGTAACATAATTAAATGTAACCTATGTGATGAGGTTGGTCACCCTTATAGCCGGTGCCCTGAGGCTTTGCACAATAAGCCAGAGTTAGTGGAGGAATTTTTCCGTCTGGATAGAGAAGAGTCTAGGTTGGCGGAGGTTGTACCAGGGGATCCTAGTGTCTCTGTCCCGTCAGGATCTGTGTCTGTGAGGCCCTCTGTGGTGTCATTGTCCCCCCAGTCTGTGGTGTCAGTGTCCCCCCAGTCTGTGGTGTCAGTGTCCCCCCAGTCTGTGGTGTCAATGTCCCCCCCAGTCTGTGGTGTCAGTGTCCTCCCAGTCTGTGGTTCCCCAGTCAGTGTCAGAAAGTGTGGTTGTCAAGTCTGTGTCCGCACCTATTGTTTCTCCTAGTGTAGTGAAGGCAGTGGAGGGTGCTGGACCAGAGTGTATGGTGGTGCCAACCCCTCCTCGGCGTAGCAGAAGTGTGGGTGGAGTCAGGGATGGATTGGACAATGGTGGAGGGGGAGGTGGGAAGAAAATGAGGGTGGCTGGTGCAGAATGCAAGGTGAATGTGGAAGTCGGGGTGAATGATGTGGGGGGAGGGGTTAATGGGGGGGTTTGGAATCGCATCCTGATGGCGATTAAATCTCAAAAGGTTTCTTAGCCTGGATTGTGTTTAACTTGAGGTTCGGGGTTTGTAGTTTGTAGTTATTATGTTTCTTTTTATGTTATCTTATCAGGAAACAGTTTTCTTTACTTGCTGATCTAAGCACACTTGTTTTTGTTTAGTTGTTGTTTATTTTTGTGTAAATATTTTTTTATTAATAAGCTGTATGTTTGTATGATTTTTAAATTTAAAAAAATGTACACTCTAATGTGTGCACTGGAGTCATACAGACGCAGGATTTGGCTGGCTGCTGGTGACAGTTTAGTATGTTGTTTTGCTGCAGGGGGGAAAGCCTCAGTCACTTGTACATTTCGGTATATACAGGCAGTATTGGGCGGGGGGGCTGTTCGTAGTAAATAGCTCATATCCCGCAGGAACGTCTTTGAACTCCGAACGAACGTCACAAACGATGAACTCGTCTCGGCAGCTTTTCCGATGTCTCAATTAGTTGCGTTGAGTTTTCTTCAGATTACAACTTTTATTTTTCTGTCCCCGAAGTCACATCCGTCATTAAAATCACTCCGCTCCAGCGCACCCATTATGCGTTTTTACATTTTGGATCGCAGTTCACCGTCCACGACGTCAAAAGGATTTAAATAAATGCAGGAAGTAAAAATACATTTGAAGACTTGCTTGAACCTTCTGAGTTGACTCGCCTTCATCAATTTTAACGCAAAATTTTATTACCCCCCCTCCCCCTTCCCCCGCTGACCCCTTTAAAATAAAATGGCTGCTGATAATGAGGAAATATTTTTAGTGAATAGAGTCATTCATGTTAAAAGCTTTGGGGTCAGATGGACACGTCTGTCCAACCAATGTCCATACAGAACACAGCCTGTCCTCTTAAAGGGGCAGGACACCCAAACCTGTACAGAGCTGGAGGTGGGGCAGTAGGCTGGATATTACCTGGTGGGATCCATTGCTGCCCTGGGATGGGTTAATGAGGGGGGTGGATGCTATTCTGCTTCCAAAAGCCTAAATATAATGTCTAAAAATCTACATTCTAAATCTACAGTGCCTGGAAAAAAGTATTCATACCCCTTGAAATGTTCTACAATTTCTCATGTTACAACCAAGAATGTAAATGTATTGTATTGGGATTTTATGTGATAAACCAACACAAAGTGTCACATAATTGTGAAGTGGAAGGAAAATGATAAATGATACAAATAAATATGTGAAAAGTGTGGGGGGGGGACATTTGTATGGCGCCCCCCCGGAGTCAATACTTTGTAGAACCCCCTTTCTCTACAAGTCTTTTTGGGGGTGTCTCTACCAGCTTTGCACATCTAGAGAGGACATTTCTGCCCATTCTTCTTTGTAAAATATCTCAAGCTCTGTCAGATTGGATGGAGAGCGTCTGTGAACAGCAATTTTCAAGTCTTGCCACAGATTCTCAATGTGATTTAGGTCTGGACTGTGACTGGGCCATTCTAACACATGAATATGCTTTGATGTAAACCATTCCATTGTAGCTCTGGCTGGATGTTTCGGGTCGTTGTCCTGCTGGAAGGTGAACCTCCGCCCCAGTCTCAAGTCCTTTGTAGACTCTAACAGGTTTTCTTCTAAGATTGTCCTGTATTTGTCTCCATCCATCTTCCCATCAACTCTGACCAGCTTCCCTGTCCCTGCTGAAGAAAACCATCCCCACCACATGAAGCTGCCACCACCATGTTTCACGGTGGGGATGGTGTGTTCAGGGTGATGTGCAGAGTTAGTTTTCCCCCACAAATAGCGTTTTACTTTTAGGCCAAAAAGTTGAATTTTGGTCTCCTCTGTGGGAAATTTCAAGGCACCGTATAGAACTCTATACATCTGCGCCCCGCATGGAGATTGGGGGGGGGGAAGTGTGGCCCCTAATGGATGGGCCGCCACTACACTGATCACTGTATTATTATCACTGGTTCCCAAAAAGTGTCAAAAATGTCAGTTCGTGTCAGGTTCTCTGGCACAATATCGCAGTCCTGCTATAAGTCGCTGATTGCCGCCATATAAGTATAAAAAAATTGAAGATACATATAAATTCCAGTATATATCCCACAGTTTGTAGACAATATAACTTTTGTGCAAACCAATCATAGTAGGTGAGGTTGAAAAAAGACACAAGTCCATCAAGTCCAACCTATGAAATCAATCAATATACACTTATTGGGATTTTTTTACCAAAAATATGTAGCAGAATACGTATGGTCCTAAAAAAAAAAAAAAAAAAGAAATTAGATTTTTTTTTACATTTTTTATTGAATATGTTTTATAGCAGAAAGTAAAAAATATTGTTTTTCTTGGCAAAATTTTCATTTTATTTTTGTTTACAGCGCCAAAAATAAAAAAACTGCAGTGGTGATCAAATACTACCAGAAGAAAGCTCTATTTGTGGGGAAAAATGACATCATTTTCATTTATGTACAGCGTTGCATGACTGCGTAACTGTAAGTTAATGTAACGCAGTTCCGTATCACAAAAAAATGGCCTGGTCATGAAGGGGGGTAAATCTTCCAGAGGTCAAGTGGGTAACATTAATTTGTGGCACAGATTTGTTACAATGTGGCGATATCCTTCCAGAAAAGTTCTGTATTTATCATTTGTGGCGAAGATAACGCCGGCGCTCACATGAGGCGTCCAGCGGTACGGCCCGGGGTGTGAGCCTGCGTCCGGTGCCAACGCATAACTTCCACTGGCTTCGGTCAACCTGCGACCCGACTAAGTCGCCAAGTCTCACTCCGCCCACTGCGCCCCGGGGTCCCGCGTGCCAGGCAGGACAGCGCCAACGCTGCAGTTGTGCATCTCTAATGAGACCATTTACTGTAAATACGGACAATTTCCCCTCCGCAGAGAGGCAGACATTTGCCAAATGGATGTGAGGAAGTTTCTGGTTTAATGTGTCGCCGGGTCCACTCTGACTCCTCTGACATTCAAATGGCTAAAACTACGCCGACTGAATTCAGTTACCGATAATTACAGACGCCGCAGTCCTTCTATATCCGTTCTTCTAAAGCTTAACTCCGTCCACAAGTGATAGTCCAGTGTTTAGAGGATGCTGAGGAACGAAACCCCCCAACCGTCCCTTCTATCACCCTGAGACCCTAAGTTCCCGGGTCTGTACCCCCGCTGTGCCCATTATGAGGAGTTCTCACCATCCCTGTGCTGAGTTCCCGGGTCTGTACCCCCGCTGTGCCCATTATGAGGGGTTCTCACCATCTCTGTGCTGAGTTCTCGGGTCTGTATACCCGCTGTGCCCATTATGAGGGGTTCTCACCATCCCTGTGCTGAGTTCTCGGGTCTGTACACCCGCTGTGCCCATTATGAGGTGTTCCCACCATCCCTGTGCTGAGTTCTCGGGTCTGTATACCCGCTGTGCCCATTATGAGGGGTTCTCACCATCCCTGTGCTGAGTTCCTGGGTCTGTACACCCGCTGTGCCCATTATGAGGGGTTCTCACCATCCCTGTGCTGAGTTCCCGGGTCTGTACACCCGCTGTGCCCATTATGAGGGGTTCCCACCATCCCTGTGCTGAGTTCCCGGGTCTGTACACCCGCTGTGCCCATTATGAGGGGTTCTCACCATCCCTGTGCTGAGTTCCCGGGTCTGTACACCCGCTGTGCCCATTATGAGGGGTTCCCACCATCCCTGTGCTGAGTTCCTGGGTCTGTACACCCGCTGTGCCCATTATGAGGGGTTCCCACCATCCCTGTGCTGAGTTCCCGGGTCTGTACACCCGCTGTGCCCATTATGAGGGGTTCTCACCATCCCTGTGCTGAGTTCCCGGGTCTGTACACCCGCTGTGCCCATTATGAGGGGTTCTCACCATCCCTGTGCTGAGTTCCCGGGTCTGTACACCCGCTGTGCCCATTATGAGGGGTTCCCACCATCCCTGTGCTGAGTTCCCGGATCTGTACATCCGCTGTGCCCATTATGAGGGGTTCCCACCATCCCTGTGCTGAGTTCCCGGGTTTGTACACCCGCTGTGCCCATTATGAGGGGTTCCCACCATCCCTGTGCTGAGTTCCCGGGTCTGTACACCCGCTGTGCCCATTATGAGGGGTTCCCACCATCCCTGTGCTGATTTCCCGGGTCTGTACACCCGCTGTGCCCATTATGAGGGGTTCTCACCATCCCTGTGCTGAGTTCCCGGGTCTGTACACCCGCTGTGCCCATTATGAGGGGTTCTCACTATCCCTGTGCTGAGTTCCCGGGTCTGTACACCCGCTGTGCCCATTATGAGGGGTTCTCACCATCCCTGTGCTGAGTTCCCGGGTCTGTACACCCGCTGTGCCCATTATGAGGGATTCCCACCATCCCTGGGCTGAGTTTCGGGTAGAAGACATATAAGAATTCAGGGTAACCTCTGCCCACCAGTCTCCATCTAGAACTAAATTATGACTCTTGGGTGGAGTTTCCCTTTAAAGTGATATTTTCCTGCAGTTCAGAAAAGTCGGTTTGAATTTGTCACAACTTTATACAGCGTTGTTCTCACTGCTGAATGTACAATAATGAGTGCAAAATCTCACTAATGACTAATTAACAGTCCCTGTGGGAGGAATCAAAGTGGGTTATAGATCCCCCCCCCCTCCTCGTCATTTCACAGAAGACAAATTCTTCGAAACACTTTGCGGTTCGGTAAATCTCCCATCAGATTACAGTTTATAGACTTTACCGGCAAAGGGTCTTATGTGCAAATCCACCCGGGCCCCTGGGACGGGCCCTAAGCCATCATAAGCTCCGAGATAGAGAACAGTTAGAGCTCCAGGTGGTGAACAGACAGCAGAGGAGCAAATGGAGCCGAAATAAATATTCTAATAGAAAATAAATAAATAAAATAAAATAAAAAGCCAGTCGTGTAAAAGTTAAAGCTGAACAAATACTTTTATCTATACTCTATATATTTCTCAATAGACTCAAAGGCCATAAATCCACTTTGTGTGCGCCGAGTCGCTGTGAACCCACGCCCCAAAAATTCCTGATATGATGGCCGCGCCCCAAAATTCCTGATATGTTGGCCATGCCCCAAAATTCCTGATATGTTGGCCATGCCCCAAAATTCCTGATATGTTGGCCATGCCCCAAAATTCCTGATATGTTGGCCATGCCCCAAAATTCCTGATATGTTGGCCACGCCCAAAAAATTCCTGATATGTTGGCCACGCCATAGGAATTCCTGATATGTTGGCCACGCCCCAAAATTCCTGATATGTTGGCCACGCCCAAAAATTCCTGATATGTTGGCCACTCCCCAGAATTCCTGATATGTTGGCCGCGCCCCAAAATTCCTGATATGTTGGCCACGCCCCAAAATTTCTGATATGTTGGCTGCGCCCTAAAATTCCTGATATGTTGGCCACGCCCCAAAATTTCTGATATGTTGGCTGCGCCCTAAAATTCCTGATATGTTGGCCATGCCCCAAAATTCCTGATATGTTGGCCGCGCCCCAAAATTCCTGATATGTTGGCCATGCCCCAAAATTCCTGATATGTTGGCCATGCCCCAAAATTCCTGATATGTTGGCCATGCCCCAAAATTCCTGATATGTTGGCCACGCCCAAAAAATTCCTGATATGTTGGCCACGCCATAGGAATTCCTGATATGTTGGCCACGCCCCAAAATTCCTGATATGTTGGCCACGCCCAAAAATTCCTGATATGTTGGCCACTCCCCAGAATTCCTGATATGTTGGCCGCGCCCCAAAATTCCTGATATGTTGGCCACGCCCCAAAATTTCTGATATGTTGGCTGCGCCCTAAAATTCCTGATATGTTGGCCACGCCCCAAAATTTCTGATATGTTGGCTTCGCCCTAAAATTCCTGATATGTTGGCCATGCCCCAAAATTCCTGATATGTTGGCCGCGCCCCAAAATTCCTGATATGTTGGCCATGCCCCAAAATTCCTGATATGTTGGCCATGCCCCAAAATTCCTGATATGTTGGCCATGCCCCAAAATTCCTGATATGTTGGCCACGCCCAAAAAATTCCTGATATGTTGGCCACGCCATAGGAATTCCTGATATGTTGGCCACGCCCCAAAATTCCTGATATGTTGGCCACGCCCAAAAATTCCTGATATGTTGGCCACTCCCCAGAATTCCTGATATGTTGGCCGCGCCCCAAAATTCCTGATATGTTGGCCACGCCCCAAAATTTCTGATATGTTGGCTGCGCCCTAAAATTCCTGATATGTTGGCCACGCCCCAAAATTTCTGATATGTTGGCTGCGCCCTAAAATTCCTGATATGTTGGCCATGCCCCAAAATTCCTGATATGTTGGCCGCGCCCCAAAATTCCTGATATGTTGGCCATGCCCCAAAATTCCTGATATGTTGGCCATGCCCCAAAATTCCTGATATGTTGGCCATGCCCCAAAATTCCTGATATGTTGGCCACGCCCCAAAAATTCCTGATATGTTGGCCACGCCATAGGAATTCCTGATATGTTGGCCACGCCCCAAAATTCCTGATATGTTGGCCACGCCCAAAAATTCCTGATATGTTGGCCACTCCCCAGAATTCCTGATATGTTGGCCGCGCCCCAAAATTCCTGATATGTTGGCCACGCCCCAAAATTTCTGATATGTTGGCTGCGCCCTAAAATTCCTGATATGTTGGCCACGCCCCAGAATTCCTGATATGTTGGCCACGCCCCAGAATTCCTGATATGTTGGCCACGCCCCCAAATTCCTGATATGTTGGTCACGCCCCCAATCTGCCACAATACTTGTTGTACAATAGCGCTGCTCCTTGCACAGATTTTCAGGCTGATGAACTTTCCCAGGTACGGATAGAAGTCGCTCTTTCCTATTGGACCAATGGCAGAGAGTGGGGTGGACTCTACTCAGTTGAGCTCTGGAGGGTTTTACCCCCTTCATGACCAGGCCACTTTCTGCTATTCAGCACTGCGTTACTTTAACTGGTAATTGCGCAATCGTGCAACACTGTAACCAAATGAAATCTATATAATTTTTCTTTCCCACAAACAGAGCTTTCTATTGGTGGTATTTGATCGACCTCTGTGGTTTTATTAGTTAACCACTTGCCGACCGTACACTGTAAATATACAGCGCGGCAAGGCAGCTCTCCCGCGCTGGTACGTGAACCGGCACTTCCAGGTCTGGGCTGTGCGGCCGTACCACCGGCGGCCCACTCCCACTGTGATTTAGACGCAGCAGGTGCCGGTTGGCGGGTACCGCGGACTTCGATTTCCACCAGTGTCTGCCGATGCTTTAGTACACAGGCAGAGCGGCGGTCTGTCAGCAGATTGTACTTTAATTGCTATGTGCTGATCGTTTTGGAGTATCCTATGCCCAAACCCAGTGGTCCCCAAACTGCAGCCCGGGGGTCAGATATGGTCCTTTGCTTGCTTCAATATGGCCCTTGGGGTGCCGTCTTATCCACTGATACCAACAATGGGTCATAGTTCCCTCCACTGAGGCCAATGAAGGGACAAAATTCCTCCCAATGACACCAACGATGGGGCACAATTCCTCCCTATGAAACCATCAATGGGGCCCAATAACACCAAAGATGGGGCATAGTTATTTCCACTGACACTAAAGATGGGCCATTTTTTTCCCCTACTGATGCCAGGACCTTTTCTACTCCCAATAGCCAACCCCCCTAAAGTCTAAATAACTGTAAACTGTCCTTGGGAAAGTTTGGAGACTCCTGTCCTAACCCCTCTCCTCTTAAAATGTCTTCAAGCAATACATCTTAAAAGACATTCTGTAGACCAGGGTCTCTTAACCAGGTTTCTATGAATCCCTAGGGTTCCTCTAGAGGTTGCTAGGAGTTCCTTGAGCAATGAGCAATTGATGCCTCTCAGATAAGTTCCCGCTGACACCATTGATCTTTTTAACCATCAGTGAAGGGGCTATTCTTCCCAATGACCACAAGTGTAAGGAGCATTCTTCCCACTGACCATCACACTAATGTATCATGAGTTGTAGGTATAGTAACTTTTAGCAGAGGTCCCTGAGACCTGAAAGCTATTTCAAGGGTTCCTCTGTGTTAAAAGGGTTGAGTAAATCTGGACTAGACTGAGTTATTGGAGCTGGTGCGTATGGACTGGTTCTTGTAGGGGACGGGCAGCCTCTGTACTTTTAGGGAAGAACCAGTTAATACCAGTCACTCTTACGGTGGTAGCACTACATAAAACATTTTGGTTTCTAGGCTTCAGATTGTTGCGTTTCCTCCTTTTGGTCAGTATTCTTCCCCAGAACATCTTTATCTCACGTATAAAAAAGGATCTGAAGGTTTTCAGGGATTCTAGTAATAGAATTGGTGAATTACATTATAATTCTTTTATCCAACCTCATTTTCTGCTTTTAGCGGGTTTGTAGTCGTGTGCGATGGAGACATTGAGGTTAATTAGGAGAATCTGCTATATCTGGAATATCACCACCATTATTGTTATGGTCATCAGGCGCCTTTCCTTTCAAGATACTCGGAGATCATTCCTTTTTTTTGGCCAGGTATCAAAACTTTGAACATTTTTGGAAATCAGAACTCAAAACTGCAAATGCCGATCAAGACTTTTTTTTTTTTGTACAAGTGACTCCACTGGAAGATTTAGAACCTCTGTCTGGTTTTTATATTTGTGTTTTCCTGTCCTGGTGACAACACAAGAAGTGAGAAAAATATTTCGGGGTCATAGTCAGATATTCCAGAAAAGAAGCCAAATTAAGAGAACCCTCCTATATGTCAGAGCTATATAAATGTATAATAATAATGTGTGTGTGTGGGGGGGGGGGGATTAGAGTGTAAGCTCCTCTGGTACAGAGACTGATGTGACTGTGGGGGAGGGGACATTAGAGTGTAAGCTCCTCTGTACAGAGACTGATGTGACTGTGGGGGGGAGGGGACATTAGAGTGTAAGCTCCTCTGGTACAGAGACTGATGTGAGTGGCTCAGTGATCTCTGTACAGCACTGCGGTATATGTCAGAGCTATATAAATGTATAATAATAATAGTGTGGCTTTGGTGTTATATGAATATGATGCCCTCCAGCAGCACATGGAAGCGATCTTCTTCTTGCTGACG
Organism: Lithobates clamitans; assembly: GCA_037952925.1. Taxonomy (NCBI): domain Eukaryota; kingdom Metazoa; phylum Chordata; class Amphibia; order Anura; family Ranidae; genus Lithobates; species Lithobates clamitans. The sequence goes on from JBBGZY010002156.1 coordinate 270,402, forward strand.
TTATAACTTGTTGGCTTCCCCTTGCCATGCGGTTTTCTGTCTCGGAAACATCACTTTCCAGAAAGTAGCGCGGTGTAATCGGACTCTGTGTGTGTTTTTCTCCGGGTTGCTCGGCTCTTATTCACACGTTGTTATGATTATCCGCCGTTGATTGAAGTTGCGCGGAAGCGTCTGGTGGTTTTTGGCAGAACCTCTTTTATCCAAAGTGTATTCGCTCCTCTGCTGACCACAAAAGCTTTCCGCGACTCGCTGGAATCGGCGGTGATATTTGTTTGGGACAAGCTGTGCTTGCAGACCGGCCTCTCCATTAATGTAAAAGGTTTCTGGAGTGCAGGGACTCTGATGGGTTCTAAGTTTTGTTGTTGTTTTATTCATTATTCATGAAAGTGTTTGGATTGTCAGCTCTTGGGAGCATGGTGACAGCGTGTCTTCTGCTCCTGGGTGCGGCTCTGAGAATGAGGCAATTGTGTTTTCCTGGCAAGAAGGTCTGGACCAGTGAGTTGAGTTGGTACTGGGTCCGGTCCTGCTAGAGGAGTCCCTAGCCCGCGGGGGACTCTGCCCCTAGGTTCAGACTGCTGGAGCTTTGCTGGGGGGCCTAGTTAAAGGGTTTTGACTGGGGACCTGGTCTAGACAGGGTCGGGACAAGGGTTGGGCAGGAGGGATGGCTGCCCGGGGCACAATGGTTTACTATAGGGATGGGGGTGCCTTCCTTCTTTTACAAGACTCTGACCAGTAGTGACCGCTGCAATGATTTTGACAATCAAGTGACTGCTGGCCACAGGAATCCTTACACTTGCACATCATGAACGAGGGGGAGTGATTTGGCATGTTTGCCCTGGGCACTGGACGACCTTGTCCCGACACTGGGTCTAGAGAGCTCACTGAAGATTGTCCAGTGGAAGTTGGAAGAGGGGTGCCCAGCTGTCCTGTGGCATTGTGAGCCTTATATTCTCCCTCGCTGAAGAGTGCCCGGTGGATATCACAAGGAGACAACCGGTGATTCTGTGGCATTCTGAGAACTGAGCTGAATTCAGAGCTCCTCTTTTCTTCAGAAGACCCTTGTGAATGTTCTGATGGTGGGCCTTTGCCAGAACTTAGTCAGATTCAGCTATACCTTTCCTGCCCTTTGCTCAAAGTGTTCTCTTGTTATTTAATGCTCTTGGGGTATCCCATGCCACTTATTTGCCCATCCAAGTTCTTCAGCAATAAAATGGGAGGAATAGTGTCCCATCATTGGTATCATTGGGAGGAATAGTGCCCCATAATTGGTATCAGTGGGAGGAATAGTGCCCCATCATTGGTATCAGTGGCAGGAAGCAAAGGGCCGCAATTTACAGACTGCTGTAGTATTTCCGTGACCTCTCACCCTCTCCTCGATCATGTCCTCAGTCTCTGACCATCTCCTGTATCATGTCCACAGTCTCTGACCATCTGCTGTATCATGTCCACAGTCTCTAACCATCTCTTGTATCGTGTCCTCAGTCTCTGACTATCTCCCGTATCGTGTCCACAGTCTCTAACCATCTTCTGTATCATGTCCTCAGTCTCTAACCATCTCCAGTATCGTGTCCACAGTCTCTGACCATCTTCTGTATCATGTCCACAGTCTCTGACCATCTCCTGTATTATGTCCACAGTCTCTGACCATCTCCTGTATCATGTCCTCAGTCTCTAACCATCTCCAGTATCGTGTCCACAGTCTCTAACCATCTTCTGTATCATGTCCTCAGTCTCTGACCCTCTCCTGTATCATGTCCACAGTCTCTAACCATCTTCTGTAACATGTCCTCAGTCTCTGACAATCTCCTGTATCATGACCACAGTCTCTAACCATCTCCTGTATTCTGTCCTCAGTTTCTGACCATCTGTTGTATCGTGTCCTTAGTCTCTGACCATCTCTTGTATCATGTCCTCAGTCTCTGATCATCTCCCGTATCATGTCCACAGTCTCTGACCATCTCCTGTATCATGTCCTCAGTCTCTGACCCTCTCCTGTATCATGTCCACAGTCTCTGACCATCTGCTGTATCATGTCCACAGTCTCTAACCATCTCTTGTATCGTGTCCTCAGTCTCTGACTATCTCCCGTATCGTGTCCACAGTCTCTAACCATCTTCTGTATCATGTCCTCAGTCTCTGACCATCTTCTGTATCATGTCCTCAGTCTCTGACAATCTCCTGTATCATGTCCACAGTCTCTGACCATCTCCTGTATCATGTCCACAGTCTCTGACCATCTCCTGTATTATGTCCACAGTCTCTGACCATCTCCTGTATCATGTCCTCAGTCTCTAACCATCTCCAGTATCGTATCCACAGTCTCTGACCATCTTCTGTATCATGTCCACAGTCTCTGACCATCTCCTGTATTATGTCCACAGTCTCTGACCATCTCCTGTATCATGTCCTCAGTCTCTAACCATCTTCTGTATCATGTCCTCAGTCTCTGACCCTCTCCTGTATTCTGTCCTCAGTTTCTGACCATCTGTTGTATCGTGTCCTTAGTCTCTGACCATCTCTTGTATCATGTCCTCAGTCTCTGATCATCTCCCGTATCATGTCCACAGTCTCTGACCATCTCCTGTATCATGTCCTCAGTCTCTGACCCTCTCCTGTATCATGTCCACAGTCTCTAACCATCTTCTGTAACATGTCCTCAGTCTCTGACAATCTCCTGTATCATGTCCACAGTCTCTGACCATCTTCTGTATTCTGTCCTCAGTTTCTGACCATCTGTTGTATTGTGTCCTTAGTCTCTGACCATCTCTTGTATCATGTCCTCAGTCTCTGATCATCTCCTGTATCATGTTCACAGTCTCTAACCATCTCTTGTATCCTGTCTACAGTCTCTAACCACCCTCCCACGAGCTAAATGGAACGCCCACTCCTCCAGACTGACAGACATTTTCATATTTGCAAAACTCCTCCCACTGCTTGCATCAGGACTGAGGGCTCTTGAGAGGAGTACTGAGGCCGGGGGGGGGGGGGGGGGCTGGGGTGCTTTCAGGACGCTATGTACAGCAACCTTCTGGCCCCTCCCACCAGCCATGATCTGCCTGCATTGCATAGAGAAGCACAGATATCCAGTGATGATGGGTGAAAAATAAGGTATGCAATGAAGATAAAGAGGTTTTATTTAAAAAATGTCATTGTCATGCTGATGGGGGGGGGGGGGGGGAGAAGCCAGATTATCCTGAGGTCTAAGCCTCCTAGTGGGCGCCTGCACTGGTGAATGTGGGGTGAACGCCCTTCCTCCACCTCTCCTAAAGTGTCTCCATCAGCACCCCTATTAGTTATAACTGAGCCCTAAAATCCGGCATCAATAAAGAACCAAATGTAGAATGATCCGGCCCCGCTTCCTCCACCTCGGATAATAACGACACAATGAAATCATCCTTTGTTGTTTGTTCTTTCCTCTGATATTAATAATTGTGTTCTGTTCGATGTCGGGAAAGCGCTCGGAGGTAAATCTCACTTGATCTGCGCCGGGAAAATGTAAAAGATAATATTAAAGATTATTTGAATGGTAAAAATAAAAACATTGCGGAGCTTTGCACCCAGGGTGGGGGTGGGGGGATGGGGGGGGAGATTGTTGAGCCATCGGCAAGGAAGACCTTCACAGCTAATAACGTCTCGGGGATGGGACTGTGAGTGGCGGACGCATCCCCCCGCCAAGATTACTGCGTTTTTCAAACCAGATAATGTTCTCTTTAGCGGAGATGAGGGGCGAAGCGCGTGTCCTCTCTGTTCTTCGTAATCATTTATCGGACGCAAATGACAACGAGCGTGCCGCTAACTTGTAGACGTTTCAGTTGTGTGTGGAGACGGAGGCGTGGGGGAGGGGCCGTACGAATGATGATGATTATTACAGGATGTATTTTATGGAAGTGAAATGAAATGGGGTAGATTATGACGCTGTTTTATTTTTGATGCGTTGTCATAACATTGACACTTTGCTACAATGTAAAGTAGTGAGTGTACAGCTTGTATAACAGTGTAAATTTGCTGTCCCCTCAAAATACCTCAACACACAGCCATTAATGTCTAAACCACTGGCAACAAAAGTCAGTACACCCCTAAGTGAAAATGTCCAAATTGGGCCCAAAGTGCCAATATATTTTGTGTGGCCACCATTATTTTCCAGCACTACCTTAACCCTCTTGGGCATGGAGGTCACCAGAGCTTCACAGGTTGGCACTGGAGTCCTCTTCCCCTCCCCCATGATGACATCACAGAGCTGGTGGATATTAGAGACCTTGCGCTCCTCCACCTTCCATTTGAGGATGTCCCACAGATGATCAATAGGGTTTAGGTCTGGAGACATGCTTGGCCAGTCCATCACCTTTACCCCTTTAGCTTCTTTAGCAAGGGAGTGGTGGTCTTGGAGGTGTGTTTGGGGTGGTTATCATGTTGGAATACTGCCCTGCGGTCCAGTCTCTGAAGGGAGGGGATCATGCTCAGCTTCAGTATGTCACAGTACATGTTGGCATTCATGGTTCCCTCAATGATCTGTAGCCCCCCAGTGCCGGCAGCACTCATGCAGCCCCAGACCATGACACTCCCACCACCATGCTTGACTGTAGACAAGACACACTTGTCTTTGTCCTCCTCACCTGGTTGCCCCCACAAACGCTTGTCACCATCTGAATCAAATAAGTTTATCTTGGTCTCATCAGACCACAGGACATGGTTCCAGTAATCCATGTCCTTAGTCTGCTTGTCTTCAGCAAACTGTTTGTAGTCTTTCTGGTGGATCATCTTTAGAAGAGGCTTCCTTCTGGGACGACAGCCATGCAGACCAATTTGATGCAGTGTGCGGCATATGGTCTGAGCACTGACAGGCTGACCCCCCACCCCTACAACCTCTGCAGCAATGCTGGCAGCACTCATACGTCTATTTCCCAAAGACAACCTCTGGATAGGATGCTGATCACGTGACCTCAACTTCTTTGGTGGACCATGGCGAGGCCTGTTCTGAGTGGAACCTGTCCTGTTATACCGCTGTATGGTCTTGGCCACCGTGCTGCAGCTCAGTTTCAGGGTCTTGGCAATCTTCTTATAGCCTAGGCCATCTTTATGTAGAGCAACAATTCTTTTTTTCAGATCCTCGGAGAGATCTTTGCCATGAGGTGCCATGTTGTACTTCCAGTGACCAGTATGAGAGAGTGAGAGCGATAACACCAAATTTAACCCACCTGCTCCCCATTCACACCTGAGACCTTGTAACACTAACGAGTCATTAATGGCTGTGTGTTGAGTTATTTTGAGGGGACAGCAAATATACACTGTTATACAAGCTGTACACTCACTACTTTACATTGTAGCAAAGTGTAATTTCTTCAGTGTTGTCACATGAAAAGATAGAAGAAAAGATTTACAATAATGTGACTGAGGGGTGTACTTACTTTTGTCAGATACTGTAACTAATGTTTCCTATATTTATACATTGGCTTTGATAAGGCCCCATTAACACTTGGTGATTTGGAATCCCGGACGGAATTGCCTTGGTTCTGCCTAGAATAGAGAGATACAAAGTAACATTGTTTATAAACATTGATCAGACGGGAGATAGAGAGATACAAAGTAACATTGTTTATAAACATTGATCAGACGGGAGATAGAGAGATACAAAGTAACATTGTTTATAAACATTGATCAGATGGGAGATAGAGAGATACAAAGTAACATTGTTTATAAACATTGATCAGACGGGAGATAGTGAAATTTAAAGTAACATTGTTCATAAACATTGATCAGATGGGAGATAGAGAGATACAAAGTAACATTGTTTATAAACATTGATCAGACATGGGAGGTACAAATAACTTTGCTATGTTTGTATTTATTCTGTTTTGTGCCTCTGCAATGAAAAGGATGAGTTTCAATCTTTACAGAGACGTTCGGTGAGGCGAGTGGCTGGTGAGGCACTGACTAGTATCAGAGCCGGATACACACAGGTTACATACGCCACGATCGTTAGAGCAAGAGCAATAATTCTAGAACTAGACCTCCCCTGTAACTTTAAACAGGTAACCTGTAAAAAATGTTAAAGCATTGCCTATGGAGATTTTTAAGTACCAAAGTTTGGTGCCGTTCCACGAGCGTGCGTAATTTTAAAGCATGACATGTTAGGTATCTATTTACTCAGCGTAACATCATCTTTCATAGTATACAAAAAAAATCGGGCTATCGTTAGTGGTTTTTTTTTTATATTCATTTAAAAAAACATAAAAAGTTGCAATGACCACCATTTTTTTCTGTAGGGTGTCTGTTAAAACAATATATATAATGTTTTGGGGTTTTGAGTAATTTTCTAGCAAAAAAATAATGATTTTTACATGTAGGAGAGAAGTGTCAGAATTAGCCTGGGTGGGAAGGGGTAAATTATCATAAGTAATATTCAAATAATTATTATATATTGTTTTATTGTTTTTAAGGTAATTTACTATATTTTCAAAAATGGTACTCAAGCAGGTGGCTTAACGGACAAATTACTGAAGTTTGGAGTTATAACTTCCAACCAGTAATTTCACAGTAAATAGATAAATAATAAATGATTATCTTATAACATATAGTATAATAATATCTGATTTACCTTGTACCTTTTCAGCAGCAGCAGATTCTCATTCTTCCTCTTAACTGTGTCAGAAAAACGTGGGATTGTGGGTAAATCTTATACACATAAACACATGTATTTCCTTCTTGTTAAAAGGGATGGAAAGGAGTATTTGTCTTTTAGACACACCCCCTTCTATGACACTGCAGTGAGAGGCGTGCCTCCACTGCAGCATTTTTATTGAACAGCTTGTTCCAATGGTGCTTTACCATTGGTCCAAGGCTCCAAGCTGTCCATTGAGCTCAGTGCCTCTGACAAGAAGTGAGGAGAGGTTCTGTGAGCTCATCCTCTCAGTCTGCTGCAAAGTGTGCTGGCTTCTATTTATACTGGCCTCTCTGTATGTAGCTTCAGACAGGCTGCACAAGGAGCCCCGTATCTCTGGAACTATAGGTGTCAGGAGCCCCACATTTTGACCAGTGGTGGGGTAGGACTTCAGCTACCTACCCCCCAAATGTGACCCCAAGTCGCCAAGCTACAACCCTCGAAGCTCAATTGTTTTTTGTTTCTTTTGGTATTTTTTTTTTTTTGTTCATGGCAGGTGAGGCTCAGCCTCACCTGCCTCCCCTGACTGCACGTCCCTGCGTCAGTTTAAGCAACCTGACAAAAATGTGTTCCTAATTAACTCTAAGTTTGCACTACACAACTCTAATTAACTCCTTCTTCCCCTTCTACTGCAGAGAGTGGACTGCTATGCAGAATTGGTACAATGTTGCAGAGATAGAACACCGTTGCGCACCTTATAGATGTTTGTTGCTTGTCTGTGAGTTATTTCAATGTTCCTTCTTTGCAACATTGTATCCATTCTGTATAACAGTTCTCTCTCAGTAGCCAATTCCTTGCACTGTTGGTGAGCACAGGATTCTTTATACACTTTGTATACAGTGCAGACGTCTCCTTCAAATTATTTCCTCTTCTAGTTGAATGTTTTTAGCTTATAGACTGTTTTCTCTATGGGCTGAATGTTCTTTAACTCATCTTGTCAAATGTTCTTAAGGCTTTTTTTTTTCTCTTAGGATCAAACATTAGTGAATTATGTTCCCCCTGCAAAAGGAAACAAATAGATACTGACATTTCACGCATATTTATTTTGGGGTTATATGGGCTATGGGGGTACCTCATCCTTTATGATATTTATAGAAGATAGGACTGATATGACGGACTTTAACGATTCCAGTGAAGGACAACGAAACAAAATAATGCTAAATAAGTTTATTACAAAAATGTTTTAATAATTTGTAATAAACTTATTTAGCATTATTTTGTCCTTCACTGGTACCATTAAAGTCCATCATATCAGTCCTATCTTCTATAAATATCACGCATATTACAAGCATTGCAGGTATTATTCACAACTGTTATATGAATGCTGAGACATTGGCAGGCCAACCTTTTTTTTTTTTTAATAAACAGACCCCCAAAGTGTTTCTATTCTTCAATAACAATTACCAATCAGATCGAAGGCCTTTAGATCCAGACTTTAAAATCTTGGCCTTGCTGGTTTGCTTTGATCTATGATGATGAATGAGGGTGAAGTATGTAGAAAGATTTAGCAGAGATCTAATAATCCAGAATGTGATTCCGGAGGAGGAAGCTTTGATGGAACAAAATTGCTTCATATGGTTATTTATTGTAAATAATTTGTTGGATGAAACTAATGACTCTCTGCACTCTCCGTCCCAATATAGAATGATTTCAAGTAGAAAAAGTACAAATCTTCTTGATGGTTTTATAATTGTTCGCAGCCAGAAATCTACACATCACTTGTGGGTCCTTTCAGGGTTGGGTTTCTCTCATAGGCAATTTCCTAGGGTGCCATGGCTGCCATTGGTGGTACCAATGCTGTATCCTGGCCTAGGCCGACAAGGCCCAGGCCTAGGGCAGCACTTTGCAGGGGGGGAAGCACGGAAAGAGTCCCCGCCGGCTTGCGTTACACTGTTAGCGTAGCACCAGTCTTATGGGACGAACTGGGCTAAGAGGCAAATTAGTCTAGCACCCCCATAAAGCGGCTTCACTGGCTCCGGTATGCGGGCGGCCGGCATTCCGCAACTGTGGGGGGGCGCCACTTCTAATTTTGACTGTCCTCTCATCTGGAACCACAAACCTTCCTCACTGTGCTATATGTTTTTTGCTGCACCATTGGCATGGTTATATCTTCTTAGTCCATAAAATCAGAGATTTGTGCTTAAAGTAGAACTATAGGCAACACTTTTTTTTTTCATTTTGGATAGAGTAAGGGAGGGTTATAGCCCCTGTCAGTTTCTTTTTTACCATCCCTGTCCCATTGCAGAGATTCCCCATCACTTCCTGCCCCATAGCCAAACAGGAAGTGAGAGGAAATCTGTTCAAATTAAGGGAATCCATTGCCCCCCCCCCCCAGTCCCTCAGAACTAGTGTTCCCACTCAAAAATTTCAGAGTGGGTCCTAAACAGAAAGGGGTGTGGCCTTGACAGGAAGGGGTGGGTCATATTTAAATTAGAGGGTGCACGAGTTTAGTCAGGCCTAGGGCAGCACAAAACCTAAATACACTACTGGGTGGTACACAGTGGCGGCTGGGGGGGATTGGCAAACAAACTCCCCCCCAGGTCCGCACTCCCCCCTCCCCCCCAACGGCTTCCCAGGCTTCTCCTCCCGGTTCCGAAGAAGCTCAGGTGACTGAGTGAAATGCATTAATGCTACGAGGCCATACAGCTCGGCCATCTGGCCACTCACATGCGATTCCATCTCCTGCATTACTCCGCCGAACATGAAGTAAATCTGGCATCACGGGGAACCACTATCCAGTCCCAACATTTGAAGAGCTGTCAGCAGTCCAACATTGGCTGATGATTCATTCAACTGCTCTAACCTATCCGAGTACGCTTATGTGAAAACCCAGGGATTGGAATGGTTGTTACACCTCAACCGCCATGTACGGATCATGGAGACAAGCAGCACACTGGGTGAGATCTTGATAAGGGACGCTGAAGTCTACAGTGTTTCATTTCTGTATCGCATTTATAAGTTCTTACGGTAATCAACTGTTGCAACTTTATCTACAAGAGACACTTCAAGCTCACCCCATATACAGTGCCTTGCAAAAGTATTCACCCCTCTTGGCTTTTTACCTATTTTGTTACATTACAGCCTTTAGTTCAATGTTTTTTTAATCTGAATTGTATGTGATGGATCAGAACACAATAGTCTAAGTTGGTGAAGTAAAATTAGAAAAATATATACATAAAACAATTTTTAAGAAATAAAAAACTGATAATTGTCATGTGCGTATGTATTCACCCCCTTTGTGATGAAGCCCATAAAAAGCTCTGGTGCCACCAATTACCTTCAGAAGTCACATAATTAGTGAAATGATGTCCACCTGTGCGCAATCTAATAGGGCGTACACACGGTCTGACTTTGTTCGGACATTCCGACAACAAAATCCTAAGATTTTTTCCGACGGATGTTGGCTCAAACTTGTTTTGTCTACACACGGTCGCACAAAGTTGTCGGAAAATCCGATCGTTCTAAACGCGGTGACGTAAAACACGTACGTCGGGACTATAAACGGGGCAGTGGCCAATAGCTTTCATCTCTTTATGTATTCTGAGCATGCGTGGCACTTTGTCCGTCGGATTTGTGTACACACGATCGGAATTTCATCTCCTGCTCTCCAACTTTGTGTGTCGGAAAATCCGATGGAAAATGTCCGATGGAGCCCACACACGGTCGGAATTTCCGACAACACGCTCCGATCGGACATTTTCCATCGGAAAATCCGAGCGTGTGTAAGGGGCATAAGTGTCACATGACCTGTCATTACATAGACACACCTTTTTGAAAGGCCCCAGAGGCGGCAACACCTAAGCAAGAGGCACCACCAACCAAACACTGCCATGAAGACCAAGGAACTCTCCAGACAAGTAAGGGAAATGTTGTTGAGAAGTACAAGTCAGGGTTAGGTTATAAAAAAATCTCCAAATCTTTGATGATCCCTAGGAGCACCATCCAATCTATCATAACCACATGGAAAGAACATGGCACAACAGCAAACCTGCCAAGAGACGGCCGCACACCAAAACTCACGGAGCGGTCAAGGAGGGCATTAATCAGAGAGGAGCACAGAGACCTAAGGTAACCCTGGAGGAGCTGCAGAGTTCCACAGCAGAGACTGGAGTATCTGTACATAGGACCACAATAAGCCGTACGCTCCATAGAGTTGGGCTTTATGGCAGAGTGACCAGAAGAAAAAAAACAAAATGGCGTGTTTTGAGTTTGTGAAAAGGCCTGTGGGAGACTCCCAAAATGTATGGAGGAAGGTGCTCTGGTCTGATGAGACTAATTTGAACTTTTTGGCCATCAAAGAAAACGCTATGTCTGGGGCAAACCCAACACATCACATCACCCAAAGAACACCATCCCCACTGTGAAACATGGTGGTGGCAGCATCATGCTGTGGGGATGTTTTTCAGCAGTCAGGACTGGGAAACTGGTCAGGGTTGAGGGAAAGATGGATGGTGCTAAATACAGGGATATTCTTGAGCAAAACCTGTAGCACTCTGTGTGTGATTTGAGGCTAGGCCGGAGGTTCACCAGCAGGACACTGACCCCAAACACACTGCTAAAGCAACACTTGAGTGGTTTAAGGGGAAACATGTAAATGTGTTGGAATGGCCTAGTCAAAGCGCCTCAATCCAATAGAAAATCTGTGGTCAGACTTAAAAATTGCTGTTCACAAGTGCAAACCATCCAACCTGAGGGAGCTGGAGCAGTTTTGCAAAGTAGGAATGGGCAAAAATCCCAGTGGTGAGATGTGGCAAGTCATAGAGACTTATCCAAAGCGACTTGGAACTGTGATAGCCGCAAAAGGTGTCTCTACAAAGTATTGACTTTAGGGGGGTGAATAGTTATGCACATTGACCTTTTCTGTTATTTTGACCTATTTGTTCTTTGCTTCACAATAAAAAAAAAAATCTTCAAAGTTGTGGGCGTGTTCTGTAAATGAAATGATGCAAATCCTCAAACAATCCATGTTCATTCCAGGTTGTGAGGCAACAAAACACGAAAAATGCCAAGGGGGGTGAATACTTTTGCAAGGCACTGTATCTCCCCATGGTGAATCTATCTAACATCCAGACTCTATATTCACCCGCAATCACACATGCGATTATCTCTGGATAGTATATATTTGCTCTTCCAATGTAGCTAAATATTCTAGTGGTTGTTTCCTCGGATCGATATCCCGGCTTCCAATGTTTGACATCGCTGTGTGTCATTGAAGTCAAGCGACTCTTGGAGGAAATATTTCTTGCGATTTGGTGCCGCTGGATGCCTTATCGCGGGCTTTGAACTATCGGCTATTCCCGTTTGTATGTGGAGTGACTGTGAGTGCTGATGAACCCGGCCTGTTTTTTTAGCGAATATTGATTTGCTAATGTCACAAGTGGGTGGGTTCGGGGCACAGTGTTTTGCTCACCGAGCCCAACTTTTTTCAAGCCAATTAGAGCCTCAAGCTCTAATCATGTGCTATGAAAGTAAAAAAAAAACCTCATAGAAAGCTATGAGTCCAGTGCCCCACATGAAACCCTACATGTAAACTAGGGGGGTGGCACCCCTGCACCCCTTGTGGACTGGCTGCTACTGGTGGTACATAACTGCCCAGGTCCTTTGCATTTATTCTGAGCACTGCTACTTAGCCTTCAAAGCCCTTACCAGGGTTACCCCCTCATCCCGAGGGTTTGTGACCCAGTATGTGTTAGGAGGATGCATAATGGCTCCTTTCTTTACTGGCCAATCAGGCTGCACGCTTGGACCTTGCGTCTGGTATGGGATTTTAAGGGGACTGCTTAAAATCCAGACCATCATCAATGATAAGGGATATAGTATGGAATTTTATGGGGGACCCAACACCTTTTTTTTTTTTGTGCTGACTGAAGTTATTGACCATATATGGCCATGACCATATGTGGTCAGTGATGTCACTAAGGATCCCACTTTGTTTACAAACAGAAGCAAGCATGGCATTGGAAATTTAATTTAGCGGGAAAATTGTGGGGTTTTTTTTCTTTCTAAATGTTGTTTTGCTTTAGTGCATCCTACAGGCAGGTTTAACCACTTGCCGGCCACCTAACCGCAAATGTACATTAATAATTTGATGTTAAATACTGTGATCATGGCAGCAGCTAGCTGCCCTAACCCCGGTATCTTTTTTTCAGTCAGGCAGCTGGCTTTCAGATAAAAGTGGTCTCAGTGGCGGATTCACTGCAAGATCACTTTTATAGGCAGTGGGAGAGGTGCCCTCCCCCCTCCCGCTGCTTCCCGGTCGTCCCTGAGCTTACTGGAGCCATCGGTAAGCCTGGAGCCGACCCGATCCCTCTGATGCCCGGGGAGGAAGCCGAGTGAGGTCAAGATAGCCCCCACTCGGCTCTATGCCCTTGGAGGACCAGAGCGACGTCTGACGTCACTTCCGCCTCTCTGGCTTAAAGGGATTTTTTTTTCTTAAAGTCAAAATTACATTTTTTAATTTTATTTAATTTTTTGCTTTTAAAGGTATATGAGAGATCTGGGGTCTTTTTGACCCCTGGTCTTTCAATAAAGGGTACCTGTCATGCCTATTTCTATTACAGGGGATGTTTAATTAAAAAAAAAAAAAAAAATGAAAGGGACAGTGTAAAAAAAAAAATTTAAAAAATTTAAATAAATAATTTAAAAAAATGTAAAGCACTCCCATCCCTCCGAGCTCGCGCGCTGAAGCGGACGCATACATAAGTTGCACCCTAATATGCAAACGGTGTTCAAACCACACATGTGAGGAATCACTGCGATCATTGGAGCGAGAGCAATAATTCTAGTACAAGATCTCCTCTGTAACTCTAAACAGGTAACTTGTAAAAAAATGTAAAGCGTCGCCTATGGAGATTTTTATGTATCTTACTTTGTCGACATTCCACAAGCGGGCGCAATTTTAAAGCCTTACATGTGAGGTATCTATTTACTCGGCGTAACATCATCTTTCACATTATACAAAAAAAATTGGGCTAACTTTAATTTTTTTTTCTTAATTAATTAATTCAGTGTATTTAAAAAAAAAATTGTGTTTAAAAGACCGCTGAGCAAATACCATGTGACATAAAATATTGCGATGACCGCCATGTTATTCCCTAGGATCTCTGCTAAAAAAAAAAAAAATGTAAAGTTTGGGGGTTCCAAGTGATTTTCTAGCAAAAAATAGAGGTTTTTTTTACTTGTAAACAACAAATGTCAGAAAAAGTCAGCAAGTGGGTGAGGCATCCAACAAACATGGCATTTAAAGGAATTGTGCATTTTTCATTTTATAATTAAATAAAAACTCTGCTCCCTGCTGAATGGTATTTTTAAACATTATTTTATTTCATTTTTTTTTTTTTTTTATTGCTTTGGTACATGAGTCCCCTGGCAGTCCCCAGCCCCTCCCGTGCCCTTTATTTGGCATCCCCTTTGCTTATTAACTTTGAAAATGGTCAAAATTGATTCGCCATTGACTTTAAAACAGATCACATGAATGACGTCCTGAATACCATTTTTAAATACAGCTAAAAATGTTCACTTCACGTAGGATTTCATCGTGTTTTCATGGACAGTGCATGTGTTTTGTGCAATGTAGGGGGAGGAGGGCAGCGTCCAAAGAAGTATTTGAGGGGGGGGGGTGTCACAAGGTATCTGGCCCAGTAATCCGATGTTACATCTGTAAAGGGATAATGTATAATAACTGTGTTGTATCTCTTACTATACACTCTTTATTTTTCTTCTAGACGGAATCAGATGAGTAGTATAAGAAGCGGTTGCCAATAAGAATGGCGGTCTACAGCGGGAGTCTACTGAACATTCTGCCCTTCCACCGGTAAGACAACGCGGATTGTATGAATGTTATACGGGGATTTTCTTCCCTCCGCCGTCCTTACTTCGTCTCTTTATTTGCTGTTTGTGACTCAATTTACACAACTTGAATCCCACAACTATGGAATTGGTCAAGTCTAAGACATGTGCGGTTCGTTTCCTTTCTGAATTAATATTCGGATGAATTTTTTGTTTATTCGGAGATTCAGATATATCCGAATACCCGAATTATAATATAAACCAATTTTACCGAATTCACCAAATAACTTCATGAAATTTAGACTGAGAAATTCGAATTCGAATCAAATTTTGCATTGAACTCCAGTCGAATTCTAACTACACATGTTGCTGAAATCAAACGACTGTGTGTTATTAGAGTTCCATTTCGAAGTAATGCTGTTTTTGTTAAGCCAAAGGTGATTTAACCACTTGCAGAACGGGAGAATTTCCCCCTTCATGACCAGGCCATTTTTTTTGCGATTCGGCGCTGCGTCGCTTTGACTGACAATTGAGCGGTCGTGCGACGTTGTACCCAAACTAAATTGATGTCCTTTTTTTTCCCACAAATAGAGATTTTTTTTGGTGGTATTTGATCACCTCTGCGGTTTCTATTTTTTGCGCTAAGAGCGTCAATTTTCTAAAATTTTTTATTTATGGCATTTTTATTATTTATTAATTTTTTACTAGTAATGGCGGCGATCTGCGATTTTTAGCGGGACTGGGACATTGCGGCAGACAGATCGGATGCGTTTGACACTTTTTTGGGACCATTGACATTTATACAGTGGTCAGTGCTATGAAAAAAGCACTGATTACTGTATAAATGTCACTGGCAGGGAAGGGGTTAACACTAGGGGGCGATCAAGGGGTTGACTGCGATCCCTGGGAGGTACCTCTAACTGTGGGGGGGAGGGGACTGACTGGAGGAGTAGAGAGATCGCTGTTTCTGATCACTAGGAACAGACGATCTCTCTCTCCTCCCCTGTCGGAACGGGGATCTGTCAATGTAAACTGGCTCTCTTTGCCGCGATCGCGGGTGGCCGGCAGACATCCTGGCTTCTGGCCATGCAAAATCGCCCCCCGCCGTGCAGCGGGCGTGTGCGCGTGCCTGCTATGGCTCTTAAGGGAGCCGACCTACACCGATGTACGGCGATTTGTGGGAACGAGCCGACCTGCCACAGTATAATGATGGCGGCTGGTCAGCAAGTGGTTAAAGAGTCATTGTAATCGTTTGATGAAGATTTTTCTTTTGTTTGTTCACTTTGCTGCATTCGAGTCGAATACAATATAACAATAAAACAACGATTCAAAAATGTATCAATTTGAACATTTCGGTAAATTCGAAGAAAATTCGAAAATTCCGAATACAAATTCCGAATACGAATTGAACGATTCAACCAAATTTATTTATACGAAATAACTAGATTAATGAATCAAAACGGAAATAAGAAACCAATTTTGTTGTCATGCACATGTCTAGTCAAGGCAGATGTTGATTGTCCCAGAAGAGGATGGTAGGTGGGAAAGTTGTAGAACCAACCTGTTCTAGTTACAGCATCCCATCCTTGGTGTCATTGGAATCTGCATAGGTGTTGATCATTCAAGTCCCTTGGCTGAATGTGTAAATTGTGGTCAGATCACTGGAATGGAGGAGTTGAAGGGCATCATACGTGAAGAAGAGATGGTGTTGAAGGCCCCCCACCCTGTTCAATGATGGTTGTTCCAGTGTGACATAGATGGCCTCTTTTCCTCAGTTGTCCTCCCTGTCCACAAGGTGACCTCACCATCCCCCGAGGAATATCTTTTTTCCATAAGGTGTAAGAATACTTGTTGAGTCCTGACCTGTAGAATTTGTCCTCCAATGTCGGGCCATTCATTTGTCGAGAGGTTGCCCACCTCTCCCCAATTTACAGAACTTTGTATTCCTCACTACACTGCACTGTATATAACAAGTCACGTCCCTTGTGGGTCTTCTGGATGTCCATCTTCTGTCTTAGTGTATGTCTGGGATGGAAGGACATACGGATAAGATGTTAGTTAAAGATCCTTCTCAGCAGTGGCAGCTGGTGCTCCCTTTTTTTTTGGGGGGGGGGGGCGGAAAACAAACCGCTGCTGGGTCCACATTTACCCCAACCATGATCGCTTCCCCTCCTACT
Source organism: Lithobates clamitans (assembly GCA_037952925.1). Lineage (NCBI taxonomy): Eukaryota > Metazoa > Chordata > Amphibia > Anura > Ranidae > Lithobates > Lithobates clamitans. The sequence goes on from JBBGZY010002156.1 coordinate 287,025, forward strand.
CGGCAGAAGCAGCCAGGTGGACAGAGCCAGGCACGCTCCCGACAGAAACCGCCATCTTTCTTCTCCCTGCTTCAACTCCGCCTCGAGTGTCCCCGTCGGTGTTTTGGCAGAACACCGGAGACTGCACACTCATTGGCTGCCGCCATCTCTGCCTGCCTCCTCCTCCACTCCTCTACTCCTCCTCTCTGCTTCAACCACCGCCGCACACATCACACAAATGGGTGGGCTCTGGGCACAGTGTTCTGCACCCTGGGCCCACCCTTTTTTTAAGCCAATTAGAACCTCAGGCTTTAATCATGTGCTTCAAATGAAAAAAACCCCATTGAAATCCATGCATCTGGAGCTCTGCATGCAGATTAGGGTCCGGGCACATGAATCAGGGGGGGGGGGGGGGGTGGCATCCCTGCGCCCCTAAAGAGCAGCCACTCAGGTTTCTCAGTGAGTTTTCCCAGGCACAGCTGATCACAGGTCAGGCTAAAGAACCAATCACAGCTGATCACAGATCAGGGTAAAGAACCAATCACAGCTGATCACAGATCAGACTAAGGAACCAATCACAGCTGATCACAGATCAGACTAAAGAACCAATCACAGCTGATCACAGATCAGGCTAAAGAACCAATCACAGCTGATCACAGATCAGACTAAAGAACCAATCGCAGCTGATCACAGATCAGACTAAAGAACCAATCACAGCTGATCACAGATCAGGCTAAAGAACCAATCACAGATGATCACAGATCAGACTAAAGAACCAATCACAGATGATCACAGATCAGACTAAAGAACCAATCACAGCTGATCACAGATCAGGCTAAAGAACCAATCACAGCTGATCAAAGATCAGACTAAGGAACCAATCACAGCTGATCACAGATCAGACTAAGGAACCAATCACAGCTGATCACAAATGAGACTAAAGAACCAATCACAGCTGATCACAGATCAGGCTAAAGAACCAATCACAGCTGATCACAGATCAGACTAAAGAACCAATCGCAGCTGATCACAGATCAGGCTAAAGAACCAATCACAGCTGATCACAGATCAGACTAAAGAACCAATCACAGCTGATCACAGATCAGACTAAAGAACCAATCACAGCTGATCAAAGATCAGACTAAGGAACCAATCACAGCTGATCACAAATCAGACTAAAGAACCAATTACAGCTGATCACAGATCAGACTAAAGAACCAATCACAGCTGATCACAGATCAGACTAAAGAACCAATCACAGCTGATCACAGGTCAGACTAAAGAACCAATCACAGCTGATCACAGGTCAGACTAAATAACCAATCACAGCTGATCACAGGTCAGGCTAAAGAACCAATCACAGCTGATCACAGGTCAGGCTAAAGAACCAATCACAGCTGATCACAGGTCAGACTAAAGAACCAATCACAGCTGATCACAGGCAGGCCTGTGCTGGCCATCGGGACTACCGGGAGATTCCCGGTGGGCCGATTGGCAGCGGGCCACTACAATGACTCAAATGTCAGACAGTGACTGTGTCACTGTCTCTCTCCGTCTGAGCGTCGCCTGGCGCCGGGCGGCTCCGCTCCTGCACTCGGCGGGCGGGCCGGCCGCCGGCGTCACAAAAGAACAGGCAGGCATTGAAACTCCCCCAGGCACTCCCCCTAACAGCTATCAATATAGCTATTTGGGCGGCCTCTTTGTCCCGGCGCCGTGACGTCACTCACGGACGGAGGGCGGAGGCGGCCCAGGGACATAGGAGGAGGCGGAGCCAGGGCGTAGCAAAGCAAGCCTGGCTGCAAGTCTGCAACCTAGAGGAGCCGAAGCCAAGGAGGAGAATTCGGAATTGGATCAGAAGTTCTGAACCACCACCAGCAAGTACAGAGAGACCAAGGCTATAGTGTCACTGAGTCTGTCATCATTCAAGTAAGCAGCAGTGCAGCACTATAGTAATAATAACTTTTCTAATAATAATAGTAATTACTAGTAAGTAACTGAATATACAGCATGGAGGGGGGGAGGGGTAAATCTGTACTGTATAAATGTACTGCCTCTGGTCATGGTTAAATTATTCATCAGTTACCATGGCCAGTGGCATTAAATTAATAATTGACCAGTGGCATTAAATTAATATTAATGCCAGGCATTAATATTAATTTAATGCCACTGGTCAATTATTAATTTAATGCCACTGGCCATGGTAACTGATGAATAATTTAACCATGACCACTGGCAGTACATTTATACAGTACAGATTTACCCCTCCCCCCCTCCCCCCGCCATGCTGCATATTCAGTTACTAAAAGTAACTGAATATGCAGCATGGTGGGGGGAGGGGGGGGGGGTTAAATCTGTATTGTAAATGTACTGCCATTGGTGATTGTTAAATTATAAAGTAACTGAATATGCAGCATGGCGGGGGGAGGGGGGGAGGGGTTAATCTGTACTGTAAATGTACTGCCACTGGACATGGTTAAATTATTCATCCATCAGTTACCATGGCCAGTGGCATTAAATTAATAATTGATCAGTGGCATTAAATTAATATTAACCACTTACCAACCGGCCCATAGCCGAATGACGGCTGCAGGGCGGTTGGATAACTCTGGGAGGACGTACTATGACGTCCTCCCAGAATTCCCCTCTCGCGTGCCCCCTGGGGCGCGCACCTGAACACATCCGTGACCGCCGGGTCCAGGGGACCCGGCGCATCACGGATCCCGGTAAATGACCGCTGATCGCGGCCGTTTACCATGTGATCGCGCCGTCAAATGACGGCGCGATCACATGTAAACAGACCGGCGTCATCTGATGACGCCGGTTCCTCTCCTCCCCTCCTGTGTACTGATCGGTACACAGTGAGCGGGGAGGGGGATGGATGGATGTCTGCAGCGCTGTGGGCTGTATGTGTAGTGCCCACAGCGCTGCACAGAGACATCCATCCATCCATACTCAGCCATCCCTCACTACTATGCAATGCTGTGCCATACTCTGCAATACCCCCACACTACTCTGCAATACTCTGCAATGCCCCCACAATACTCTGCAATGCTGTGCAATACTCTGCAATGCCCCCACAATACTCTGCAATGCTGTGCAATACTCTGCAATGCCCCCACAATACTCTGCAATGCTGTGCAATACTCTGCAATGCCCCCACAATACTCTGCAATGCTGTGCAATACTCTGCAATGCCCCCACAATACTCTGCAATGCTGTGCAATACAACAGTTTATATACTGTTTTTGTGTGTGTTTGAAAAATTAAAGTGGGCCGGTCTGGATGAAGTCCAGGGCCAAATTTTTGTCCCAGTCCAGCCCTGATCACAGGTCAGGCTAAAGAACCAATCACAGCTGATCACAGGTCAGACTAAAGAACCAATCACAGCTGATCACAGGTCAGGCTAAAGAACCAATCACAGCTGATCACAGGTCAGACTAAAGAACCAATCACAGCTGATCACAGGTCAGGCTAAAGAACCAATCACAGCTGATCACAGGTCAGGCTAAAGAACCAATCACAGCTGATCACAGGTCAGACTAAAGAACCAATCACAGCTGATCACAGGTCAGACTAAAGAACCAATCACAGCTGATCACAGGTCAGGCTAAAGAACCAATCACAGCTGATCACAGATCAGACTAAAGAACCAATCACAGCTGATCACAGATCAGGCTAAAGAACCAATCACAGCTGATCACAGATCAGACTAAAGCACCAATCACAGCTGATCACAGATCAGACTGAGGAACCAATCACAGCTGATCACAGATCAGACTAAAGAACCAATCACAGCTGATCACAGGTCAGGCTAAAGAACCAATCACAGCTGATCACAGGTCAGGCTAAAGAACCAATCACAGCTGATCACAGATCAGGCTAAAGAACCAATCACAGCTGATCACAGATCAGGCTAAAGAACCAATCAGTTGATCAGCTGGGAATCACAGCTGATCAAAGATCAGACTAAGGAACCAATCACAGCAGATCACAGATCAGGCTAAAGAACCAATCACAGCTGATCACAGATCAGACTAAGGAACCAATCACAGCAGATCACAGATCAGGCTAAAGAACCAATCACAGCTGATCACAGATCAGACTAAAGCACCAATCACAGCTGATCACAGATCAGACTGAGGAACCAATCACAGCTGATCACAGATCAGACTAAAGGACCAATCACAGCTGATCACAGGTCAGGCTAAAGAACCAATCACAGCTGATCACACGTCAGGCTAAAGAACCAATCACAGCTGATCACAGATCAGACTAAAGAACCAATCACAGCTGATCACAGTGTAAACAGGATTTGCAAATTATCGGCAATCCTCTCCACATGCTGACAGCTCATGAAGAGAGGAGAGCTGATAAGCAGCATTCAACACAGGGGACATCTACACTGCTAACCAGGGCGTTCATTATCGGTGTCCTGATTATCGGTGCAGCCCCAACAGTGCCCACCAGTGCTGCCAATCAGTGCCTTCCAGTGCTGCCACTCAGTGCCCATCAGTGCTGCCAATCAGTGCCCATCAGTGAGCCCTGTCAGTGCCTATTAGTGATGCCCATCAGTGCTGCCTATCAGTACCGCCCATAAGTGCCCCCTATCAGTACCGCCTATCAGTGCCTTCTGATCAGTGTCCACCAGTGCAGCCCCATCAGTGCCACCTATCAGTGCCTCCTGATCAGTGACCACCAGTGCAGCCCCATCAATGCAGCCTATCAGTGCCCCCTATCAGTGCCGCCTATCAGTGGCTATCAGTGCCAACTCTCAGTGCCCATCAGTGCTGCATATCAGTGCAGCCTCATCAGTACCTCCTTATCAGTGAAGGAGAAAAAGTTATTTACAAATGAAATATATATATTTTTTAAAATTTTGCGCTTTTTTCAATGTGAAACGTGTAAATATATGTTAAAAATGTAAAAATATTACCGAACAAAGCAAACAAAAAAAAGTTTTAATTATTAATAGTTTATGAAATAGAAGTGAACAAAAAAAATCAGCAGGAAAATAATAATTAAATGGAGAAGGAAACTAAGGAGTTAATTTAAAAAAAAAAAAAAAAAAAAATTTCTACTTGACAGGTTGCTTTTTAAACTGACTTCATCTGCAGATGGAAATTCATCCCTTTGATCTGTAGATGAATAAAGAGAAAGATACAAAAAGAAACAATGTTTCTTTTTATCTTTCTGTTTCAGCAGCTGAGCAATGTTGTTGATAAACATTGCCTGGCTGTTTTTTTTTTTTTTTTTTTGAGAGTTCCAATTGCTGGGACTTTGTTAACACTTCAGCTGTCAACACAAGAAACCCACTGACAGCTGTATGAGTCATCGGTTGTTAAGGAGGTGGCGGCCCCCCTCCTTAACAACTGATAATTGGCGGCTTTTTCATTCAGCTGTCAGTGGGGGAATCCCGCTGACAGCTAAAAGAACCGAGCCGGAAAGCTACAGGTATCGGAGCATTTGAACGTGCAATGCTTAGTATCGGTACCAATACCAGTATCGGTGCAACCCTAGCTTCTAAGTATCAAATTTCGGAAGTTTTTCAACTCTTCTTCTTCAGAGGCAAGCAGTTACCAACATCCTTCACCTCACTTCATCCCCATCCACCCTCCTCTACCCTCCTCTACCCTCCTCCACCCCCATCCACCCTCCTCCACGCTCCTCCACCCCCATCCACCCTCCTCCACCCTCCTCCACCCCCATCCACCCTCCTCCACCCTCCTCCACCCCCATCCACCCTCCTCCACCCTCCTCCATCCCCATCCACCCTCCTCCACCCTCCTAAACCCCCATCCACCCTCCTCCACCCTCTTCCACCCTCCTCCACCCCCATCCACCCCCATCCACCCTCCTCCACCCCCATCCACCCTCCTAAACCCCCATCCACCCTCCTCCACCCTCCTCCATCCCCATCCACCCTCCTCCACCCTCCTAAACCCCCATCCACCCTCCTCCACCCTCTTCCACCCTCCTCCACCCCCATCCACCCCCATCCACCCTCCTCCACCCCCATCCACCCTCTTCCACCCTCTTCCACCCTCCTAAACCCCCATCCACCCTCCTCCACCCTCCTCCACCCCCATCCACCCTCTTCCTCCAGATCATGTCTTATACACCTTCCTCTGGATCATGTCTTGTACACCTTCCTCTGGATCATGTCTTATACACCTTCCTCCGGATCATGTCTTATACGCCTTCCTCTGGATCATGTCTTGTACGCCTTCCTCTGGATCATGTCTTGTACGCCTTCCTCTGGATCATGTCTTGTACGCCTTTCTCTGGATCATGTCTTGTACGCCTTCCTCTGGATCATGTCTTGTACACCTTCCTCCAGATCATGTCTTATACGCCGGATCATGTCTTATACGCCGGATCATGTCTTATACGACCATGTCTTGTACGCCTTCCTCTGGATCATGTCTTATACACCTTCCTCCAGATCATGTCTTATACGCCTTCCTCTGGATCATGTCTTGTACGCCTTCCTCTGGATCATGTCTTGTACACCTTCCTCCGGATCATGTCTTATACGCCTTCCTCCGGATCATGTCTTATACGCCTTCCTCTGGATCATGTCTTATATGCTCTCCTCCGGATCATGTCTTGTACACCTTCCCCCGCATCATGTCTTATACGCCTTCCTCCGGATCATGTCTTATACGCCTTCCTCCGGATCATGTCTTGTATGCCTTCCTCTGGATCATGTCTTGTACGCCTTCCTTTATATCATGTCTTGTACGCCTTCCTCTGAATCATGTCTTGTACGCCTTCCTCTGGATCATGTCTTGTACACCTTCCTCTGGATCATGTCTTGTACGCCTTCCTTTGGATCATGTCTTATACACCTTCCTCTGGATCATGTCTTGTACGCCTTCCTCTGGATCATGTCTTATACGCCTTCCTCCGGATCATGTCTTGTACGCCTTCCTCTGGATCATGTCTTGTACGCCTTCCTCTGGATCATGTCTTGTACGCCTTTCTCTGGATCATGTCTTGTACGCCTTCCTCTGGATCATGTCTTGTACGCCTTCCTCTGGATCATGTCTTGTACGCCTTTCTCTGGATCATGTCTTGTACGCCTTCCTCTGGATCATGTCTTGTACGCCTTCCTCTGGATCATGTCTTGTACGCCTTCCTTTGGATCATGTCTTATACACCTTCCTCTGGATCATGTCTTGTACGCCTTCCTCTGGATCATGTCTTATACGCCTTCCTCCGGATCATGTCTTGTACGCCTTCCTCTGGATCATGTCTTGTACGCCTTCCTCTGGATCATGTCTTGTACGCCTTTCTCTGGATCATGTCTTGTACGCCTTCCTCTGGATCATGTCTTGTACGCCTTCCTCTGGATCATGTCTTGTACACCTTCCTCCAGATCATGTCTTATACGCCGGATCATGTCTTATACGCCGGATCATGTCTTATACGCCGGATCATGTCTTATACGATCATGTCTTGTACGCCTTCCTCTGGATCATGTCTTATACACCTTCCTCCAGATCATGTCTTATACGCCTTCCTCTGGATCATGTCTTGTACGCCTTCCTCTGGATCATGTCTTGTACACCTTCCTCCGGATCATGTCTTATACGCCTTCCTCCGGATCATGTCTTATACGCCTTCCTCTGGATCATGTCTTATATGCTCTCCTCCGGATCATGTCTTGTACACCTTCCCCCGCATCATGTCTTATACGCCTTAATCCGGATCATGTCTTATACGCCTTCCTCCGGATCATGTCTTGTATGCCTTCCTCTGGATCATGTCTTGTACGCCTTCCTTTATATCATGTCTTGTACGCCTTCCTCTGAATCATGTCTTGTACGCCTTCCTCTGGATCATGTCTTGTACACCTTCCTCTGGATCATGTCTTGTACGCCTTCCTTTGGATCATGTCTTATACACCTTCCTCTGGATCATGTCTTGTACGCCTTCCTCTGGATCATGTCTTATACGCCTTCCTCCGGATCATGTCTTGTACGCCTTCCTCTGGATCATGTCTTATACGCCTTCCTCTGGATCATGTCTTATACACCTTCCTCTGGATCATGTTTTGCATGCCTTCCTCTGGATCATGTTTTGCACGCCTTCATCTGGATCATGTCTTGTACGTTTTCCTCTGGGTCATGTCCTATATGTTTAGTGTGTATGGCACCAACATCCCTTTCATGTATACAAGTATACATACAATGTATTCTTCTGGATCATGTCTTGTACACCTTCTTCTGGATCATGTCTTGTACGTCTTTTTTGTCTTGCACGTCTTCCTCCAGATCATATCTTATACAATTTCCTCGGGTTCATGTCTTGTACACCTTCCTCAGTATCATGTCTTGTATGTCTTCCTCTGGATCATGACTTGTGCGCCTTCCTCTGGATCATGTCTTGTATGTCTTTCTCTGGATCATGTCTTGTATGTCTTTATCTGAATCATGTCTTGTTTGTCTTCCTCTGGATCATGTCTTGTACATCTTCGTCTGGATCATGTCTTGTTCGTCTTCCTCTGGATCATATCTTGTACGCCTTCCTCTGGATCATGTCTTGTATGTCTTTCTCTGGATCATGTCTTGTTGATCTTCCCCTGGATCATGTCTTGTACATCTTCGTCTGGATCATGTCTTGTTCGTCTTCCTCTGGATCATGTCTTGTACGCCTTCCTCTGGATCATGTCTTGTATGACTTCCTCTGGATCATGTCTCGTACGTTTTCCTCTGGATCATGTCTTGTATGTCTTCTTCTGGATCATGTCTTGTATGTCTTCTTCTGGATCATGTCTTGTATGTCTTCTTCTGGATCATGTCTTGTATGTCTTTCTCTGGATCATGTCTTGTATGTCTTCCTCTGGATCATGTCTTGTATGTCTTCTTCTGGATCATGTCTTGTATGTCTTTCTCTGGATCATGTCTTGTATGTCTTCCTCTGGATCATGTTTTGTATGTCTTCTTCTGGATCATGTCTTGTATGTCTTTCTCTGGATCATGTCTTGTACACCTTCTTCTGGATCATGTCTTTTACGCCTTTCTCTGGATCAGTTGTGTGTTCAGGTTCCAGGGATGCCGTTTTTTTTATTTTTTTCTGATTTTACTCTTCTCATTGAACGTAATGTGACTCTTTCCACCCAGACTATATATGTGAGATGCAATAATCATTTTAGACACCATCATTTTTTCCAGTGTTCTGTCTGGAAGCCCCAGGCTGGAATTTCTGGGACTTGTAGTCCATCAGCAGCTGCAGACAGAGGACGGTAACAGACTCAAGAGAATCCGTCTTCCCAGTAACTAGAATTGGAAAGGCAGTTTAATAGAACACATCCAGGACTTGTCACGGGGCTGGAGAGAGGCTTGTATCCAGAGCATGGATCAATGTGCCCATTGGGGGAGGGGGGAGTTAATTGCATTTTTACCAGCTTCTGTCTTTAAAGAGGAACCCCACTCCAAGTAAAGGCTTAGAGTGACCTTCTATAAAGTAACTTTCTTACTTCTATTAATATCAACCAGTGACGCGCTTTACAATATATTACTACATATAACACAATCATGTGCATTCACATCAAAAACATGCTTGTTAGTGTTGTCTTCCTCTTTAATTGCCCCTCCACCAGATGTGTGCCCTCACCTGGGATATATGACTGTACAGTTAAGTATGGTCACTAAACGCTTGGGTCGCTCATGGTGGACCGATTGAAATGTTCCCAGACTAATGATCTTCACAGATACTCCTCAATATCTCTGCCTATATTCCTTTAAATGTACTTATCCCACTCAATACCTCCACCCAATAGCTGCACATAGAAAAAGAGAAACCACCAAACATAGTGCTTTATCCTTAAAAACAATTTATTGCTCCCCAAATCTTTCAGATATACACTCACTTTTAACAGGTGCCAAAGCGCACCAAACTTTTCCAGCATATACAGTTGTGTAATATACATCCAACAGCAGTATCAGTCAGCTTTTCCAGGTGTATAGAAATCACGCTGCCTCATGTACGGAGCGTGGTGATGTCATCCAGCCCCCTCCCCTACGCGTTACGCCATGTGGTCACATGGCTTCATCAGGGGGATTTCTTTACTTTTTAGGTTTTTACTTTTTAACTTTCTTCCTTCTGGCTCCTCCTCCTTCCCTCTCCGATTGGAGCTTGCTACTTCATTTTTTAAATTCATTCTGACCTTTTTTTTATTGCTGCACTCTTTCTCATCTAGGCGAGAATGACATTGCGGCCACCGATGTCTCCTGGAATGTCTACATAACGTATCTTAGGGGGCAGTTTTGCTGCAGGGAGCATGAATGCTGCGGGAAAGGGGGTATGGAAGCAGGTTTAAGCTTAGTTAATTCTAGACTGGAATTCCACTTTAACACTGCAGGTGGTCTGGGATTAAAAGAAAGTGTTTTTTTTTTTTTGTGCATCCGATTTGTGGATCAGTTCCTCATCTTGAAATAACAAAAGCTGATAAAATGCAGAAAACTGTATCATCCCCCATTGCAGTGACCATTGCATTGCTTGTGACTGAAACAGAACAGCAAAGCACAATCACTAGTCAGCAGCACCAGGTAACCAGCGGAGCCTTCCTATGTCATTAGTGTAACACACTGGAAAGAGAAGATAATTAATAACATAATGCGGTCGTGTGATCCAATTATATAAAATGAGTTTCAGTACAAACATCCTTGTTAGAATATTCTGTTATTAATGAATGTGACGGAGCGAAGGCACCTCTGAGCCCCCTTCTATTACACTGAGAGCTCTATTAATGGGATGTCACAGGTTACCCGGCTGAACCAGCTGTGACGACAATGAAGTGCCCATGTGTCCGCTCCGTCCATATTCCCCGATTTTCCAGGGTTTTATAGAGAATAGATTGGACAATCATCCTCTTGTCTGCATTCGTCACCGAATCCATCAATGAGGGACAGAGAGATAAATATTACAAATACAGACGGTGAAAACATTATTTATATAACAGAGGAAGCAAAATCTGTATACTAGTGTCGTTAACATCCCCTAATTGTATAGATTTTATTCCTCACCTTTATTTATAGCTCTGACATATACCGCAGCACTGTACAAAGATCACTGAGCCAGTCACATCAGTCTCTGTACAGAGGAGCTTACACTCTAATGTCCCCTCCCCCCACAGTCACATCAGTCTCTGTACAGAGGAGCTTACACTCTAATGTCCCCTCCCCCACAGTCACATCAGTCTCTGTACAGAGGAGCTTACACTCTAATGTCCCCTCCCCCCACAGTCACATCAGTCTCTGTACAGAGGAGCTTACACTCTAATGTCCCCTCCCCCACAGTCACATCAGTCTCTGTACAGAGGAGCTTACACTCTAATGTCCCCTCCCCCACAGTCAAATCAGTCTCTGTACAGAGGAGCTTACACTCTAATGTCCACTCCCCCCACAGTCACATCAGTCTCTGTACCAGAGGAGCTTACACTCTAATGTCCCCTCCCCCCACAGTCACATCACTCTCTGTACCAGAGGAGCTTACACTCTAATGTCCCCTCCCCCCACAGTCACATCACTCTCTGTACCAGAGGAGCTTACACTCTAATGTCCCCTCCCCCCACAGTCACATCACTCTCTGTACCAGAGGAGCTTACACTCTAATGTCCCCTCCCCCCACAGTCACATCAGTCTCTGTACAGAGGAGCTTACACTCTAATGTCCCCTCCCCCCACAGTCACACACTATTATTATTATACATTTATATAGCTCTGACATATACCGCAGTGCTGTTCTTTTGTTTTAGATAGCAGCCAATCGCCTTCCAGCTGTCAATTCTGGAATGCAGGAGTGAGAGTGAGAGAAGCATTCTATTGCCATACATTATACAATTTTTATGTAAAAATTTTCCTTTAGATTTACCAAAACCATATAATATGAGGTCAAACACTTTTCATTTTTTTATGCAATCAGGCAGGCCCTTGCACTACATTTGAAGTTGAAGGTAAATCTAAATGAAAGTGAATAAGAAAACTGTATAATGTGTGGTCAGCTTAACAATATACCTTAATTGTAATTCTTACAGTCATACTACCATTGCTGAGACATCAGCGGTGGAAAATCAGTGGTTCTGCCACCTTCCTTATGGATGTGGAAGAGCTTGATGCTGTCTGGACATGCCAGATAATATTCTTTATTCTTTCTTCTTCTTTCTTCTTTCTTCTTTTTTCTTCCTTTTTTCTTCTTCTTCCTCTGTTTTCTTCTTCCTTCTGCTTCCCTCTTTCTTTTTCCTTCTTTTGTCTTCTGCTTCCTTTTTTCTTCTTCTTTCTTCTTCTTCCTTCTTTCTTCAGTTTTCCTTTTCTCCCTTATTCTTTCTTCTTTCCAAAGGCGTGCGCACAGGGTGTGCCAGGTGTGCCTGGGCACACCCTAATCACCCCATGTGGCGCAGATTCCCCCTATTTAGACCCCTGGAATTTCAACAAATGGGGCTCCTAAATTGTAGGGAAAAGAAATCTTTAAAAAAAATAAAATTGTAAAAAAATAAATAATAAAAAAAAATAATTACACCGTCCATTGCTCTACTGACACTGAGCTTTGCACACTAATGCCATAGGCTGTGCACACCTATGCTTCTTTCTTTTTCTTCTTTCTTCTTCTTCCTCCTTCTTTCTTCTTCTTCTTCTCCCTATTTTCTTCCTTCTTAATTTTTTCTTTGTTCGTCTTTCTTCTTCCTTTTTCTTCTTCTTCCTTCTTTTCCCTTCTGCTTCCTTTTTTCTTCTTTCTTCTTTCTTCCTTCTTCTTCTTCTCTGACATTCTTTCTTCTTCCTTCTTCTTTCTTCTTCCTTTTTCTTTTTCTTCCTTCTTCCTTTTTCTTCTTCTTCCTTCTTTTCCCTTCTGCTTCCTTTTTCTTCTTTCTTCTTCCTTCTTTCTTCCTTCTTCTTCTTCTCTGATATTCTTTCTTCTTCTTTCTTCTTCCTTCTTCTTTCTTCTTCCTTTTTCTTCTTCTTCCTTCTTCCTTTTTCTTATTCTTCCTTCGTTTTCTTCTTCCTTCTGCTTCCCTCTTTCTTCTCCCTTCTTTCCCCTTCTGCTTCCTTTTTTCTTCTTCTTTCTTCTTCCTTCTTTTTCCTTCTGCTTCCTTTCTTCTTCTTCTTCTTCTTCTTCCTATTTCTTCCTTCTTTCTTCTTCCTCCTTTTGTTTTCTTCTTCCTTCTGCTTCCCTCTTTCTTCTTCCTTCTTTCCCATTCTGCTTCCATTCTTCCTCTTCTTTCTTCTTCTTCCTTCTTCTTCTCCCTTATTCTTTCTTATTTCTTCTTCTTTTTTCTTTCTTCTTCCTTCTTTCTTCTTCCTTTTGTTTTCTTCTTCCTTCTGCTTCCCTCTTTCTTCTTCCTTCTTTCCCCTTCTACTTCCTTTTTTTTTTTTCTTTCTTCTTCCTTCTGCTTCCCTCTTTCTTCTTCCTTTTTGTTCCTTCTGCTTCTTTTTTTTCTTCTTCTTTCTTCTTATTCATTCTTCTTCTTCTCCCTTATTCTTTCTTCTTCCTTCTTCTTTCATCTTCTTCCTTTTTCTTCCTTCTGCTTCCTTTTTTCTTCTTCTTGCTTCTTTCTTCTTCCTTCTGCTTCCCTCTTTCTTCTCCCTTCTTTCCCCTTCTGCTTCCTTTTTTCTTCTTCTTTCTTCTTCCTTTTACTTCCTTCTTTTTCCTTCTGCTTCCTTTCTTCTTCTTCTTTCTTCTTCTCTCCCTTATTCTTTCTTCGTCTTCCTTCTTTCTTCTTCCTTCTTTCTTCTTCCTTTTTTCTTCTTCCTTCTGCTTCCCTTTTTCTTCTTCCTTCTTTTCCCTTCTGCTTCCCTCTTTCTTTTTCCTTCTGTTTCCTTTTTTTTTCTTCTTTCTTCTTATTCCTTCTTCTTTTTCTCCCCTATTCTTTCTTCTTCCTCCTTCTTCTTTTTCTTTCATCTTCTTCCTTTTTCTTCCTTCTGCTTCCTTTTTTCTTCTTCTTGCTTCTTTCTTCTTCCTTCTTCTTCCTTCTACATCTTCCTTCTTCTTCCTTCTACTTCCTTCTTCTTCCTTTTACTTCTTCCTTATTCCTTCTCTTTTCTCTCTTCTTTCTTCTTTCTTCCTCTTCTTCTATCATTATTATTATTATTTTTATCATTCAGGATTTATAATTATTATTAATGGCCGTACACTTTTTTTGTGTAAACTGACCTTTTTTCTGACCATTTCCTAATTTTTTTATGTGTATTTAGAAGAAAATGTCAGAAGGTAATTGTTTGTCTGCGGTCTGAGGAGACGTTAACACGCCGACATTCTATTGCCGGGTTAAACGCTTCCTAAATGTAAAAATCCCACAAACCCTATTTGGGGTTAATTGCCCTTTATGGAGATAATACGGACAATCGGCTCCGAGTCCAATAAGAGAAATGCAATTCTATTACGGCTGTTGCCTCTAATCGTTGATGGTTGCGGCTCGGTCCAAGCGCGGCAATGCGGAGTGCTGCTGTCTCTGGCCTCATATTTCTCTCTGTCACCTTTTACTAAGCGCCGGCTCTTTACGGAAATGAATGGACGTCTTGGACGCATATCGACTTTTCAGGAGTTCTTGGAAGAAATGTCCGCCGTCCATTAGAAAGGCCGTTGTGTTTCCACTGCGCTGATTTCTTTTAACTCAATTACCTAATCAGATCCGACTGTAAGCCGCGGCGCATTTAAAGATTGTGGAATTCTAATCATATAATTACATTGGTGGGAACCTCCGGCATCCCTGCTCGGCGCTAATGTCAGAGCCGCAGTGTTAACCCTTCGTAGGGACGGCTGGGACTTGATACATTGATTGCAGAACCGTCCTATCAATCGTATACAATGTTACTTTAAGGGAATAATCTTCTCATATGAAAATATATCATATAATCTAATTTTCTAATATGAAGATCAGGCAAAACATCGCTTTACATTATTCTGGAAATCCATCACTTTCCTTCCTTAGATGGTCCGTTTTTTCTAAAGTCTGGAATTCTGAAAGAGGAAACAAATGCAAAAAAATGTTCTGATTGGTTGGGGGAAAAATGGAAAGAAAAATGTGAGAAAATAAAAATAAGTCACCTTTAAAGCTGAAGATCAATCTGCTTATAGTTTGCCTTCCCCCCTCCCCCACCCCTCCTCAGCACAATCATTTATTATATGAAATATTTCTCTTTTCATTATTTATCTTGTTATAGACCCGGTGATGTCATCACTGGGTCTCTGTACTTCCTTATGCAATGCAGGCAGATTAATCATGGCCCCCCAACAGACTGACCCCTCATAGACTGAGCCCCCCACAAACGTACCCCCTACAGAATAGCCCCTCACATACAGACTGACCACCCCCACAAACTAACCCCCAACAGACTGACCCCTCACAGACTGACCCCCATCACAGACTGACTCAAAAAAAACTGACCCCTCACAGATTGACCCCCATCACAGACTGCCCCCCAAAGACAGACCCAACAGAATGGCCCCTTGCACACAGACTGACCCCTCCCACAAACTAACCCCCCAACAGACTAACCCCCATCACAGACTGACCCCCATCACAGACTGACCCCCATCACAGACTGACCCCCTCACAGACTGACCCCTTCACAGACTGACCCCTTCACAGACTGACCCCATCAGAGACTGACCCCCATCAGAGACTGATCCCCCAAAGACTGACCCCTCACAGACTGACCCCCTTCACAGACTGACCCCCATCACAGACTGACCCCCCACAGACTGACCCCATCACAGACTGACCCCCATCATCACATACTGACCCCCATCACAGACTGACCCCCCACAGACCTGGTGTTGTCATCACTGGGTCTCCGTACTTCCTTATGCAATACAGGCAAATCATGGATGGCCCCCCCAACAGACTGAGCCTCCCACAAACAAACCCCCTACAGAATAGCTCCTCACATACAGACTGAACGCCCCCACAAACTAACCCCCATCACAGACTGCCCCCCCACAGACTGACCCCCCTCGCAGATGGACCCCCATCACAGACTGACCCCCTTCACAGCCTGACCCCCATCACAGCCTGACCCCCATCACAGACTGACCCCCCCCCACAGACTGATTCCCATCACAGACTGACCCCCAAAGACTGACCCCTCGCAGACTGACCCCCATTACAGACTGCCCCGCCAAAGACTGACCCCTCATAATAGCCCCTCACACACAGACTGACCCCCTCACAGAATGACCCCCTCACAGAATGACCCCATCACAGACTAACCCCCCACAGACGGACCCCCCTCACAGACGGACCCCCCTCACAGACGGACCCCCCTCACAGACGGACCCCCCTCACAGACTGACCCCCCTCACAGACTGACCCCATCACAGATTGACCCCTCAGACTGACCCCCTCACAGACTGATGCCATCACAGACTGCCCCCCAAAAGACGGACCCCTCACAGACTGACCCTATTACAGACAACCCCCTCACAGACTGACCCCCCCATAGACTGACCCCTTACAGACTGACCCCTTACAGACTGACTCCCCCCCAGACTGACCTACTTGTCAGTTTGCTTTGGCGTGCATTTGCTATGCTTGGTGTGGTCTCTGACCAGCCTTTGATGAGGGCGATAAGTTTTATCGCCAGATACCCTAGAGCTGGATTGTTATAAGATTCAACTTGCTGTTGCCTGGACCTGACTACTCTGTCCTGCCTGCCCTGATCTCTGCCTGGACCTGACTACTCTGTCCTGCCTGCCCTGATCTCTGCCTGGACCTGACTACTCTGTCCTGCCTGCCCTGATCTCTGCCTAGACCTGACTACTCTGTCCTGCCTGCCCTGACCTCTGCCTGGACCTGAGTACCCTGTCCTGCCTTCCCTGATCTCTGCCTGGACCTGACTACTCTGTCCTGCCGGCCCTGATCTCTGCCTGAACTTGACTACTCTATCCTGCCTGACCTGATCTCTGCCTGGACCTGACTACTCTGTTATGTCTGCCCTGATCTCTGCCTGGACCTGACTACTCTGTCCTGCCTGCCCTGATCTCTGCCTTGACCTGACTACTCTGTCCTGCCTTCCCTGATCTCTGCCTGGACCTGACTACTCTGTCCTGCCTGCCCTGATCTCTGCCTGAACCTGACTATTCTGTCCTGCCTGCCCTGATCTCTGCCTGGACCTGGCTATTCTGTCCTGCCTGCCCTGATATCTGCCTTGACCTGACTATTCTGTCCTGCCTGCCCTGATCTCTGCTTGGACCTGAGTGCCCTGTCCTGCCTTCCCTGACCTCTGCCTGGACCTGACTATTCTGTCCTGCCTGCCCTTATCTCTGCCTGGACCTGAGTACCCTGTCCTGCCTTCCCTGATCTCTGCCTGGACCTGACTACTCTGTCCTGCCGGCCCTGATCTCTGCCTGGACTTGACTACTCTATCCTGCCTGACCTGATCTCTGCCTGGACCTGACTACTCTGTTATGTCTGCCCTGATCTCTGCCTGGACCTGACTACTCTGTCCTGCCTGCCCTGATCTCTGCCTTGACCTGACTACTCTGTCCTGCCTTCCCTGATCTCTGCCTGGACCTGACTACTCTGTCCTGCCTGCCCTGATCTCTGCCTGAACCTGACTATTCTGTCCTGCCTGCCCTGATCTCTGCCTGGACCTGACTATTCTGTCCTGCCTACCCTGATCTCTGCCTGGACCTGACTACTCTGTTCTGCCTTCCCTGATCTCTGCCTGGACCTGACTATTCTGTCCTGCCTGCCCTGATCACTGCCTGGACCTGAGTACCCTGTCCTGCCTTTCCTGATCTCTGCCTGGACCTGACTACTGTGTCCTGCCTGCCCTAATCTCTGCCTGGACCCTGACTACTCTGTTATGTCTGCCCTGATCTCTGCCTGGACCTGACTACTCTGTCCTGCCTGCTCTGATCTCTGCCTGGACCTGACTATTCTGTCCTGCCTGCCCTGATCTCTGCCTGGACCTGACTACTCTGTCCTGCTGGCCCTGATCTCTGCCTGGACCTGACTACTCTGTCCTGCCTGCCCTGATCTCTGCCTGGACCTGAA